>JBBPBP010009779.1:69026936-69055923 GCA_037974735.1 Cicer chorassanicum
ATCTCGCGGTAGTCGATTTCATCTGCACTTTTCGGGCGATTTTCGTACCACCCGACAAAAATTGGCCGAAATCGGTATTTTCGGGCCAGACGATGGCTAGGGTTTGAAATCCTACACGGAACCCGAGACACAGTCATAAATTTAGGAGAAGAATGCTACAAGAATCTCGCGGTAGTCGATTTCATCTGCACTTTTCGGGCGATTTTCGTACCACCCAACAAAAATGGGCCGAAATCGGTATTTTCGGGCCAGACGATGACTAGGGTTTGAAATCTGACACGGAACCCGAGACACAGTCATAAATTAAGGAGAAGAATGCTACAAGGATCTCGCGGTCGTCGATTTCATCTGCACTTTTCGGGCGATTTTCGTACCACCCGACAAAAATGGGCCGAAATCGGTATTTTCGGGCCAGACGATGGCTAGGGTTTGAAATCCGACAAGGAACCCGAGACACAATCATAAATGGAGGAGAAGAATGCTATAAGGATCTCGCGGTCGTCGATTTCATCTGCACTTTTCGGGCGATTTTCGTACCACCCGACAAAAATAGGCCGAAATCGGTATTTTCGGGCCAGACGATGGCTAGGGTTTGAAATCCGACACGAAACCAGAGACACAGTCATAAATTGAGGAGAAGAATGCTACAAGGATCTCGCGGTCGTCGATTTCATCTGCACTTTTCGGGCGATTTTCGTACCACCCGACAAAAATGGGCCAAAATCGGTATTCGGGCCAGACGATGGCTAGGGTTTGAAATCCGACACGAAACCCGAGACACAGCCATAAATTTAGGAGAAGAATGCTACAAGAATCTCGCGGTAGTCGATTTCATCTGCACTTTCCGGGCGATTTTCGTACCACCCGACAAAAATGGGCCGAAATCGGTATTTTCGGGCCAGACGATGGCTAGGGTTTGAAATCCGACACGGAACCCGAGACACAGTCATAAATTTAGGAGAAGAATGCTACAAGGATTTCGCGGTCGTCGATTTCATCTGCACTTTTCGGGCGATTTTCGTACCACCCGACAAAAATGGGCCAAAATCGGTATTTTCGGGCCAGACGATGGCTAGGGTTTGAAATCCTACACGGAACCCGAGACACAGTCATAAATTTTGGAGAAGAATGCTACAAGGATCTCGCGGTCGTCGATTTCATCTGGACTTTTCGGGCAATTTACGTACCACCCGACACAAATAGGGCGAAATCGGTATTTTCGGGCCAGACGATGGCTGCGGTTTGAAATCCAACACGGAACCCGAGACACATTCATAAATTTAGGAGAAGAATGCTCCAAGGATCTCGCGGTCGTCGATTTCATCTGGACTTTTCGGGTGATTTTCGTACCACCCGAAAAAAATGGGCCGAAATCGGTATTTTCGGGCCAGACGATGGCTAGGGTTTGAAATCCTACACGGAACCCGAGACACAGTCATAAATTTTGGAGAAGAATGCTACAAGGATCTCGCGGTCGTCGATTTCATCTGGACTTTTCGGGCAATTTTCGTACCACCTGACAAAAATGGAACGAAATCGGTATTTTCGGGCCAGACGATGGCTAGGGTTTGAAATCTGACACGGAACCCGAGACACAGTCATAAATTGAGGAGAAGAATGCTACAAGGATCTCGCGGTCGTCGATTTCATCTGGACTTTTCGGGCGATTTTCGTACCACCCGACAAAAATTGGCCGAAATCGGTATTTTCGGGCCAGACGATGGCTAGGGTTTGAAATCCGACACGGAACCCGAGACACAGTCATAAATTTTGGAGAAGAATGCTACAAGGATCTCGCGGTCGTCGATTTCATCTGCACTTTTCCGGCGATTTTCGTACCACCCGACAAAAATGGGCCGAAATCGGTATTTTCGGGCCAGACGATGGCTAGGGTTTGAAATCTGACACGGAACCCGAGACACAGTCATAAATTTAGGAGAAGAATGCTACAAGGATCTCGCGGTCGTCGATTTCATCTGCATTTTTCGGGCGATTTTCGTACCACCCGACAAAAATGGGCCGAAATCGGTATTTTCGGGCCAGACGATGGCTAGGGTTTGAAATCTGACACGGAACCCGAGACACATTCATAAATTTAGGAAAAGAATGCTACAAGGATCTCGCGGTCGTCGATTTCATCTGCACTTTTCGGGCGATTTTCGTACCACCCGACAAAAATGGGCCGAAATCGATATTTTCGGGTCAGACGATTGCTAGGGTTTGAAATCCGACACGGAACCCGAGACACGGTCATAAATGGAGGAGAAAAATGCTATAAGGATCTTGCGGTCGTCGATTTCATCTGGACTTTTCGGGCGATTTTCGTACCACCCGACAAAAATGGGCCGAAATCGGTATTTTCGGGCCAGACGATGGCTAGGGTTTGAAATCCGTCACGAAACCCGAGACACAGTCATAAATTTAGGAGAAGAATGCTACAAGAATCTCGCGGTCGTCGATTTCATCTGCACTTTTCGGGCGATTTTCGTACCACCCGACAAAAATGGGCCGAAATCGGTATTTTCGAGCCAGGCGATGGGTAGGGTTTGAAATCCTACACGAAACCCGAGACACAGTCATAAATTTTGGAGAAGAATGCTACAAGGATCTCGCGGTCGTCGATTTCATCTGGACTTTTCGGGCGATTTTCGTACCACCCGACAAAAATGGGCCGAAATCGGTATTTTCGGGCCAGACGATGGCTAGGGTTTGAAATCCGTCACGAAACTCGAGACACATTCATAAATTTAGGAGAAGAATGCTACAAGAATCTCGCGGTCGTCGATTTCATCTGCACTTTTCATGCGATTTTCGTACCACCTAACAAAAATGGGCCGAAATCGGTATTTTCGGGCCAGACGATGGCTAGGGTTTGAAATCCGACACGGAACCCGAGACATGGTCATAAATGGAGGAGAAGAATGCTATAAGGATCTCGCGGTCGTCGATTTCATCTGCACTTTTCGGGCGATTTTCGTACCATCCAACAAAAATGGGCCGAAATCGGTATTTTTGGGCCAGACGATGGCTAGGGTTTGAAATCCTACACGAAACCCGAGACACAGTCAAAAATTTTGGAGAAGAATGCTACAAGAATCTCGCGGTCGTCGATTTCATCTGCATTTTTCGGGCGATTTTCGTACCACCCGACAGAAATGGGCCGAAATCGGTATTTTCGGGCCAGACGATGGCTAGGGTTTGAAATCCGTCACGAAACCCGAGACACAGTCATAAATTTAGGAGAAGAATGCTACAAGAATCTCGCAGTCATCGATTTCATCTGCATTTTTCGGGCGATTTTCGTACCACCCGACAAAAATGGGCCAAAATCGGTATTTTCGAGCCAGACGATGGGTAGGGTTTGAAATCCTACACGAAACCCGAGACACAGTCATAAATTTTGGAGAAGAATGCTACAAGGATCTCGCGGTCGTCGATTTCATCTGGACTTTTCGGGCGATTTTCGTACCACCCGACAAAAATGGGCCGAAATCGGTATTTTTGGGCCAGACGATGGCTAGGGTTTGAAATCTGACACGGAACACGAGACACTGTCATAAATTAAGGAGATGAATGCTACAAGGATCTCGCGGTCGTCGATTTCATCTGCACTTTTCGGGCGATTTTCGTACCACCTGACAAAAATGGGCCGAAATCGGTATTTTCGGGCCAGACGATGGCTAGGGTTTGAAATCCGACACGGAACCCGAGACACAGTCATAAATTGAGGAGAAGAATGCTACAAGGATCTCGCGGTCGTCGATTTCATCTGGACTTTTCGGGCGATTTTCGTACCACCCGACAAAAATTGGCCGAAATCGGTATTTTCGGGCCAGACGATGGCTAGGGTTTGAAATCCGACACGGAACCCGAGACACAGTCATAAAATGAGGAGAAGAATGCTATAAGGATCTCGCGGTCATCGATTTCATCTGCACTTTTCGGGCGAATTTCGTACCACCCGACAAAAATTGGCTGAAATCGGTATTTTCGGGCCAGACGATGGCTAGGGTTTGAAATCCTACACGGAACCCGAGACACAGTCATAAATTTAGGAGAAGAATGCTACAAGAATCTCGCGGTAGTCGATTTCATCTGCACTTTCCGGGCAATTTTCGTACCACCCGACAAAAATGGGCCGAAATCGGTATTCGGGCCAGACGATGGCTAGGGTTTGAAATCCGACACGGAACCCGAGACACAGTCATAAAATGAGGAGAAGAATGCTATAAGGATCTCGCGGTCGTCGATTTCATCTGCACTTTTCATGCGATTTTCGTACCACCCGACAAAAATAGGCCGAAATCGGTATTTTCGGGCCAGACGATGGCTAGGGTTTGAAATCCGACACGGAACCCGAGACACAGTCATAAATTTTGGAGAAAAATGCTACAAGGATCTCGCAGTCGTCAATTTCAGCTGCACTTTTCGGGCAATTTTCGTACCACCCGACAAAATTAGGCCGAAATCGGTATTTTCGGGCCAGACGATGGCTAGGGTTTGAAATCCGACACGGAACCCGAGACACATTCATAAATTTAGGAGAAGAATGCTACAAGGATCTCGCGGTCGTCAATTTCATCTTCACTTTTCGGGCGATTTTCGTACCACCCGACAAAAATGGGCCGAAATCAGTATTTTCGGGCCAGACGATGGCTAGGGTTTGAAATCCTACACGAAACCCGAGACACAGTCATAAATTTTGGAGAAGAATGCTACAAGGATCTCGCGGTCGTCGATTTCATCTGCACTTTTCGGGCGATTTTCGTACCACCCGACAAAAATGGGCCGAAATCGGTATTTTCGGGCCAGACAATGGCTAGGGTTTGAAATCCGACACGGAACCCAAGACACAGTCATAAATTTAGGAGAAGAATGCTACAAGGATCTCGCGGTCGTCGATTTCATCTGCACTTTTCGGGCGATTTTCGTACCACCCGACAAAAATTAGCCGAAATCGGTATTTTCGGGCCAGACGATGGCTAGGGTTTGAAATCTGACACGGAACCCGAGACACAGTCATAAATTGAGGAGAAGAATGCTACAAGGATCTCGCGGTCGTCGATTTCATCTGCACTTTTCGGGCGATTTTCGTACCACCCGACAAAAATAGGCCGAAATCGGTATTTTCGGGCCAGACGATGGCTAGGGTTTGAAATCCGACACGAAACCCGAGACAAAGTCATAAATTGAGGAGAAGAATGCTACAAGGATCTCGCGGTCGTCGATTTCATCTGGATTTTTCGGGCAATTTTCGTACCACCCGACAAAAATGGGCCGAAATCGGTATTTTCGGGCCATACGATGGCTAGGGTTTGAAAATCTGACACGGAACCCGAGACACAGTCATAAATTTAGGAGAAGAATGCTACAAGGATCTCGTGGTCGTCGATTTTATCTGCACTTTTCGGGCGATTTTCGTACCACCCGACAAAAATGGGTCGAAATCGGTATTTTCGGGCCAGACGATGGCTAGGGTTTGAAATCCGACACGAAACCCGAGACACAACCAAAAATTGAGGAGAAGAATGCTATAAGGATCTCGCGGTCTTCGATTCATCTGCACTTTTCGGGCGATTGTCGTACCACCCGACAAAAATGGGCCGAAATCGGTATTTTCGGGCCATACGATGGCTAGGATTTGAAAATCTGACACGGAACCCGAGACACAGTCATAAATTTAGGAGAAAAATGCTACAAGGATCTCGCGGTCGTCGATTTCAGCTGCACTTTTCGGGCAATTTTCGTACCACCCGACAAAAATGGGCCGAAATCGGTATTTTCGGGCCAGACGATGGCTAGGGTTTGAAATCCGACACGGAACCCGAGACACAGTCATAAATTTAGGAGAAGAATGCTACAAGAATCTCGCGGTCGTCAATTTCATCTGCACTTTCCGGGCTATTTTTGTACCACCCGACAAAAATGGGCCGAAATTGGTATTTTCGGGCCAGACGATGGCTAGGGTTTGAAATCCGACACGGAACCCGAGACACAGTCATAAATTGAGGAGAAGAATGCTACAAGGATCTCGAAGTCGTCGATTTCATCTGCACATTTCGGGCGATTTTCGTACCACCCGACAAAAATGGGCTGAAATCGGTATTTTCGGGCCAGACGATGGCTAGGGTTTGAAATCCAACACGGAACCCGAGACACAGTCATAAATTTTGGAGAAGAATGCTACAAGGATCTCGCGGTCGTCGATTTCATCTGCACTTTTCGGGCGATTTTCGTACCACCCGACAAAAATGGGCCGAAATCGGTATTTTCGGGCCAGACGATGGCTAGGGTTTGAAATCCGTCACGAAACCCGAGACACAGTCATAAATTTAGGAGAAGAATGCTACAAGAATCTCGCGGTCGTCGATTTCATCTGCACTTTTCGGGCGATTTTCGTACCACCCGACAAAAATGGGCCGAAATCGGTATTTTTGGGCCAGACGATGGCTAGGGTTCAAAAACCGAAACGGAACCCGAGACACAATCATAAATTTAGGAGAAGAATGCTATAAGGATCTCGCGGTCGTCGATTTCATCTCCACTTTTCGGGCGACTTTCGTACCACTCGACCAAAATGGGCCGAAATCAGTATTTTCGGGCCAGACGATGGCTACGGTTTGAAATTCAACACGGAACCCGAGACACAGTCATAAATTGAGGAGAAGAATGCTACAAGGATCTCGCGGTCGTAGATTTCATCTGCACTTTTCGGGCGATTTTCTAACACCCGACAAAAATGGGCCGAAATCGGTATTTTCGGGCCTGACGATGGCTAGGGTTTGAAATCCGACACGGAACTCGAGACACAGTCATAAATTTTGGAGAAGAATGCTACAAGGATCTTGCGGTCGTCGATTTCATCTGGACTTTTCGGGCCATTTTCGTACCACCCGACAAAAATGGGCCGAAATCGGTATTTTCGGGCCAGACGATGGCTAGTGTTTGAAATCCGACACGGAACCCGAGACACATTCATAAATTTAGGAGAAGAATGCTACAAGGATCTCGCGGTCGTCGATTTCATCTGCACTTTTCGGGCGATTTTCGTACCACCCGACAAAAATGGGCCGAAATCGGTATTTTCGGGCCAGACGATGGCTAGGGTTTGAAATCCGACACGGAACCTGAGACACAATCATAAATTTAGGAGAAGAATGCTACAAGGATCTCGCGGTCGTCGATTTCATCTGCACTTTTCGGGCGATTTTCATACCACCCGACAAAAATGGGCCGAAATCGGTATTTTCGGGCCAGACGATGGCTAGGGTTTGAAATCCGACACGGAACCCGAGACACATTCATAAATTTAGGAGAAGAATGCTACAAGGATCTCGCGGTCGTCGATTTCATCTGCACTTTTCGGCGATTTTCGTACCACCCGACAAAAATGGGCCGAAATCGGTATTTTCGGCCCAGACGATGGCTAGGGTTTGAAATCCGACACAAAACCCGAGACACAGTCATAAATTTTGGAGAAGAATGCTACAAGGATCTCGCAGTCGTCGATTTCATCTAGACTTTTCGGGCGATTTTCGTACCACCCGACAAAAATGGGCCGAAATCGGAATTTTCGGGCCAGATGATGGCTAGGGTTTGAAATCCGACACGGAACCCGAGACACATTCATAAATTTAGGAGAAGAATGCTACAAGGATCTCGCGGTCGTCGATTTCATCTGCACTTTTCGGGCGATTTTCGTACCACCCGACAAAAATGGGCCGAAATCAGTATTTTCGGGCCAGACGATGGCTAGGGTTTGAAATCCTACACGAAACCCGAGACACAGTCATAAATTTTGGAGAAGAATGCTACAAGGATCTCGCGGTCGTCGATTTCATCTGGACTTTTCGGGCGATTTTCGTACCACCCGACAAAAATGGGCCGAAATCGGTATTTTCGGGCCAGACGATGGCTAGGGTTTGAAATCCGTCACGAAACCCGAGACAAAGTCATAAATTGAGGAGAAGAATGCTACAAGGATCTCGCGGTCGTCGATTTCATCTGCACTTTCCGGGCGATTTTCGTACCACCCGACAAAAATGGGCCGAAATCGGTATTTTCGGGCCAGACGATGGCTAGGGTTTGAAAATCTGACACGGAACCCGAGACACAGTCATAAATTTAGGAGAAGAATGCTACAAGGATCTCGCGGTTGTCGATTTCATCTGCACTTTACGGGCGATTTTCGTACCACCCGACAAAAATGGGTCGAAATCGGTATTTTCGGGCCAGACGATGGCTAGGGTTTGAAATCCGACACGAAACCCGAGACACAGTCATAAATTTAGGAGAAGAATGATACAAGAATCTCGCGGTCGTCGATTTCATCTGCACTTTTCGGGCGATTTTCGTACCATCCGACAAAAATAAGCCGAAATCGGTATTTTCGGGCCAGGCGATGGCTAGGGTTTGAAATCTGACACGAAACCTGAGACACAGTCATAAATTTAGGAGAAGAATGATACAAGAATCTCGCGGTCGTCGATTTCATCTGCACTTTTCGGGCGATTTTCGTACCACCCGACAAAAATGGGCTGAAATCGGTATTTTCGGGCCCGACGATGGCTAGGGTTTGAAATCCTACACGGAACCCGAGACACAGTCATAAATTTTGGAGAAGAATACTACAAGGATCTCGCAGTCGTCGATTTCATCTGGACTTTCCGGGCAATTTTCGTACCACCCGACAAAAATGGGCCGAAATCGGTATTTTCGGGCCAGACGATTGCTAGGGTTTGAAATCCGACACGGAACCCGAGACACATTCATAAATTTAGGAGAAGAATGCTACAAGGATCTCGCGGTCGTCGATTTCATCTGCACTTTTCGGCGATTTTCGTACCACCCGACAAAAATGGGCCGAAATCGGTATTTTCGGCCCAGACGATGGCTAGGGTTTGAAATCCGACACAAAACCCGAGACACAGTCATAAATTTTGGAGAAGAATGCTACAAGGATCTCGCAGTCGTCGATTTCATCTGGACTTTTCGGGCGATTTTCGTACCACCCGACAAAAATGGGCCGAAATCGGAATTTTCGGGCCAGAGGATGGCTAGGGTTTGAAATCCGACACGGAACCCGAGACACATTCATAAATTTAGGAGAAGAATGCTACAAGGATCTCGCGGTCGTCGATTTCATCTGCACTTTTCGGGCGATTTTCGTACCACCCGACAAAAATGGGCCGAAATCGGTATTTTCGGCCCAGACGATGGCTAGGGTTTGAAATCCGACACAAAACCCGAGACACAATCATAAATTTAGGAGAAGAATGATACAAGAATCTCGCGGTCGTCGATTTCATATGCACTTTTCGGGCGATTTTCGTACCACTCGACAAAAATGGGCCGAAATCAGTATTTTCGCACCAGACGATGGCTAGGGTTTGAAATCCAACACGGAACCCAAGACACAATCATAAATGGAGGAGAAGAATGCTACAAGGATCTCGCGGTCGTCGATTTTATCCGCACTTTTCGGGCGATTTTCGTACCACCCGACAAAAATGGGTCGAAATCGGTATTTTCGGGCCAGACGATGGCTAGGGTTTGAAATCCGACACGAAACCCGAGACACAGTCAAAAATTGAGGAGAAGAATGCTATAAGGATCTCGCGGTCGTCGATTCATCTGCACTTTTCGGGCGATTTTCGTACCACCCGACAAAAATGGGCCGAAATCGGTATTTTCGGGCCATACGATGGCTAGGGTTTGAAAATCTGACACGGAACCCGAGACACAGTCATAAATTTAGGAGAAAAATGCTACAAGGATCTCGCGGTCGTCGATTTCAGCTGCACTTTTCGGGCAATTTTCGTACCACCCGACAAAAATGGGCCGAAATCGGTATTTTCGGGCCAGACGATGGCTAGGGTTTGAAATCCGACACGGAACCCGAGACACATTCATAAATTTAGGAGAAGAATGCTACAAGGATCTCGCGGTCGTCAATTTCATCTTCACTTTTCGGGCGATTTTCGTACCACCCGACAAAAATGGGCCGAAATCAGTATTTTCGGGCCAGACGATGGCTAGGGTTTGAAATCCGACACGAAACCCGAGACACAGTCATAAATTTAGGAGAAGAATGCTACAAGGATCTCGCGGTCCTCGATTTCATCTGGACTTTTCGGGCGATTTTCGTACCACCCGACAAAAATGGGCCGAAATCGGTATTTTCGGGCCAGACGATGGCTAGGGTTTGAAATCCGACACGGAACCCGAGACACAGTCATAAATTCAGGAGAAGAATGCTACAAGGATCTCGCGGTCGTCGATTTCATCTGCACTTTTCGGGCGATTTTCGTACCACCCGACAAAAATGGGCCGAAATCGGTATTTTCGGGCCAGACGATGGCTAGGGTTTGAAATCCGTCACGAAACCCGAGACACAGTCATAAATTTAGGAGAAGAATGCTACAAGAATCTCGTGGTAGTCGATTTCATCTGCACTTTCCGGGCGATTTTCGTACCAACCGACAAAAATGGGCCGAAATCGGTATTTTCGGGCCAGCGATGGCTAGGGTTTGAAATCCGACAAGGAACCCGAGACACAGTCATAAATTAAGGATAAGAATTCTACAAGGATCTCGCGGTCGTCGATTTCATCTGCACTTTTCGGGCGATTTTCGTACCACCCGACAAAAATGGGCCGAAATCGGTATTTTCGGGCCAGACGATGGCTAGGGTTTGAAATCCGACACGAAACCCGAGACACTGTCATAAGTTTTGGAGAAGAATGCTATAAGGATCTCGCGGTCGTCGATTTAATCTGCACTTTTCGGGCGATTTTCGTACAACCAGACAAAAATGGGCCGAAATCGGTATTTTCGGGCCAAACGATGGCTAGGGTTTGAAATCCGACATTAAACTCGAGACACAGTCATAAATTTAGGAGAAGAATGCTACAAGAATCTCGCGGTCGTCGATTTCATCTGCACTTTTCGGGCGATTTTCGTACCACCCGACAAAAATTAGCCGAAATCGGTATTTTCGGGCCAGACGATGGTTAGGGTTTGAAATCCGACAAGGAACCCGAGACACAGTCATAAATTGAGGAGAAGAATGCTACAAGGATCTCGCGGTCGTCGATTTCATCTGCCCTTTTCGGGCGATTTTCGTACCACCCGACAAAAATGGGCCGAAATCGGTATTTTCGGGCCAGACGATGGCTAGGGTTTGAAATTCGACACGAAACCCGAGACACAGTCATAAATTTTGGAGAAGAATGCTACAAGGATCTCGCGGTCGTTGATTTCATCTGCACTTTTCGGGCAATTTTCGTACCACCCGACAAAAATGGGTCGAAATCGGTATTTTTGGGCAAGACGATGGCTAGGGTTTGAAATCCGACACGGAACCCGAGACACAGTCATAAATTTTGGAGAAGAATGCTACAAGGATCTCGCGGTCGTCGATTTCATCTGGACTTTTCGGGCCATTTTCGTACCACCTAACAAAAATGGGTCGAAATCGGTATTTTCGGGCCAAACGATGGCTAGGGTTTGAAATCCGACACGGAACCCGAGACACATTCATAAATTTAGGAGAAGAATGCTACAAGGATCTCGCGGTCGTCGATTTCATCTGCACTTTTCGGGCGATTTTCGTACCACCCGACAAAAATGGGCCGAAATCGGTATTTTCGGCCCAGACGATGGCTAGGGTTTGAAATCCGACACAAAACCCGAGACACAATCATAAATTTAGGAGAAGAATGATACAAGAATCTCGCGGTCGTCGATTTCATATGCACTTTTCGGGCGATTTTCGTACCACTCGACAAAAATGGGCCGAAATCAGTATTTTCGCACCAGACGATGGTTAGGGTTTGAAATCCAACACGGAACCCGAGACACAATCATAAATGGAGGAGAAGAATGCTATAAGGATCTTGCGGTCGTCGATTTCATCTGCACTTTTCGGCAATTTTCGTACCACCCGACAAAAATGGGCCGAAATCGGTATTTCCGGGCCAAACGATGGCTAGGGTTTGAAATCCGACACGAAACCCGAGACACATTCATAAATTGAGTAGAAGAATGCTACAAGGATCTCGCGGTCGTCGATTTCATCTGCACTTTTCGGGCGATTTTCGTACCACCCGACAAAAATAGGCCGAAATCGGTATTTTCGGGCCAGACGATGGCTAGGGTTTGAAATCCGACACGAAACCCGAGACACAGTCAAAAATTGAGGAGAAGAATGCTATAAGGATCTCGCGGTCGTCGATTTCATCTGCACTTTTCGGGCGATTTTCGTACCACCCGACAAAAATTGGCCGAAATCGGTATTTTCGGGCCAGACGATGGCTAGGGTTTGAAATCCGACACGAAACCCGAGACAAAGTCATAAATTGAGGAGAAGAATGCTACAAGGATCTCGCGGTCGTCGATTTCATCTGGACTTTTCGGGCAATTTTCATACCACCTGACAAAAATGGGCCGAAATCGGTATTTTCGGGCCATACGATGGCTAGGGTTTGAAAATCTGACACGGAACCCGAGACACAGTCATAAATTTAGGAGAAGAATGCTACAAGGATCTCGCGGTCGTTGATTTTATCTGCACTTTTCGGGCGATTTTCGTACCACCCGACAAAAATGGGTCGAAATCGGTATTTTCGGGCCAGACGATGGCTAGGGTTTGAAATCCGACACGAAACCCGAGACACAGTCAAAAATTGAGGAGAAGAATGCTATAAGGATCTCGCGGTCGTCGATTCATCTGCACTTTTCGGGCGATTTTCGTACCACCCGACAAAAATGGGCCGAAATCGGTATTTTCGGGCCATACGATGGCTAGGGTTTGAAAATCTGACACGGAACCCGAGACACAGTCATAAATTTAGGAGAAAAATGCTACAAGGATCTCGCGGTCGTCGATTTCAGCTGCACTTTTCGGGCAATTTTCGTACCACCCGACAAAAATGGGCCGAAATCGGTATTTTCGGGCCAGACGATGGCTAGGGTTTGAAATCCGACACGGAACCCGAGACACATTCATAAATTTAGGAGAAGAATGCTACAAGGATCTCGCGGTCGTCAATTTCATCTTCACTTTTCGGGCGATTTTCGTACCACCCGACAAAAATGGGCCGAAATCAGTATTTTCGGGCCAGACGATGGCTAGGGTTTGAAATCCTACACGAAACCCGAGACACAGTCATAAATTTTGGAGAAGAATGCTACAAGGATCTCGCGGTCGTCGATTTCATCTGGACTTTTCGGGCGATTTTCGTACCACCCGACAAAAATGGGCTGAAATCGGTATTTTCGGGCCAGACGATGGCTAGGGTTTGAAATCTGACACGGAACCCGAGACACAGTCATAAATTTAGGAGAAGAATGCTACAAGGATCTCGCGGTCGTCGATTTCATCTGCACTTTTCGGGCGATTTTCGTACCACCCGACAAAAATAGGCCGAAATCGGTATTTTCGGGCCAGACGATGGCTAGGGTTTGAAATCTGACACGGAACCCGAGACACAATCATAAATTAAGGAGAAGAATGCTACAAGGGTCTCGCGGTCGTCGATTTCATCTGCACTTTTCGGGCGATTTTCGTACCACCCGACAAAAATGGGCCGAAATCGGTATTTTCGGGCCAGACGATGGCTAGGGTTTGAAATCCGACACGGAACCCGAGACACAGTCATATATTTAGGAAAAGAATGCTACAAGAATCTCGGGGTCGTCGATTTCATCTGCACTTTTCGGGCGATTTTCGTACCACCCGACAAAAATGGGTTGAAATCGGTATTTTCGGGCCAGACGATGGCTAGGGTTTGAAATCCGACACGGAACCCGAGACACAGTCATAAATTGAGGAGAAGAATGCTATAAGGATCTCGCGGTCGTCGATTTCATCTGCACTATTCGGGCGATTTTCGTACCACCCGACAAAAATGGGCCGAAATCGGTATTTTCGGGCCAGACGATGGCTAGGGTTTGAAATCCTACACGGAACCCGAGACACAGTCATAAATTGAGGAGAAGAATGCTATAAGGATCACGCGGTCGTCGATTTCATCTGCACTATTCGGGCGATTTTCGTACCACCTGACAAAAATGGGCCGAAATCGGTATTTTCGGGCTAGACGATGGCTAGGGTTTGAAATCCTACACGGAACCCGAGACACAGTCATAAATTTTGGAGAAGAATGCTAAAAGGATCTCGCGGTCGTCGATTTCATCTGGACTTTTCGGGCCATTTTCGTACCACCCGACAAATATGGGCCGAAATCGGTATTTTTGGGCCAGACGATGGCTAGGGTTTGAAATTCGACACGGAACCCGAGACACAGTCATAAATTGAGGAGAAGAATGCTATAAGGATCTCGCGGTCTTCGATTTCATCTGCACTATTCGGGCGATTTTCGTACCACCCGACGAAAATGGGCCGAAATCGGTATTTTCGGGCCAGACGATGGCTAGGGTTTGAAATCCGACACGGAACCCGAGAAACAGTCATAAATTGAGGAGAAGAATGCTATAAGGATCTCGCGGTCGTCGATTTCATCTGCACTTTTCGGGCGATTTTCGTACCACCCGACAAAAATGGGCCGAAATCGGTATTTTCGGGCCAGACGATGGCTAGGGTTTGAAATCCGACACGGAACCCGAGACACAGTCATAAATTGAGGAGAAGAACGCTATAAGGATCTCGCGGTCGTCGATTTCATCTGTACTTTTCGGGCGATTTTCGTACCACCCAGCAAAAATGGGCCGAAATCGGTATTTTCAGGCCAGACGATGGCTAGGGTTTGAAATCCGACACGGAACCCGAGACACAGTCAGAAATTCAGGAGAAGAATGCTACAAGAATCTCGCGGTCGTCGATTTCATCTGCACTTTTCGGGCGATTTTCGTACCACCCGACAAAAATGGGCCGAAATCGGTATTTTCGGGCCAGACGATGGCTAGGGTTTGAAATCCGACACGGAACCCGAGACACAGTCATAAATTGAGAAGAATGCTATATGGATCTCGCGGTCGTCGATTTGATCTGGTCTTTTCAGGCGATTTCGGTACCACCCGAAAAAAATGGGCCAAAATCAGTATTTTCAGGCCAGACGATGGCTAGGGTTTGAAATCCAACACGGAACCCGAGACACATTCATAAATTTAGGAGAAGAATGCTACAAGGATCTCGCGGCCGTCGATTTCATCTGCACTTTTCGGGCGATTTTCGTACCATCCGACAAAAATAAGCCGAAATCGGTATTTTCGGGCCAAACGATGGCAAGGGTTTGAAATCCGACACGAAATCCGAGACACATTCATAAATTTAGGAGAAGAATGCTACAAGGATCTCGCTGTCGTCGATTTCATCTGCACTTTTTCGGGCGATTTTCATACCACCCGACAAAAATGGGCCGAAATCGGTATTTTTGGGCCAGACGATGGCTAGGGTTTGAAATCCTACACGGAACTCGAGACACAATCAGAAATTCAGGAGAAGAATGCTACAAGAATCTCGCGGTCGTCGATTTCATCTGCACTTTTCGGGCGATTTTCGTACCACCCGACAAAAATGGGCCGAAATCGGTATTTTCGGGCCAGACGATGGCTAGGGTTTGAAATCCGACACGGAACCCGAGACACAGTCATAAATTGAGGAGAAGAATGCTATATGGATCTCGCGGTCGTCGATTTCATCTGCACTTTTCGGGCGATTTTCGTACCACCCGACAAAAATGGGCCGAAATCGGTATTTTCGGGCCAGACGATGGCTAGGGTTTGAAATCCGACACGGAACCCGAGACACAGTCATAAATTTAAGAGAAGAATGCTACTAGGATCTCACGGTCGTCGATTTCATCTGCACTTTTCGGGCGATTTTCGTACCACCATACAAAAATGGGTCGAAATCGGTATTTTCGGGCCAGACGATGGCTAGGGTTTGAAATCCGACATGGAACCCGAGACACAGTCATAAATTTAAGAGAAGAATGCTACAAGGATCTCGCGGTCGTCGATTTCATCTGCACTTTTCGGGCGATTTTCGTAGCACCCGACAAAAATGGGCCGAAATTGGTATTTTCGGGCCAGACGATGGCTAGGGTTTGAAATCCGACACGGAACCCGAGACACAGTCATAAATTTAGGAGAAGAATGCTACAAGGATCTCGCGGTCGTCGATTTCATCTGGACTTTTCGGGCGATTTTCGAACCACCCGACAAAAATGGGCCGAAATCGGTATTTTCGGGCCAGACGATGGCTAGGGTTTGAAATCCGACACGGAACCCGAGACACAGTCATAAATTTTGGAGAAAAATGCTACCAGGATCTCGCGGTCGTCGATTTCATCTGCACTTTTCGGGCGATTTTCGTACCACCCGACAAAAATGGGCCGAAATCGGTATTTTCGGGCCAGACGATGGCTAGGGTTTGAAATCCGACACGGAACCCGAGACACAGTCATAAATTTATGAGAAGAATGCTACAAGGATCTCGCGGTCGTCGATTTCATCTGCACTTTTCGGGCGATTTTTGTACCACCCGACAAAAATGGGCCGAAATCCGTATTTTCGGGCCAGACGATGGCTAGGGTTTGAAATCCGACACGGAACCCGAGACACAGTCATAAATTTTGGAGAAGAATGCCACAAGGATCTCGCGGTCGTCGATTTCATCTGGACTTTTCGGGTTATTTTTGTACCACCCGACAAAAATGGGCCGAAATCGGTATTTTCGGGCAAGGCGATGGCTAGGGTTTGAAATCTGACACGGAACCTGAGACACAGTCATAAATTTAGGAGAAGAATGCTACAAGGATCTCGCGGTCGTCGATTTCATCTGCACTTTTCGGGCGATTTTCGTACCACCCGACAAAAATGGGCCGAAATCGGTATTTTCGGGCCAGACGATGGCTAGGGTTTGAAATCCGACACGGAACCCGAGACACAGTCATAAATTTAAGAGAAGAATGCTAGAAGGATCTCGCGGTCGGTGATTTCATCTGGACTTTTCGGGCAATTTTCGTACCACCCGACAAAAATGGGCCGAAATCGGTATTTTCGGGCCAGACGATGGCTAGGGTTTGAAATCTGACACGGAACCTGAGACACAACCATAAATTTAGGAGAAGAATGCTACAAGGATCTCGCGGTCGTCGATTTCATCTGCACTTTTCGGGCGATTTTCGTACCACCCGACAAAAATGGGCCGAAATCGGTATTTTCGGGCCAGACGATGGCTAGGGTTTGAAATCCGACACGGAACCCGAGACACAGTCAAAGATTTAGGAGAAGAATGCTACAAGGATCTTGCGGTCGTCGATTTCATCTGGACTTTTCGGGCGATTTTCGTACCACCCAACAAAAATGGGCCGAAATCGGTATTTTTGGGCCAGACGATTGCTAGGGTTTGAAATCCGACACAGAACCCGAGACACAGTCTAAATTTAGGAGAAGAATGCTACAAGGATCTCGCGGTCGTCGATTTTATCTGCACTTTTCGGGCGATTTTCGTACCACCCGACAAAAATGGGCCGAAATCGGTATTTTCGGGCCAGACGATGGCTAGGGTTTGAAATCCGACTCGAAACCCGAGACACAGTCATAAATTTAGGAGAAGAATGATACAAGAATCTCGCGGTCGTCGATTTCATATGCACTTTTCGGGCGATTTTCGTACCACTCGACAAAAATGAGCCGAAATCAGTATTTTCGCGCCAGACGATGGCTAGGGTTTGAAATCCGACACGGAACCCGAGACACAATCATAAATGGAGGAGAAGAATGATATAAGGATCTCGCGGTCATCGATTTTATCTGCACTTTTCGGGCGATTTTCGTACCACCCGACAAAAATAGGCCGAAATCGGTATTTTCGTGCCAGACGATGGCTAGGGATTGAAATCCTACACGAAACCCGAGACACAGTCATAAATTTAGGAGAAGAATGCTACAAGGATCTCGCGGTCGTCGATTTCATCTGCACTTTTCGGCGATTTTCGTACCACCCGACAAAAATGGGCCGAAATCGGTATTTTCGGGCCAAACGATGGCTAGGGTTTGAAATCCGACACGAAACCTGAGACACATTCATAAATTGAGGAGAAGAATGCTACAAGGATCTCGCGGTCGTCGATTTCATCTGCACTTTTCGGGCGATTTTCGTACCACCCGACAAAAATAGGCCGAAATCGGTATTTTCGGGCCAGACGATGGCTAGGGTTTGAAATCCGACACGAAACCCGAGACAAAGTCATAAATTGAGGAGAAGAATGCTACAAGGATCTCGCGGTCGTCGATTTCATCTGGATTTTTCGGGCAATTTTCGTACCACCCGACAAAAATGGGCCGAAATCGGTATTTTCGGGCCATACGATGGCTAGGGTTTGAAAATCTGACACGGAACCCGAGACACAGTCATAAATTTAGGAGAAGAATGCTACAAGGATCTCGTGGTCGTCGATTTTATCTGCACTTTTCGGGCGATTTTCGTACCACCCGACAAAAATGGGTCGAAATCGGTATTTTCGGGCCAGACGATGGCTAGGGTTTGAAATCCGACACGAAACCCGAGACACAACCAAAAATTGAGGAGAAGAATGCTATAAGGATCTCGCGGTCTTCGATTCATCTGCACTTTTCGGGCGATTTTCGTACCACCCGACAAAAATGGGCCGAAATCGGTATTTTCGGGCCATACGATGGCTAGGATTTGAAAATCTGACACGGAACCCGAGACACAGTCATAAATTTAGGAGAAAAATGCTACAAGGATCTCGCGGTCGTCGATTTCAGCTGCACTTTTCGGGCAATTTTCGTACCACCCGACAAAAATGGGCCGAAATCGGTATTTTCGGGCCAGACGATGGCTAGGGTTTGAAATCCTACACGGAACCCGAGACACATTCATAAATTTAGGAGAAGAATGCTACAAGGATCTCGCGGTCGTCAATTTCATCTTCACTTTTCGGGCGATTTTCGTACCACCCGACAAAAATGGGCCGAAATCAGTATTTTCGGGCCAGACGATGGCTAGGGTTTGAAATCCTACACGAAACCCGAGACACAGTCATAAATTTTGGAGAAGAATGCTACAAGGATCTCGCGGTCGTCGATTTCATCTGGACTTTTCGGGCGATTTTCGTACCACCCGACAAAAATGGGCTGAAATCGGTATTTTCGGGCCAGACGATGGCTAGGGTTTGAAATCTGACACGGAACCCGAGACACAGTCATAAATTTAGGAGAAGAATGCTACAAGGATCTCGCGGTCGTCGATTTCATCTGCACTTTTCGGGCGAATTTCGTACCACCAGACAAAAATGGGTCGAAATCGGTATTTTCGGGCAAGACGATGGCTAGGGTTTGAAATCCGACACGGAACCCGAGACACAGTCATAAATTTTGGAGAAGTATGCTACAAGGATCTCGCGGTCGTCGATTTCATCTGGACTTTTCGGGCCATTTTCGTACCACCTAACAAAAATGGGTCGAAATCGGTATTTTCGGGCCAAACGATGGCTAGGGTTTGAAATCCGACACGGAACCCGAGACACATTCATAAATTTAGGAGAAGAATGCTACAAGGATCTCGCGGTCGTCGATTTCATCTGCACTTTTCGGGCGATTTTCGTACCACCCGACAAAAATGGGCCGAAATCGGTATTTTCGGCCCAGACGATGGCTAGGGTTTGAAATCCGACACAAAACCCGAGACACAATCATAAATTTAGGAGAAGAATGATACAAGAATCTCGCGGTCGTCGATTTCATATGCACTTTTCGGGCGATTTTCGTACCACTCGACAAAAATGGGCCGAAATCAGTATTTTCGCACCAGACGATGGTTAGGGTTTGAAATCCAACACGGAACCCGAGACACAATCATAAATGGAGGAGAAGAATGCTATAAGGATCTTGCGGTCGTCGATTTCATCTGCACTTTTCGGCAATTTTCGTACCACCCGACAAAAATGGGCCGAAATCGGTATTTCCGGGCCAAACGATGGCTAGGGTTTGAAATCCGACACGAAACCCGAGACACATTCATAAATTGAGTAGAAGAATGCTACAAGGATCTCGCGGTCGTCGATTTCATCTGCACTTTTCGGGCGATTTTCGTACCACCCGACAAAAATAGGCCGAAATCGGTATTTTCGGGCCAGACGATGGCTAGGGTTTGAAATCCGACACGAAACCCGAGACACAGTCAAAAATTGAGGAGAAGAATGCTATAAGGATCTCGTGGTCGTCGATTTCATCTGCACTTTTCGGGCGATTTTCGTACCACCCGACAAAAATTGGCCGAAATCGGTATTTTCGGGCCAGACGATGGCTAGGGTTTGAAATCCGACACGAAACCCGAGACAAAGTCATAAATTGAGGAGAAGAATGCTACAAGGATCTCGCGGTCGTCGATTTCATCTGGACTTTTCGGGCAATTTTCATACCACCTGACAAAAATGGGCCGAAATCGGTATTTTCGGGCCATACGATGGCTAGGGTTTGAAAATCTGACACGGAACCCGAGACACAGTCATAAATTTAGGAGAAGAATGCTACAAGGATCTCGCGGTCGTTGATTTTATCTGCACTTTTCGGGCGATTTTCGTACCACCCGACAAAAATGGGTCGAAATCGGTATTTTCGGGCCAGACGATGGCTAGGGTTTGAAATCCGACACGAAACCCGAGACACAGTCAAAAATTGAGGAGAAGAATGCTATAAGGATCTCGCGGTCGTCGATTCATCTGCACTTTTCGGGCGATTTTCGTACCACCCGACAAAAATGGGCCGAAATCGGTATTTTCGGGCCATACGATGGCTAGGGTTTGAAAATCTGACACGGAACCCGAGACACAGTCATAAATTTAGGAGAAAAATGCTACAAGGATCTCGCGGTCGTCGATTTCAGCTGCACTTTTCGGGCAATTTTCGTACCACCCGACAAAAATGGGCCGAAATCGGTATTTTCGGGCCAGACGATGGCTAGGGTTTGAAATCCGACACGGAACCCGAGACACATTCATAAATTTAGGAGAAGAATGCTACAAGGATCTCGCGGTCGTCAATTTCATCTTCACTTTTCGGGCGATTTTCGTACCACCCGACAAAAATGGGCCGAAATCAGTATTTTCGGGCCAGACGATGGCTAGGGTTTGAAATCCTACACGAAACCCGAGACACAGTCATAAATTTTGGAGAAGAATGCTACAAGGATCTCGCGGTCGTCGATTTCATCTGGGCTTTTCGGGCGATTTTCGTACCACCCGACAAAAATGGGCCGAAATCGGTATTTTCGGGCCAGACGATGGCTAGGGTTTGAAATCCGTCACGAAACCCGAGACACAGTCATAAATTTAGGAGAAGAATGCTACAAGAATCTCGCGGTAGTCGATTTCATCTGCACTTTCCGGGCGATTTTCGTACCAAGCGACAAAAATGGGCCGAAATCGGTATTTTCGGGCCAGACGATGGCTAGGGTTTGAAATCCGACACGGAACCCGAGACACAGTCATAAATTAAGGATAAGAATTCTACAAGGATCTCGCGGTCGTCGATTTCATCTGCACTTTTCGGGCGATTTTCGTACCACCCGACAAAAATGGGCCGAAATCGGTATTTTCGGGCCAGACGATGGCTAGGGTTTGAAATCCGACTCGAAACCCGAGACACAGTCATAAATTTAGGAGAAGAATGATACAAGAATCTCGCGGTCGTCGATTTCATATGCACTTTTCGGGCGATTTTCGTACCACTCGACAAAAATGAGCCGAAATCAGTATTTTCGCGCCAGACGATGGCTAGGGTTTGAAATCCGACACGGAACCCGAGACACAATCATAAATGGAGGAGAAGAATGATATAAGGATCTCGCGGTCGTCGATTTTATCTGCACTTTTCGGGCGATTTTCGTACCACCCGACAAAAATAGGCCGAAATCGGTATTTTCGTGCCAGACGATGGCTAGGGATTGAAATCCTACACGAAACCCGAGACACAGTCATAAATTTTGGAGAAGAATGCTACAAGGATCTCGCGGTCGTCGATTTTATCTGCACTTTTCGGGCGATTTTCGTACCACCCGACAAAAATGGGCCGAAATCGGTATTTTCGGGCCAGACGATGGCTAGGGTTTGAAATCCGACTCGAAACCCGAGACACAGTCATAAATTTAGGAGAAGAATGATACAAGAATCTCGCGGTCGTCGATTTCATATGCACTTTTCGGGCGATTTTCGTACCACTCGACAAAAATGAGCCGAAATCAGTATTTTCGCGCCAGACGATGGCTAGGGTTTGAAATCCGACATGGAACCCGAGACACAATCATAAATGGAGGAGAAGAATGATATAAGGATCTCGTGGTCGTCGATTTTATCTGCACTTTTCGGGCGATTTTCGTACCACCCGACAAAAATAGGCCGAAATCGGTATTTTCGTGCCAGACGATGGCTAGGGATTGAAATCCTACACGAAACCCGAGACACAGTCATAAATTTTGGAGAAGAATGCTACAAGGATCTCGCGGTCGTCGATTTCATCTGCACTTTTCGGCGATTTTCGTACCACCCGACAAAAATGGGCCGAAATCGGTATTTTCGGGCCAAACGATGGCTAGGGTTTGAAATCCGACACGAAACCCGAGACACATTCATAAATTGAGGAGAAGAATGCTACAAGGATCTCGCGGTCGTCGATTTCATCTGCACTTTTCGGGCGATTTTCGTACCACCCGACAAAAATAGGCCGAAATCGGTATTTTCGGGCCAGACGATGGCTAGGGTTTGAAATCCGACACGAAACCCGAGACAAAGTCATAAATTGAGGAGAAGAATGCTACAAGGATCTCGCGGTCGTCGATTTCATCTGGATTTTTCGGGCAATTTTCGTACCACCCGACAAAAATGGGCCGAAATCGGTATTTTCGGGCCATACGATGGCTAGGGTTTGAAAATCTGACACGGAACCCGAGACACAGTCATAAATTTAGGAGAAGAATGCTACAAGGATCTCGTGGTCGTCGATTTTATCTGCACTTTTCGGGCGATTTTCGTACCACCCGACAAAAATGGGTCGAAATCGGTATTTTCGGGCCAGACGATGGCTAGGGTTTGAAATCCGACACGAAACCCGAGACACAACCAAAAATTGAGGAGAAGAATGCTATAAGGATCTCGCGGTCTTCGATTCATCTGCACTTTTCGGGCGATTGTCGTACCACCCGACAAAAATGGGCCGAAATCGGTATTTTCGGGCCATACGATGGCTAGGATTTGAAAATCTGACACGGAACCCGAGACACAGTCATAAATTTAGGAGAAAAATGCTACAAGGATCTCGCGGTCGTCGATTTCAGCTGCACTTTTCGGGCAATTTTCGTACCACCCGACAAAAATGGGCCGAAATCGGTATTTTCGGGCCAGACGATGGCTAGGGTTTGAAATCCGACACGAAACCCGAGACACAGTCATAAATTTAGGAGAAGAATGATACAAGAATCTCGCGGTCGTCGATTTCATCTGCACTTTTCGGGCGATTTTCGTACCATCCGACAAAAATGGGCCGAAATCGGTATTTTCGGGCCAGGCGATGGCTAGGGTTTGAAATCTGACACGAAACCTGAGACACAGTCATAAATTTAGCAGAAGAATGATACAAGAATCTCGCGGTCGTCGATTTCATCTGCACTTTTCGGGCGATTTTCGTACCACCCGACAAAAATGGGCCGAAATCGGTATTTTCGGCCCAGACGATGGCTAGGGTTTGAAATCCGACACAAAACCCGAGACACAGTCATAAATTTTGGAGAAGAATGCTACAAGGATCTCGCGGTCGTCGATTTCATCTGGACTTTTCGGGCGATTTTCGTACCACCCGACAAAAATGGGCCGAAATCGGTATTTTCGGGCCATATGATGGCTAGGGTTTGAAATCCGACACGAAACCCGAGACACAGTCATAAATTTAGGAGAAGAATGATACAAGAATCTCGCGGTCGTCGATTTCATCTGCACTTTTCGGGCGATTTTCGTACCACCCGACAAAAATGGGCTGAAATCGGTATTTTCGGGCCAGACGATGGCTAGGGTTTGAAATCCGATACGGAACCCGAGACACAATAATAAATGGAGGAGAAGAATGCTATAAGGATCTCGCGGTCGTCGATTTCATCTGCACTTTTCGGGCGATTTTCGTACCACCCGACAAAAATAGGCCGAAATCGGTATTTTCGGGCCAGACGATGGCTAGGGTTTGAAATCCGACACGGAACCCGAGACACATTCATAAATTTAGGAGAAGAATGCTACAAGGATCTCGCGGTCGTCGATTTCATCTGCACTTTTCGGGCGATTTTCGTACCACCCGACAAAAATGGGCCGAAATCGGTATTTTCGGCCCAGACGATGGCTAGGGTTTGAAATCCGACACAAAACCCGAGACACAATCATAAATTTAGGAGAAGAATGATACAAGAATCTCGCGGTCGTCGATTTCATATGCACTTTTCGGGCGATTTTCGTACCACTCGACAAAAATGGGCCGAAATCAGTATTTTCGCACCAGACGATGGCTAGGGTTTGAAATCCAACACGGAACCCAAGACACAATCATAAATGGAGGAGAAGAATGCTATAAGGATCTTGCGGTCGTCGATTTCATCTGCACTTTTCGGCAATTTTCGTACCACCCGACAAAAATGGGCCGAAATCGGTATTTCCGGGCCAAACGATGGCTAGGGTTTGAAATCCGACACGAAACCCGAGACACAGTCAAAAATTGAGGAGAAGAATGCTATAAGGATCTCGCGGTCGTCGATTTCATCTGCACTTTTCGGGCGATTTTCGTACCACCCGACAAAAATTGGCCGAAATCGGTATTTTCGGGCCAGACGATGGCTAGGGTTTGAAATCCTACACGGAACCCGAGACACAGTCATAAATTTAGGAGAAGAATGCTACAAGGATCTCGCGGTCGTCGATTTCATCTGGACTTTTCGGGCGATTTTTGTACCACCCGACAAAAATGGGCCGAAATCGGTATTTTCGGGCCATACGATGGCAAGGGTTTGAGATCCGACATGGAACCCGAGACATAGTCATAAATTTAGGAGAAGAATGCTACAAGGATCTCGCGGTCGTCGATTTCATCTGCACTTTTCGGGCGATTTTCGTACCACCCGACAAAAATGGGCCGAAATCGGTATTTTCGGGCCAAACGATGGCTAGGGTTTGAAATCCGACACGGAACCCGAGACACAGTCATAAATTTTGGAGAAGAATGCTACAAGGATCTCGCGGTCGTCGATTTCATCTGGACTTTTCGGGCGATTTTCGTACCACCCGACAAAAATGGGCCGAAATCGGTATTTTCAGGCCAGACGATTGGCTACGGTTTGAAATCTGACAAGGAACCCGAGACAGAGTCATAAATTTAGGAGAAGAAAGCTAAAAGGATCTCGCGGTCGTCGATTTCATCTGGACTTTACGGGCGATTTTCGTACCACCCGACAAAAATGGGCCGAAATCGGTATTTTCGGGCCAGACGATGGCTAGGGTTTGAAATCCGACACGGAACCCGAGACACAATCATAAATTTAGGAGAAGAATGCTACAAGGATCTCGCGGTCGTCGATTTTATCTGCACTTTTCGGGCGATTTTCGTACCACCCGACAAAAATGGGCCGAAATCGGTATTTTCGGGCCAGACGATGGCTAGGGTTTGAAATCCGACTCGAAACCCGAGACACAGTCATAAATTTAGGAGAAGAATGATACAAGAATCTCGCGGTCGTCGATTTCATATGCACTTTTCGGGCGATTTTCGTACCACTCGACAAAAATGAGCCGAAATCAGTATTTTCGCGCCAGACGATGGCTAGGGTTTGAAATCCGACACGGAACCCGAGACACAATCATAAATGGAGGAGAAGAATGATATAAGGATCTCGCGGTCGTCGATTTTATCTGCAATTTTCGGGCGATTTTCGTACCACCCGACAAAAATAGGCCGAAATCGGTATTTTCGTGCCAGACGATGGCTAGGGATTGAAATCCTACACGAAACCCGAGACACAGTCATAAATTTTGGAGAAGAATGCTACAAGGATCTCGCGGTCGTCGATTTCATCTGGACTTTTCGGGCGATTTTCGTACCACCCGACAAAAATGGGCCGAAATCGGTATTTTCTGGCCAGACGATGGCTAGGGTTTGAAATCCGTCACGAAACCCGAGACAAAGTCATAAATTGAGGAGAAGAATGCTACAAGGATCTCGCGGTCGTCGATTTCATCTGGACTTTTCGTGCAATTTTCGTACCACCCGACAAAAATGGGCCGAAATCGGTATTTTCGGGCCATACGATGGCTAGGGTTTGAAAATCTGACACGGAACCCGAGACACAGTCATAAATTTAGGAGAAGAATGCTACAAGGATCTCGTGGTCGTCGATTTTATCTGCACTTTTCGGGCGATTTTCGTACCACCCGACAAAAATGGGTCGAAATCGGTATTTTCGGGCCAGACGATGGCTAGGGTTTGAAATCCGACACGAAACCCGAGACACAACCAAAAATTGAGGAGAAGAATGCTATAAGGATCTCGCGGTCGTCGATTCATCTGCACTTTTCGGGCGATTTTCGTACCACCCGACAAAAATGGGCCGAAATCGGTATTTTCGGGCCATACGATGGCTAGGGTTTGAAAATCTGACACGGAACCCGATACACAGTCATAAATTTAGGAGAAAAATGCTACAAGGATCTCGCGGTCGTCGATTTCAGCTGCACTTTTCGGGCAATTTTCGTACCACCCGACAAAAATGGGCCGAAATCGGTATTTTCGGGCCAGACGATGGCTAGGGTTTGAAATCCGACACGGATCCCGAGACACATTCATAAATTTAGGAGAAGAATGCTACAAGGATCTCGCGGTCGTCAATTTCATCTTCACTTTTCGGGCGATTTTCGTACCACCCGACAAAAATGGGCCGAAATCAGTATTTTCGGGCCAGACGATGGCTAGGGTTTGAAATCCTACACGAAACCCGAGACACAGTCATAAATTTTGGAGAAGAATGCTACAAGGATCTCGCGGTCGTCGATTTCATCTGGACTTTTCGGGCGATTTTCGTACCACCCGACAAAAATGGGCCGAAATCGGTATTTTCTGGCCAGACGATGGCTAGGGTTTGAAATCCGTCACGAAAACCGAGACACAGTCATAAATTTAGGAGAAGAATGCTACAAGAATCTCGCGGTAGTCGATTTCATCTGCACTTTCCGGGCGATTTTCGTACCACCCGACAAAAATGGGCCGAAATCGGTATTTTCGGGCCAGACGATGGCTAGGGTTTGAAATCCGACACGGAACCCGAGACACAGTCATAAATGGAAGAGAAGAATGCTATAAGGATCTCGCGGTCGTCGATTTCATCTGCACTTTTCGGGCGATTTTCGTACCACCCGACAAAAATAGGCCGAAATCGGTATTTTCGGGCCAGACGATGGCTAGGGTTTGAAATCCTACACGGAACCCGAGACACAGTCATAAATTTTGGAGAAGAATGCTACAAGGATCTCGCGGTCGTCGATTTCATCTGGACTTTTCGGGCGATTTTCGTACCACCCGACAAAAATGGGCCGAAATCGGTATTTTCGGGCCAGACGATGGATAGGGTTTGAAATCCGACACGGAACCCGAGACACAGTCATAAATTTTGGAGAAGAATGCTACAAGGATCTCGCGGTCGTCGATTTCATCTGGACTTTTCGGGCGATTTTCGTACCACCCGACAAAAATGGGCCGAAATCGGTATTTTCAGGCCAGACGATTGGCTACGGTTTGAAATCTGACAAGGAACCCGAGACAGAGTCATAAATTTAGGAGAAGAAAGCTAAAAGGATCTCGCGGTCGTCGATTTCATCTGGACTTTACGGGCGATTTTCGTACCACCCGACAAAAATGGGCCGAAATCGGTATTTTCGGGCCAGACGATGGCTAGGGTTTGAAATCCGACACGGAACCCGAGACACAATCATAAATTTAGGAGAAGAATGCTACAAGGATCTCGCGGTCGTCGATTTTATCTGCACTTTTCGGGCGATTTTCGTACCACCCGACAAAAATGGGCCGAAATCGGTATTTTCGGGCCAGACGATGGCTAGGGTTTGAAATCCGACTCGAAACCCGAGACACAGTCATAAATTTAGGAGAAGAATGATACAAGAATCTCGCGGTCGTCGATTTCATATGCACTTTTCGGGCGATTTTCGTACCACTCGACAAAAATGAGCCGAAATCAGTATTTTCGCGCCAGACGATGGCTAGGGTTTGAAATCCGACACGGAACCCGAGACACAATCATAAATGGAGGAGAAGAATGATATAAGGATCTCGCGGTCGTCAATTTTATCTGCACTTTTCGGGCGATTTTCGTACCACCCGACAAAAATAGGCCGAAATCGGTATTTTTGTGCCAGACGATGGCTAGGGATTGAAATCCTACACGAAACCCGAGACACAGTCATAAATTTTGGAGAAGAATGCTACAAGGATCTCGCGGTCGTCGATTTTATCTGCACTTTTCGGGCGATTTTCGTACCACCCGTCAAAAATGGGCCGAAATCGGTATTTTCGGGCCAGACGATGGCTAGGGTTTGAAATCCGACTCGAAACCCGAGACACAGTCATAAATTTAGGAGAAGAATGATACAAGAATCTCGCGGTCGTCGATTTCATATGCACTTTTCGGGCGATTTTCGTACCACTCGACAAAAATGAGCCGAAATCAGTATTTTTGCGCCAGACGATGGCTAGGGTTTGAAATCCGACACGGAACCCGAGACACAATCATAAATGGAGGAGAAGAATGATATAAGGATCTCGCGGTCATCGATTTTATCTGCACTTTTCGGGCGATTTTCGTACCACCCGACAAAAATAGGCCGAAATCGGTATTTTCGTGCCAGACGATGGCTAGGGATTGAAATCCTACACGAAACCCGAGACACAGTCATAAATTT
>JBBPBP010009779.1:69056423-69080307 GCA_037974735.1 Cicer chorassanicum
TTCGTACCACCCGACAAAAATGGGCTGAAATCGGTATTTTCGGGCAAGACGATGGCTAGGGTTTGAAATCCGACACGAAACCCGAAACACAGTCATAAATTTAGGAGAAGAATGCAACAAGAATCTCGCGGTTGTTGATTTCATCTGCACTTTTCGGGCGATTTTCGTTCCACCCGAAAAAAATGGGCCGAAATCGGTATTTTCGGGCCAGACGATGGCTAGGGTTTGAAATCCGACACGGAACCCGAGACACATTCATAAATTTAGGAGAAGAATGCTACAAGGATCTCGCGGTCGTCGATTTCATCTGCACTTTTCGGGCGATTTTTGTACCACCTGACAAAAATAGGCCGAAATCGGTATTTTCGGGCAAGACGATGGCTAGGGTTTGAAATCCGACACGAAACCCGAGACACAGTTATAAATTTAGGAGAAGAATGCTACAAGAATCTCGCGGTCGTCGATTTCATCTGCACTTTTCGGGCGATTTTCGTACCACCCGACAAAAATGGGCCGAAATCGGTATTTTCGGGCCAGACGATGGCTAGGGTTTGAAATCCTACACGAAACCCGAGACACAATCATAAATTTTGGAGAAGAATGCTACAAGGATCTCGCGGTCGTCGATTTCATCTGGACTTTTCGGGCGATTTTCGTACCACCCGACAAAAATGGGCCGAAATCGGTATTTTCGGGCCAGATGATGGCTAGGGTTTGAAATCCGACACGGAACCCGAGACACAATCATAAATTGAGGAGAAGAATGCTATAAGGATCTCGCGGTCGTCAATTTCATCTGCACTTTTCAGGCGATTTTCGTACAACCCGACAATAATTGGCCGAAATCGGTATTTTCGGGCCAGACGATGGCTAGGGTTTGAAATCCTACACGAAACCCGAGACACAGTCATAAATTTAGGAGAAGAATGCTACAAGGATCTCGCGGTCGTCGATTTCATCTACACTTTTCGGGCGATTTTCGTACCACCCGACAAAAATGGGCCGAATTCGGTATTTTCGGGCCAGACGATGGCTAGGGATTGAAATCTGACACGAAACAAGAGACACAGACATAAATTTAGGAGAAGAATGGTACAAGGATCTCGCGGTCGTCGATTTCATCTGCACTTTTCGGGCAATTTCGTACCACCCGACAAAAATGGGCTGAAATCGGTATTTTCGGGCAAGACGATGGCTAGGGTTTGAAATCCAACACGGAACCCGAGACACAGTCATAAATTGAGGAGAAGAATGCTATAAGGATCTCGCGGTCGTCAATTTCATCTGCACTTTTCGGGCGATTTTCTTACAACCCGACAAAAATGGGCCGAAATCGGTATTTTCGGGCAAGACGATTGCTAGGGTTTGAAATCCTACACGAAACCCGAGACACAGTCATAAATTTTGGAGAAGAATGCTACAAGGATCTCGCGGTCGTCGATTTCATCTGGACTTTTCGGGCGATTTTCGTACCACCCGACAAAAATGGGCCGAAATCGGTATTTTCGGGCAAGACGATGGCTAGGGTTTGAAATCCGACACGGAACCCGAGACACAGTCATAAATTTAGGAGAAGAATGCTACAAGGATCTCGCGGTCGTCGATTTCATCTGGACTTTTCGGGCGATTTTCGTACCACCCGAAAAAAATGGGCCGAAATCGGTATTTTCGGGCCAGACGATGGCTAGGGTTTGAAATCCGACACGGAACCCGAGACACATTCATAAATTTAGGAGAAGAATGCTACAAGGATCTCGCGGTCGTCGATTTCATCTGCACTTTTCGGGCGATCTTCGTACCACCCGACAAAAATGGGCTGAAATCGGTATTTTCGGGCAAGACGATGGCTAGGGTTTGAAATCCGACACGAAACCCGAGACACAGTCATAAATTTAGGAGAAGAATGCTACAAGAATCTCGCGGTCGTCGATTTCATCTGCACTTTTCGGGCAATTTTCGTACCACCCGACAAAAATGGGCCGAAATCGGTATTTTCGGGCCAGACGATGGCTGGGGTTTGAAATCCGACACGAAACCCGAGACACAGTCATAAATTGAGGAGAAGAATGCTACAAGGATCTCGCGGTCGTCGATTTCATCTGCACTTTTCAGGCGATTTTCGTACAAGCCGACAATAATGGGCCGATATCGGTATTTTCGGGCCAGACGATGGCTAGGGTTTGAAATCCGACACGGAACCCGAGACACAATCATAAATGGAGGAGAAGAATGCTATAAGGATCTCGCGGTCGCGATTTCATCTGCACTTTTCGGACGATTTTCGTACCACCCGACAAAAATAGGCCGAAATCGGTATTTTCGGGCCAGACGATGTCTAGGGTTTGAAAACCTACACGGAACCCGAGACATAGTCATAAATTTTGGAGAAGAATGCTACAAGGATCTCGCGGTCGTCGATTTCATCTGGACTTTTCGGGCAATTTTCGTACCAGCGGACAAAAATGGGCTGAAATCGGTATTTTCGGGCAAGACGATGGCTAGGGTTTGAAATCCGACACGAAACCCGAGACACAGTCATAAATTTAGGCGAAGAATGCTACAAGAATCTCGCGGTTGTTGATTTCATCTGCACTTTTCGGGCGATTTTCGTACCACCCGAAAAAAATGGGCCGAAATCGGTATTTTCGGGCCAGACGATGGCTAGGGTTTGAAATCCGACTCGGAACCCGAGACACATTCATAAATTTAGGAGAAGAATGCTACAAGGATCTCGCGGTCGTCGATTTCATCTGCACTTTTCGGGCGATTTTCGTACCACCCGACAAAAATGGGCCGAAATCGGTGTTTTCGGTCCAGACGATGGCTGGGGTTTGAAATCCTACACGAAACCCGAGACACAGTCATAAATTGAGGAGAAGAATGCTAAAAGGATCTCGCGGTCGTCGATTTCATCTGCACTTTTCAGGCGATTTTCGTACCACCCGACAAAAATGGGCCGAAATCGGTATTTTCGGGCCAAACGATGGCTAGGGTTTGAAATCCAACACGGAACCCGAGACACAGTCATAAATTGAGGAGAAGAATGCTATAAGGATCTCGCGGTCGTCAATTTCATCTGCACTTTTCGGGCGATTTTCTTACAACCCGACAAAAATGGGCCGAAATCGGTATTTTCGGGCAAGACGATGGCTAGGGTTTGAAATCCAACACGAAACTCGAGACACAGTCATAAATTTTGGAGAAGAATGCTACAAGGATCTCGCGGTCGTCGATTTCATCTGGACTTTTCGGGCGATTTTCGTACCACCCGACAAAAATGGGCCGAAATCGGTATTTTCGGGCCAGATGATGGCTAGGGTTTGAAATCCGACACGGAACCCGAGACACAGTCATAAATTGAGGAGAAGAATGCTATAAGAATCTCGCGGTAGTCAATTTCATCTGCACTTTTCAGGCGATTTCCGTACAACCCGACAATAATTGGCCGAAATCGGTATTTTCGGGCCAGACGATGGCTAGGGTTTGAAATCCTACACGAAACCCGAGACACAGTCATAAATTTAGGAGAAGAATGCTACAAGGATCTCGCGGTCGTCGATTTCATCTACACTTTTCGGGCGATTTTCGTACCACCCGACAAAAATGGGCCGAATTCGGTATTTTCGGGCCAGACGATGGCTAGGGTTTGAAATCTGACACGAAACAAGAGACACAGACATAAATTTAGGAGAAGAATGCTACAAGGATCTCGCGGTCGTCGATTTCATCTGCACTTTTCGGGCAATTTCGTACCACCCGACAAAAATGGGCTGAAATCGGTATTTTCGGGCAAGACGATGGCTAGGGTTTGAAATCCGACACGAAACCCGAAACACAGTCATAAATTTAGGAGAAGAATGCAACAAGAATCTCGCGGTTGTTGATTTCATCTGCACTTTTCGGGCGATTTTCGTACCACCCGAAAAAAATGGGCCGAAATCGGTATTTTCGGGCCAGACGATGGCTAGGGTTTGAAATCCTACACGAAACCCGAGACACAGTCATAAATTGAGGAGAAGAATGCTACAAGGATCTCGCGGTCGTCGATTTCATCTGGACTTTTCAGGCGATTTTCGTACAAGCCGACAATAATGGGCCGATATCGGTATTTTCGGGCCAGACGATGGCTAGGGTTTGAAATCCGACACGGAACCCGAGACACAATCATAAATGGAGGAGAAGAATGCTATAAGGATCTCGCGGTCGCGATTTCATCTGCACTTTTCGGACGATTTTCGTACCACACAACAAAAATAGGCCGAAATCGGTATTTTCGGGCCAGACGATGTCTAGGGTTTGAAAACCTACACGGAACCCGAGACATAGTCATAAATTTTGGAGAAGAATGCTACAAGGATCTCGCGGTCGTCGATTTCATCTGGACTTTTCGGGCAATTTTCGTACCAGCGGACAAAAATGGGCTGAAATCGGTATTTTCGGGCAAGACGATGGCTAGGGTTTGAAATCCGACACGAAACCCGAGACACAGTCATAAATTTAGGCGAAGAATGCTACAAGAATCTCGCGGTTGTTGATTTCATCTGCACTTTTCGGGCGATTTTCGTACCACCCGAAAAAAATGGGCCGAAATCGGTATTTTCGGGCCAGACGATGGCTAGGGTTTGAAATCCGACACGGAACCCGAGACACATTCATAAATTTAGGAGAAGAATGCTACAAGGATCTCGCGGTCGTCGATTTCATCTGCACTTTTCGGGCGATCTTCGTACCACCCGACAAAAATGGGCTGAAATCGGTATTTTCGGGCAAGACGATGGCTAGGGTTTGAAATCCGACACGAAACCCGAGACACAGTCATAAATTTAGGAGAAGAATGCTACAAGAATCTCGCGGTCGTCGATTTCATCTGCACTTTTCGGGCAATTTTCGTACCACCCGACAAAAATGGGCCGAAATCGGTATTTTCGGGCCAGACGATGGCTGGGGTTTGAAATCCGACACGAAACCCGAGACACAGTCATAAATTGAGGAGAAGAATGCTACAAGGATCTCGCGGTCGTCGATTTCATCTGCACTTTTCAGGCGATTTTCGTACAAGCCGACAATAATGGGCCGATATCGGTATTTTCGGGCCAGACGATGGCTAGGGTTTGAAATCTGACACGGAACCCGAGACACAATCATAAATGGAGGAGAAGAATGCTATAAGGATCTCGCGGTCGCGATTTCATCTGCACTTTTCGGACGATTTTCGTACCACACAACAAAAATAGGCCGAAATCGGTATTTTCGGGCCAGACGATGTCTAGGGTTTGAAAACCTACACGGAACCCGAGACATAGTCATAAATTTTGACAAAGAATGCTACAAGGATCTCGCGGTCGTCGATTTCATCTGGACTTTTCGGGCAATTTTCGTACCAGCGGACAAAAATGGGCTGAAATCGGTATTTTCGGGCAAGACGATGGCTAGGGTTTGAAATCCGACACGAAACCCGAGACACAGTCATAAATTTAGGCGAAGAATGCTACAAGAATCTCGCGGTTGTTGATTTCATCTGCACTTTTCGGGCGATTTTCGTACCACCCGAAAAAAATGGGTCGAAATCGGTATTTTCGGGCCAGACGATGGCTAGGGTTTGAAATCCGACACGGAACCCGAGACACATTCATAAATTTAGGAGAAGAATGCTACAAGGATCTCGCGGTCGTCGATTTCATCTGCACTTTTCAGGCGATCTTCGTACCACCCGACAAAAATGGGCCGAAATCGGTATTTTCGGGCCAGACGATGGCTGAGGTTTGAAATCCAACACGACACCCAAGACACAGTCATAAATTGAGGAGAAGAATGCTACAAGGATCTCGCGGTCGTCGATTTCATCTGCAATTTTCGGGCGATTTTTGTACCACCCGACAAAAATGGGCCGAAATCGGTGTTTTCGGGCCAGACGATGGTTGGGGTTTGAAATCCGACACGAAACCCGAGACACAGTCATAAATTTAGGAGAAGAATGCAACAAGAATCTCGCGGTCGTCGATTTCATCTGCACTTTTCAGGCGATTTTCGTACCACCCGACAAAAATGGGCCGAAATCGGTGTTTTCGGGCCAGACGATGGCTAGGGTTTGAAATCCGACACGGAACCCGAGACACAGTCATAAATTGAGGAGAAGAATGCTATAAGGATCTCGCGGTCGTCAATTTCATCTGCACTTTTCAGGCGATTTTCGTACCACCCGACAAAAATGGGCCGAAATCGGTGTTTTCGGGACAGACGATGGCTGGGGTTTGAAATCCTACACGAAACCCGAGACACAGTCATAAATTTAGGAGAAGAATGCTACAAGGATCTCGCGGTCGTCGATTTCATCTACACTTTTCGGGCGATTTTCGTACCACCCGACAAAAATGGGCCGAATTCGGTATTTTCGGGCCAGACGATGGCTAGGGTTTGAAATCTGACACGAAACAAGAGACACAGACATAAATTTAGGAGAAGAATGCTACAAGGATCTCGCGGTCGTCGATTTCATCTGCACTTTTCGGGCAATTTCGTACCACCCGACAAAAATGGGCTGAAATCGGTATTTTCGGGCAAGACGATGGCTAGGGTTTGAAATCCGACACGAAACCCGAAACACAGTCATAAATTTAGGAGAAGAATGCAACAAGAATCTCGCGGTTGTTGATTTCATCTGCACTTTTCGGGCGATTTTCGTACCACCCGAAAAAAATGGGCCGAAATCGGTATTTTCGGGCCAGACGATGGCTAGGGTTTGAAATCCGACACGGAACCCGAGACACATTCATAAATTTAGGAGAAGAATGCTACAAGGATCTCGCGGTCGTCGATTTCATCTGCACTTTTCGGGCGATCTTCGTACCACCCGACAAAAATGGGCTGAAATCGGTATTTTCGGGCAAGACGATGGCTAGGGTTTGAAATCCGACACGAAACCCGAGACACAGTCATAAATTTAGGAGAAGAATGCTACAAGAATCTCGCGGTCGTCGATTTCATCTGCACTTTTCGGGCAATTTTCGTACCACCCGACAAAAATGGGCCGAAATCGGTATTTTCGGGCCAGACGATGGCTGGGGTTTGAAATCCGACACGAAACCCGAGACACAGTCATAAATTGAGGAGAAGAATGCTACAAGGATCTCGCGGTCGTCGATTTCATCTGCACTTTTCAGGCGATTTTCGTACAAGCCGACAATAATGGGCCGATATCGGTATTTTCGGGCCAGACGATGGCTAGGGTTTGAAATCCGACACGGAACCCGAGACACAATCATAAATGGAGGAGAAGAATGCTATAAGGATCTCGCGGTCGCGATTTCATCTGCACTTTTCGGACGATTTTCGTACCACACAACAAAAATAGGCCGAAATCGGTATTTTCGGGCCAGACGATGTCTAGGGTTTGAAAACCTACACGGAACCCGAGACATAGTCATAAATTTTGGAGAAGAATGCTACAAGGATCTCGCGGTCGTCGATTTCATCTGGACTTTTCGGGCAATTTTCGTACCAGCGGACAAAAATGGGCTGAAATCGGTATTTTCGGGCAAGACGATGGCTAGGGTTTGAAATCCGACACGAAACCCGAGACACAGTCATAAATTTAGGCGAAGAATGCTACAAGAATCTCGCGGTTGTTGATTTCATCTGCACTTTTCGGGCGATTTTCGTACCACCCGAAAAAAATGGGCCGAAATCGGTATTTTCGGGCCAGACGATGGCTAGGGTTTGAAATCCGACTCGGAACCCGAGACACATTCATAAATTTAGGAGAAGAATGCTACAAGGATCTCGCGGTCGTCGATTTCATCTGCACTTTTCGGGCGATTTTCGTACCACCCGACAAAAATGGGCCGAAATCGGTGTTTTCGGTCCAGACGATGGCTGGGGTTTGAAATCCTACACGAAACCCGAGACACAGTCATAAATTGAGGAGAAGAATGCTAAAAGGATCTCGCGGTCGTCGATTTCATCTGCACTTTTCAGGCGATTTTCGTACCACCCGACAAAAATGGGCCGAAATCGGTATTTTCGGGCCAAACGATGGCTAGGGTTTGAAATCCAACACGGAACCCGAGATACAGTCATAAATTGAGGAGAAGAATACTATAAGGATCTCGCGGTCGTCAATTTCATCTGCACTTTTCGGGCGATTTTCTTACAACCCGACAAAAATGGGCCGAAATCGGTATTTTCGGGCAAGACGATGGCTAGGGTTTGAAATCCTACACGAAACTCGAGACACAGTCATAAATTTTGGAGAAGAATGCTACAAGGATCTCGCGGTCGTCGATTTCATCTGGACTTTTCGGGCGATTTTCGTACCACCCGACAAAAATGGGCCGAAATCGGTATTTTCGGGCCAGATGATGGCTAGGGTTTGAAATCCGACACGAAACCCGAGACACAGTCTTAAATTGAGGAGAAGAATGCTATAAGGATCTCGCGGTCGTCGATTTCATCTGCACTTTTCGGGCGATTTTCGTACCACCCGACAAAAATAGGCCGAAATCGGTATTTTCGGGCCAGACGATGGCTAGGGTTTGAAATCCGACACGAAACCCGAGACACAGTCATAAATTTAGGAGAAGAATGCTACAAGAATCTCGCAGTCGTCGATTTCATCTGCACTTTTCGGGCGATTTTTGTACCGCCCGACAAAAATGGGCCGAAATCGATATTTTTGGGCCAGACGATGGCTAGGGTTTGAAATCTGACACGGAACCCGAGACACAGTCATAAATTGAGGAGAAGAATGCTATAAGGATCTCGCGGTCGTCAATTTCATCTGCATTTTTCAAGCGATTTTCGTACCACCCGACAAAAATGGGCCTAAATCGGTATTTTCGAGCCAGACGATGGCCAGGGTTTGAAATCCTACACGGAACCCGAGACACAGTCATAAATTTTGGAGAAGAATGCTACAAGGATCTCGCGGTTGTCGATTTCATCTGGACTTTTCGGGCGATTTTCGTACCACCCGACAAAAATGGGCCGAAATCGGTATTTTTGGGACAGACGATGGCTAGGGTTTGAAATCTGACACGGAACCCAAGACACAGTCATAAATTTAGGAGAAGAATGCTACAAGGATATCGCGGTCGTCGATTTCATTTGCACTTTTCGGGAGATTTTCGTACCACCCGACAAAAATGGGTTGAAATCGGTATTTTCGGGCCAGACGATGGCTAGGGTTTGAAATCCGACACGAAACCCGAGACACAGTCATAAATTTAGGAGAAGAATGCTACAAGAATCTCGCGGTCGTCGATTTCATCTGCACTTTTCGGGCAATTTTCGTACCACCCGACAAAAATGGGCCGAAATCGGTATTTTCGGGCCAGACGATGGCTGGGGTTTGAAATCCGACACGAAACCCGAGACACAGTCATAAATTGAGGAGAAGAATGCTACAAGGATCTCGCGGTCGTCGATTTCATCTGCACTTTTCAGGCGATTTTCGTACAAGCCGACAATAATGGGCCGATATCGGTATTTTCGGGCCAGACGATGGCTAGGGTTTGAAATCTGACACGGAACCCGAGACACAATCATAAATGGAGGAGAAGAATGCTATAAGGATCTCGCGGTCGCGATTTCATCTGCACTTTTCGGACGATTTTCGTACCACACAACAAAAATAGGCCGAAATCGGTATTTTCGGGCCAGACGATGTCTAGGGTTTGAAAACCTACACGGAACCCGAGACATAGTCATAAATTTTGGAGAAGAATGCTACAAGGATCTCGCGGTCGTCGATTTCATCTGGACTTTTCGGGCAATTTTCGTACCAGCGGACAAAAATGGGCTGAAATCGGTATTTTCGGGCAAGACGATGGCTAGGGTTTGAAATCCGACACGAAACCCGAGACACAGTCATAAATTTAGGCGAAGAATGCTACAAGAATCTCGCGGTTGTTGATTTCATCTGCACTTTTCGGGCGATTTTCGTACCACCCGAAAAAAATGGGCCGAAATCGGTATTTTCGGGCCAGACGATGGCTAGGGTTTGAAATCCGACACGGAACCCGAGACACATTCATAAATTTAGGAGAAGAATGCTACAAGGATCTCGCGGTCGTCGATTTCATCTACACTTTTCGGGCGATTTTCGTACCACCCGACAAAAATGGGCCGAAATCGGTATTTTCGGGCCAGACGATGGCTAGGGTTTGAAATCCGACATGGAACCCGAGACACAGTCATAAATTTAAGAGAAGAATGCTACAAGGATCTCGCGGTCGTCGATTTCATCTGCACTTTTCGGGCGATTTTCGTACCACCCGACAAAAATGGGCCGAAATTGGTATTTTCGGGCCAGACGATGGCTAGGGTTTGAAATCCGACACGAAACCCGAGACACAGTCATAAATTTAGGAGAAGAATGCTACAAGAATCTCGCGGTCGTCGATTTCATCTGCACTTTTCGGGCGATTTTCGTACCACCCGACAAAAATGGGTCGAAATCGGTATTTTCGGGCCAGACGATGGCTAGGGTTTGAAATCCGACACGGAACCCGAGACACATTCATAAATTTAGGAGAAGAATGCTACAAGGATCTCGCGGTCGTCGATTTCATCTGCACTTTTCAGGCGATCTTCGTACCACCCGACAAAAATGGGCCGAAATCGGTATTTTCGGGCCAGACGATGGCTGAGGTTTGAAATCCAACACGACACCCAAGACACAGTCATAAATTGAGGAGAAGAATGCTACAAGGATCTCGCGGTCGTCGATTTCATCTGCAATTTTCGGGCGATTTTTGTACCACCCGACAAAAATGGGCCGAAATCGGTGTTTTCGGGCCAGACGATGGTTGGGGTTTGAAATCCGACACGAAACCCGAGACACAGTCATAAATTGAGGAGAAGAATGCTAAAAGGATCTCGCGGTCGTCGATTTCATCTGCACTTTTCAGGCGATTTTCGTACCACCCGACAAAAATGGGCCGAAATCGGTGTTTTCGGGCCAGACGATGGTTGGGGTTTGAAATCCGACACGAAACCCGAGACACAGTCATAAATTTAGGAGAAGAATGCAACAAGAATCTCGCGGTCGTCGATTTCATCTGCATTTTTCAGGCGATTTTCGTACCACCCGACAAAAATGGGCCGAAATCGGTGTTTTCGGGCCAGACGATGGCTGGGGTTTGAAATCCTACACGAAACCCGAGACACAGTCATAAATTGAGGAGAAGAATGCTAAAAGGATCTCGCGGTCGTCGATTTCATCTGCACTTTTCAGGCGATTTTCGTACCACCCGACAAAAATGGGCCGAAATCGGTATTTTCGGGCCAAACGATGGCTAGGGTTTGAAATCCAACACGGAACCCGAGACACAGTCATAAATTGAGGAGAAGAATGCTATAAGGATCTCGCGGTCGTCAATTTCATCTGCACTTTTCGGGCGATTTTCTTACAACCCGACAAAAATGGGCCGAAATCGGTATTTTCGGGCAAGACGATGGCTAGGGTTTGAAATCCAACACGAAACTCGAGACACAGTCATAAATTTTGGAGAAGAATGCTACAAGGATCTCGCGGTCGTCGATTTCATCTGGACTTTTCGGGCGATTTTCGTACCACCCGACAAAAATGGGCCGAAATCGGTATTTTCGGGCCAGATGATGGCTAGGGTTTGAAATCCGACACGGAACCCGAGACACAATCATAAATTGAGGAGAAGAATGCTATAAGGATCTCGCGGTCGTCAATTTCATCTGCACTTTTCAGGCGATTTTCGTACAACCCGACAATAATTGGCCGAAATCGGTATTTTTCGGGCCAGACGATGGCTAGGGTTTGAAATCCTACACGAAACCCGAGACACAGTCATAAATTTAGGAGAAGAATGCTACAAGGATCTCGCGGTCGTCGATTTCATCTACACTTTTCGGGCGATTTTCGTACCACCCGACAAAAATGTGCCGAATTCGGTATTTTCGGGCCAGACGATGGCTAGGGTTTGAAATCTGACACGAAACAAGAGACACAGACATAAATTTAGGAGAAGAATGCTACAAGGATCTCGCGGTCGTCGATTTCATCTGCACTTTTCGGGCAATTTCGTACCACCCGACAAAAATGGGCTGAAATCGGTATTTTCGGGCAAGACGATGGCTAGGGTTTGAAATCCGACACGAAACCCGAAACACAGTCATAAATTTAGGAGAAGAATGCAACAAGAATCTCGCGGTTGTTGATTTCATCTGCACTTTTCGGGCGATTTTCGTACCACCCGAAAAAAATGGGCCGAAATCGGTATTTTCGGGCCAGACGATGGCTAGGGTTTGAAATCCTACACGAAACCCGAGACACAGTCATAAATTGAGGAGAAGAATGCTACAAGGATCTCGCGGTCGTCGATTTCATCTGGACTTTTCAGGCGATTTTCGTACAAGCCGACAATAATGGGCCGATATCGGTATTTTCGGGCCAGACGATGGCTAGGGTTTGAAATCCGACACGGAACCCGAGACACAATCATAAATGGAGGAGAAGAATGCTATAAGGATCTCGCGGTCGCGATTTCATCTGCACTTTTCGGACGATTTTCGTACCACACAACAAAAATAGGCCGAAATCGGTATTTTCGGGCCAGACGATGTCTAGGGTTTGAAAACCTACACGGAACCCGAGACATAGTCATAAATTTTGGAGAAGAATGCTACAAGGATCTCGCGGTCGTCGATTTCATCTGGACTTTTCGGGCAATTTTCGTACCAGCGGACAAAAATGGGCTGAAATCGGTATTTTCGGGCAAGACGATGGCTAGGGTTTGAAATCCGACACGAAACCCGAGACACAGTCATAAATTTAGGCGAAGAATGCTACAAGAATCTCGCGGTTGTTGATTTCATCTGCACTTTTCGGGCGATTTTCGTACCACCCGAAAAAAATGGGCCGAAATCGGTATTTTCGGGCCAGACGATGGCTAGGGTTTGAAATCCGACACGGAACCCGAGACACATTCATAAATTTAGGAGAAGAATGCTACAAGGATCTCGCGGTCGTCGATTTCATCTGCACTTTTCGGGCGATCTTCGTACCACCCGACAAAAATGGGCTGAAATCGGTATTTTCGGGCAAGACGATGGCTAGGGTTTGAAATCCGACACGAAACCCGAGACACAGTCATAAATTTAGGAGAAGAATGCTACAAGAATCTCGCGGTCGTCGATTTCATCTGCACTTTTCGGGCAATTTTCGTACCACCCGACAAAAATGGGCCGAAATCGGTATTTTCGGGCCAGACGATGGCTGGGGTTTGAAATCCGACACGAAACCCGAGACACAGTCATAAATTGAGGAGAAGAATGCTACAAGGATCTCGCGGTCGTCGATTTCATCTGCACTTTTCAGGCGATTTTCGTACAAGCCGACAATAATGGGCCGATATCGGTATTTTCGGGCCAGACGATGGCTAGGGTTTGAAATCCGACACGACACCCGAGACACAGTCATAAATTGAGGAGAAGAATGCTACAAGGATCTCGCGGTCGTCGATTTCATCTGCAATTTTCGAGCGATTTTTGTACCACCCGATAAAAATGGGCCGAAATCGATGTTTTCGGGCCAGACGATGGTTGGGGTTTGAAATCCGACACGAAACCCGAGACACAGTCATAAATTAAGGAGAAGAATGCAACAAGAATCTCGCGGTCGTCGATTTCATCTGCACTTTTCAGGCGATTTTCGTACCACCCGACAAAAATGGGCCGAAATCGGTGTTTTCGGGCCAGACGATGGCTGGGGTTTGAAATCCTACACGAAACCCGAGACACAGTCATAAATTGAGGAGAAGAATGCTACAAGGATCTCGCGGTCGTCGATTTCATCTGCACTTTTCAGGCGATTTTCGTACCACCCGACAAAAATGGGCCGAAATCGGTATTTTCGGGCCAAACGATGGCTAGGGTTTGAAATCCAACACGGAACCCGAGACACAGTCATAAATTGAGGAGAAGAATGCTATAAGGATCTCGCGGTCGTCAATTTCATCTGCACTTTTCGGGCGATTTTCTTACAACCCGACAAAAATGGGCCGAAATCGGTATTTTCGGGCAAGACGATGGCTAGGGTTTGAAATCCTACACGAAACCCGAGACACAGTCATAAATTTTGGAGAAGAATGCTACAAGGATCTCGCGGTCGTCGATTTCATCTGCAATTTTCGGGCGATTTTTGTACCACCCGACAAAAATGGGCCGAAATCGGTATTTTCGGGCCAGATGATGGCTAGGGTTTGAAATCCGACACGGAACCCGAGACACAGTCATAAATTGAGGAGAAGAATGCTATAAGGATCTCGCGGTCGTCAATTTCATCTGCACTTTTCAGGCAATTTTCGTACAACCCGACAATAATTGGCCGAAATCGGTATTTTCGGGCCAGACGATGGCTAGGGTTTGAAATCCTACACGAAACCCGAGACACAGTCATAAATTTAGGAGAAGAATGCTACAAGGATCTCGCGGTCGTCGATTTCATCTACACTTTTCGGGCGATTTTCGTACCACCCGACAAAAATGGGCCGAATTCGGTATTTTCGGGCCAGACGATGGCTAGGGATTGAAATCTGACACGAAACAAGAGACACAGACATAAATTTAGGAGAAGAATGCTACAAGGATCTCGCGGTCGTCGATTTCATCTGCACTTTTCGAACAATTTCGTACCACCCGACAAAAATGGGCTGAAATCGGTATTTTCGGGCAAGACGATGGCTAGGGTTTGAAATCCGACACGAAACCCGAGACACAGTCATAAGTTTAGGCGAAGAATACTACAAGAATCTCGCGGTTGTTGATTTCATCTGCACTTTTCGGGCGATTTTCGTACCACCCGAAAAAAATGGGCCGAAATCGGTATTTTCGGGCCAGACGATGGCTAGGGTTTGAAATCCTACACGAAACCCGAGACACAGTCATAAATTGAGGAGAAGAATGCTACAAGGATCTCGCGGTCGTCGATTTCATCTGGACTTTTCAGGCGATTTTCGTACAAGCCGACAATAATGGGCCGATATCGGTATTTTCGGGCCAGACGATGGCTAGGGTTTGAAATCCGACACGGAACCCGAGACACAATCATAAATGGAGGAGAAGAATGCTATAAGGATCTCGCGGTCGCGATTTCATCTGCACTTTTCGGACGATTTTCGTACCACACAACAAAAATAGGCCGAAATCGGTATTTTCGGGCCAGACGATGTCTAGGGTTTGAAAACCTACACGGAACCCGAGACATAGTCATAAATTTTGGAGAAGAATGCTACAAGGATCTCGCGGTCGTCGATTTCATCTGGACTTTTCGGGCAATTTTCGTACCAGCGGACAAAAATGGGCTGAAATCGGTATTTTCGGGCAAGACGATGGCTAGGGTTTGAAATCCGACACGAAACCCGAGACACAGTCATAAATTTAGGCGAAGAATGCTACAAGAATCTCGCGGTTGTTGATTTCATCTGCACTTTTCGGGCGATTTTCGTACCACCCGAAAAAAATGGGCCGAAATCGGTATTTTCGGGCCAGACGATGGCTAGGGTTTGAAATCCGACACGGAACCCGAGACACATTCATAAATTTAGGAGAAGAATGCTACAAGGATCTCGCGGTCGTCGATTTCATCTGCACTTTTCAGGCGATCTTCGTACCACCCGACAAAAATGGGCCGAAATCGGTATTTTCGGGCCAGACGATGGCTGAGGTTTGAAATCCAACACGACACCCAAGACACAGTCATAAATTGAGGAGAAGAATGCTACAAGGATCTCGCGGTCGTCGATTTCATCTGCAATTTTCGGGCGATTTTTGTACCACCCGACAAAAATGGGCCGAAATCGGTGTTTTCGGGCCAGACGATGGTTGGGGTTTGAAATCCGACACGAAACCCGAGACACAGTCATAAATTGAGGAGAAGAATGCTAAAAGGATCTCGCGGTCGTCGATTTCATCTGCACTTTTCAGGCGATTTTCGTACCACCCGACAAAAATGGGCCGAAATCGGTGTTTTCGGGCCAGACGATGGTTGGGGTTTGAAATCCGACACGAAACCCGAGACACAGTCATAAATTTAGGAGAAGAATGCAACAAGAATCTCGCGGTCGTCGATTTCATCTGCATTTTTCAGGCGATTTTCGTACCACCCGACAAAAATGGGCCGAAATCGGTGTTTTCGGGCCAGACGATGGCTGGGGTTTGAAATCCTACACGAAACCCGAGACACAGTCATAAATTGAGGAGAAGAATGCTAAAAGGATCTCGCGGTCGTCGATTTCATCTGCACTTTTCAGGCGATTTTCGTACCACCCGACAAAAATGGGCCGAAATCGGTATTTTCGGGCCAAACGATGGCTAGGGTTTGAAATCCAACACGGAACCCGAGACACAGTCATAAATTGAGGAGAAGAATGCTATAAGGATCTCGCGGTCGTCAATTTCATCTGCACTTTTCGGGCGATTTTCTTACAACCCGACAAAAATGGGCCGAAATCGGTATTTTCGGGCAAGACGATGGCTAGGGTTTGAAATCCTACACGAAACCCGAGACACAGTCATAAATTTTGGAGAAGAATGGTACAAGGATCTCGCAGTCGTCGATTTCATCTGGACTTTTCGGGCGATTTTCGTACCACCCGACAAAAATGGGCCGAAATCGGTATTTTCAGGCTAGATGATGGCTAGGGTTTGAAATCCGACACGGAACCCGAGACACAGTCAAAAATTGAGGAGAAGAATGCTATAAGGATCTCGCGGTCGTCAATTTCATCTGCACTTTTCAGGCGATTTTCGTACAACCCGACAATAATTGGCCGAAATCGGTATTTTCGGGCCAGACGATGGCTAGGGTTTGAAATCCTACACGAAACCTGAGACACAGTCATAAATTTAGGAGAAGAATGCTACAAGGATCTCGCGGTCGTCGATTTCATCTACACTTTTCGGGCGATTTTCGTACCACCCGACCAAAATGTGCCGAATTCGGTATTTTCGGGCCAGACGATGGCTAGGGTTTGAAATCTGACACGAAACAAGAGACACAGACATTAAGTTAGGAGAAGAATGCTACAAGGATCTCGCGGTCGTCGATTTCATCTGCACTTTTCAGGCAATTTCGTACCACCGGACAAAAATAGGCCGAAATCGGTATTTTCGGGCCAGACGATGGCTAGGGTTTGAAATCCGACACGGAACCCGAGACACATTCATAAATTTAGGAGAAGAATGCTACAAGAATCTCGCGGTCATCGATTTCATCTGCACTTTTCAGGCGATTTTCGTACCACCCGAAAAAAATGGGCCGAAATCGGTATTTTCGGGCCAGACGATGGCTAGGGTTTGAAATCCGACACGAAACCCGAGACACATTCATAAATTTAGGAGAAGAATGCTACAAGGATCTCGCGGTCGTCGATTTCATCTGCACTTTTCGGGCGATCTTCGTACCACCCGAAAAAAATGGGCTGAAATCGGTATTTTGGGCAAGACGATGGCTAGGGTTTGAAATCCGACACGAAACCCGAGACACAGTCATAAATTTAGGAGAAGAATGCTAAAAGAATCTCGCGGTCGTCGATTTCATCTGCACTTTTCGGGCAATTTTCGTACCACCCGACAAAAATGGACCGAAATCGGTATTTTCGGGCCAGACGATGGCTAGGGTTTGAAATCCTACACGAAACCCGAGACACAGTCATAAATTTTGGAGAAGAATGCTACAAGAATCTCGCGGTCGTCGATTACATCTGCACTTTTCGGGCGATTTTCGTACCACCCGACAAAAATGGGCCGAAATCGGTATATTCGGGCCGGACAATGGCTAGGGTTTGAAATCTGACACGGAACCCAAGACACAGTCATAAATTTAGGAGAAGAATGCTACAAGGATCTCGCGGTCGTCAATTTCATCTGCACTTTTCAGGCGATTTTCGTACAACCCGACAATAATGGGCCGATATCGGTATTTTCGGGCCAGACGATGGCTCGGGTTTGAAATCCTACACGGAACCCGAGACACAGTCATAGATTTTGGAGAAGAATGCTACAAGGATCTCGCGGTCGTCGATTTCATCTGCAATTTTCGGGCGATTTTTGTACCACCCGACAAAAATGGGCCGAAATCGGTGTTTTCGGGCCAGACGATGGCTGGGGTTTGAAATCCTACACGAAACCCGAGACACAGTCATAAATTTAGGAGAAGAATGCAACAAGAATCTCGCGGTCGTCGATTTCATCTGCACTTTTCAGACGATTTTCGTACCACCCGACAAAAATGGGCCGAAATCGGTATTTTTGGGCCAAACGATGGCTACGGTTTGAAATCCAACACGGAACCCGAGACACAGTCATAAATTGAGGAGAAGAATGCTATAAGGATCTCGCGGTCGTCAATTTCATCTGCACTTTTCGGGCGATTTTCTTACAACCCGACAAGAATGGGCCGAAATCGGTATTTTCGGGCCAGACGATGGCTAGGGTTTGAAATCCGACACGGAACCCGAGACACATTCATAAATTTAGGAGAAGAATGCTACAAGGATCTCGCGGTCGTCGATTTCATCTGCACTTTTTGGGCGATTTTCGTACCACCCGACAAAAATGGGCCGAAATCGGTATTTTCGGGCCAGACGATGGCTAGGGTTTGAACACCGAAACGGAACCCGAGACACAATCATAAATTGAGGAGAAGAATGCTATAAGGATCTCGCGGTCGTCGATTTCATCTCTACTTTTTGGGGGATTTTCGTACCACCCGACCAAAATGGGCCGAAATCAGTATTTTCGGGCCAGACGATGGCTAGGGTTTGAAATCCGACACGGAACCCGAGACACAGTCATAAATTTTGGAGAAGAATGCTACAAGGATCTCGCGGTCGTCGATTTCATCTGAACTTTTCGGGCCATTTTCGTACCACCCGACAAAAATGGGCCGAAATCGGTATTTTCGGGCCAGACGATGGCTAGGGTTTGAAATTCGACACGGAACCCGAGACACAATTATAAATTGAGGAGAAGAGTGCTATAAGGATCTCACGGTCGTCGATTTCATCTGCACTTTTCAGGCGATTTTTGTACCACCCGACAAAAATGGGCTGAAATCGGTATTTTCGGGCCAAACGATGGCTAGGGTTTGAAATCCGACACGAAACCCGAGACACAGTCATAAATTTAGGAGAAGAATGCTACAAGAATCTCGCGGTCGTCGATTTCATCTGCACTTTTCGGGCAATTTTCGTACCACCCGACAAAAATGGGCCGAAATCGGTATTTTCGGGCCAGACGATGGCTGGGGTTTGAAATCCGACACGAAACCCGAGACACAGTCATAAATTGAGGAGAAGAATGCTACAAGGATCTCGCGGTCGTCGATTTCATCTGCACTTTTCAGGCGATTTTCGTACAAGCCGACAATAATGGGCCGATATCGGTATTTTCGGGCCAGACGATGGCTAGGGTTTGAAATCTGACACGGAACCCGAGACACAATCATAAATGGAGGAGAAGAATGCTATAAGGATCTCGCGGTCGCGATTTCATCTGCACTTTTCGGACGATTTTCGTACCACACAACAAAAATAGGCCGAAATCGGTATTTTCGGGCCAGACGATGTCTAGGGTTTGAAAACCTACACGGAACCCGAGACATAGTCATAAATTTTGGAGAAGAATGCTACAAGGATCTCGCGGTCGTCGATTTCATCTGGACTTTTCGGGCAATTTTCGTACCAGCGGACAAAAATGGGCTGAAATCGGTATTTTCGGGCAAGACGATGGCTAGGGTTTGAAATCCGACACGAAACCCGAGACACAGTCATAAATTTAGGCGAAGAATGCTACAAGAATCTCGCGGTTGTTGATTTCATCTGCACTTTTCGGGCGATTTTCGTACCACCCGAAAAAAATGGGCCGAAATCGGTATTTTCGGGCCAGACGATGGCTAGGGTTTGAAATCCGACTCGGAACCCGAGACACATTCATAAATTTAGGAGAAGAATGCTACAAGGATCTCGCGGTCGTCGATTTCATCTGCACTTTTCGGGCGATTTTCGTACCACCCGACAAAAATGGGCCGAAATCGGTGTTTTCGGTCCAGACGATGGCTGGGGTTTGAAATCCTACACGAAACCCGAGACACAGTCATAAATTGAGGAGAAGAATGCTAAAAGGATCTCGCGGTCGTCGATTTCATCTGCACTTTTCAGGCGATTTTCGTACCACCCGACAAAAATGGGCCGAAATCGGTATTTTCGGGCCAAACGATGGCTAGGGTTTGAAATCCAACACGGAACCCGAGACACAGTCATAAATTGAGGAGAAGAATGCTATAAGGATCTCGCGGTCGTCAATTTCATCTGCACTTTTCGGGCGATTTTCTTACAACCCGACAAAAATGGGCCGAAATCGGTATTTTCGGGCAAGACGATGGCTAGGGTTTGAAATCCTACACGAAACCCGAGACACAGTCATAAATTTTGGAGAAGAATGCTACAAGGATCTCGCGGTCGTCGATTTCATCTGCACTTTTCGGGCGATTTTCGTACCACCCGACAAAAATGGGCCGAAATCGGTATTTTCGGGCCACACGATGGCTAGGGTTTGAAATCCGACACGGAACCCGAGACACAGTCATAAATTTAGGAGAAGAATGCTACAAGGATCTCGCGGTCGTCGATTTCATCTGCACTTTTCGGGCGATTTTCGTACCACCCGACAAAAATGGGCCGAAATCAGTATTTTCGGGCCAGACGATGGCTAGGGTTTGAAATCCTACACGAAACCCGAGACACAGTCATAAATTTTGGAGAAGAATGCTACAAGGATCTCGCGGTCGTCGATTTCATCTGGACTTTTCGGGCGATTTTCGTACCACCCGACAAAAATGGGCCGATATCGGTATTTTCGGGCCAGACGATGGCTGGGGTTTGAAATCTGACACGAAACAAGAGACACAGTCATAAATTGAGGAGAAGAATGCTACAAGAATCTCGCGGTCGTCGATTTCATCTGCACTTTTCAGGCGATTTTCGTACCACCCGAAAAAATTGGGCCGAAATCGGTATTTTCGGGCCAGACGATGGCTAGGGTTTGAAATCCGACACGGAACCCGAGACACATTCATAAATTTAGGAGAAGAATGCTACAAGGATCTCGCGGTCGTCGATTTCATCTGCACTTTTCGGGCGATCTTCGTACCACCCGAAAAAAATGGGCTGAAATCGGTATTTTCGGGCAAGACGATGGCTAGGGTTTGAAATCCGACACGAAACCCGAGACACAGTCATAAATTTAGGAGAAGAATGCTACAAGAATCTCGCGGTCGTCGATTTCATCTGCACTTTTCGGGCGATTTTCGTACCACCCGAAAAAAATGGGCCGAAATCGGTATTTTCGGGCCAGACGATGGCTAGGGTTTGAAATCCGACACAGAACCCGAGACACATTCATAAATTTAGGAGAAGAATGCTACAAGGATCTCGCGGTCGTCGATTTCATATGCACTTTTCGGGCGATCTTCGTACCACCCGACAAAAATGGGCTGAAATCGGTATTTTCGGGCAAGACGATGGCTAGGGTTTGAAATCCGACACGTAACCCGAGACACAGTCATAAATTTAGGAGAAGAATGCTACAAGAATCTCGCGGTCGTCGATTTCATCTGCACTTTTCGGGCAATTTTCGTACCACCCGACAAAAATGGGCCGAAATCGGTATTTTCGGGCCAGATGATGGCTAGGGTTTGAAATCCGACACGGAACCCGAGACACAGTCATAAATTGAGGAGAAGAATGCGATAAGGATCTCGCGGTCGTCAATTTCATCTGCACTTTTCAGGCGATTTTCGTACAACCCGACAATAATTGGCCGAAATCGGTATTTTCGGGCCACACGATGGCTAGGGTTTGAAATCCAACACGAAACGCGAGACACAGTCATAAATTTAGGAGAAGAATGCTACAAGGATCTCGCGGTCGTCGATTTCATCTACACTTTTCGGGCGATTTTCGTACCACCCGACAAAAATGGGATGAATTCGGTATTTTCGGGCCAGACGATGGCTAGGGATTGAAATCTGACACGAAACAAGAGACACAAACATAAATTTAGGAGAAGAATGGTACAAGGATCTCGCGGTCGTCGATTTCATCTGCACTTTTCGGGCAATTTCGTACCACCCGACAAAAATGGGCTGAAATCGGTATTTTCGGGCAAGACGATGGCTAGGGTTTGAAATCCAACACGGAACCCGAGACACAGTCATAAATTGAGGAGAAGAATGCTATAAGGATCTCGCGGTCGTCAATTTCATCTGCACTTTTCGGGCGATTTTCTTACAACCCGACAAAAATGGGCCGAAATCGGTATTTTCGGGCCAGACGATGGCTAGGGTTTGAAATCCTACACGAAACCCGAGACACAGTCATAAATTTAGGAGAAGAATGCTACAAGGATCTCGCGGTCGTCGATTTCATCTGGACTTTTCGGGCGATTTTCGTACCACCCGACAAAAATGGGCCGAAATCGGTATTTTCGGGTCAGACGATGGCTAGGGTTTGAAATCCGACACGGAACCCGAGACACATTCATAAATTTAGGAGAAGAATGCTACAAGGATCTCGCGGTCGTCGATTTCATCTGGACTTTTCGGGCGATTTTCGTACCACCCGACAAAAATGGGCCGAAATCGGTATTTTCGGGCTAGACGATGGCTAGGGTTTGAAATCCGACACGGAACCCGAGACACATTCATAAATTTAGGAGAAGAATGCTACAAGGATCTCGCGGTCGTCGATTTCATCTGGACTTTTCGGGCGATTTTCGTACCACCCGACAAAAATAGGCCGAAATCGGTATTTTCGGGCCAGATGATGGCTAGGGTTTGAAATCCGACACGGAACCCGATACACATTCATAAATTTAGGAGAAGAATGCTACAAGGATCTCGCGGTCGTCGATTTCATTTGCACTTTTCGGGCGATCTTCGTACCAACCGACAAAAATGGGCTGAAATCGGTATTTTCGGGCAAGACGATGGCTAGGGTTTGAAATCCGACACGAAACCCGAGACACAGTCATAAATTTAGGAGAAGAATGCTACAAGAATCTCGCCGTCGTTGATTTCATATGCACTTTTCGGGCGATTTTCGTACCACCCGAAAAAAATGGGTCGAAATCGGTGTTTTCGGGCCAGACGATGGCTAGGGTTTGAAATCCGACACGAAACCCGAGACACAGTCATAAATTTAGGAGAAGAATGCAACAAGAATCTCGCGGTCGTCGATTTCATCTACACTTTTCAGGCGATGTTCGTACCACCCGACAAAAATGGGCCGAAATCGGTGTTTTCGGGCCAGACGATGGCTGGGGTTTGAAATCCTACACGAAACCCGAGACACAGTCATAAATTGAGGAGAAGAATGCTACAAGGATCTCGCGGTCGTCGATTTCATCTTCACTTTTCAGGCGATTTTGGTACCACCTGACAAAAATGGGCCGAAATCGGTATTTTCGGGCCAAACGAAGGCTAGGGTTTTAAATCCGACACGGAACCCGAGACACAGTCAAAAATTGAGGAGAAGAATGCTATAAGGATCTTTCGGTCGTCAATTTCGTCTGCACTTTTCGGGCGATTTTCTTACAATCCGACAAAAATGGGCCGAAATCGGTATTTTCGGGCCAGACGATGGCTAGGGTTTGAAATCCTACACGAAACCCGAGACACAGTCATAAATTTTGGAGAAGAATGCTACAAAGATTTCTCGGTCGTCGATTTCATCTGGACTTTTCGGGCGATTTTCGTACAACCCGACAAAAATGGGCCGAAATCGGTATTTTCGGGCCAGACGATGGCTAGGGTTTGAAATCCTACACGAAACCCGAGACACAGTCATAAATT
>JBBPBP010009779.1:69134674-69145421 GCA_037974735.1 Cicer chorassanicum
ACGATGGCTAGGGTTTGAAATCCGACACGAAACCCGAGACACAGTCATAAATTGAGGTGAAGAATGCTACAAGAATCTCGCGGTCGTCGATTTCATCTGCACTTTTCGGGCGATTTTCGTACCACCCAACAAAAATGGGCCGAAATCGGTATTTTCGGGCCAAACGATAGCTAGGGTTTGAAATCCGACACGAAACCCGAGACACAGTCATAAATTGAGGAGAAGAATGCACCAAGGATCTCACGGTCGTCGATTTCATCTGCTCTTTTCGGGCAATTTTCGTACCACCCGACAAAAATAGGCCGAAATCGGTATTTTCGGGCCAGACGATGGCTAGGGTTTGAAATCCGACACGGAACCCGAGACACATTCATAAATTTAGGAGAAGAATGCTACAAGGATCTCGCGGTCGTCGATTTCATCTGCACTTTTCGGGCGATTTTCGTACCAACCGACAAAAATAGGCTGAAATCGGTATTTTCGGGCAAGACGATGGCTAGGGTTTGAAATCCGACACGAAACCCGAGACACAGTCATAAATTTAGGAGAAGAATGCTACAAGAATCTCGCGGTCGTCGATTTCATCTGCACTTTTCGGGCGATTTTCGTACCACCCGACAAAAATGGGCCGAAATCGGTATTTTCGGGCCAAACGATGGCTAGGGTTTGAAATCCGACACGAAACCCGAGACACAGTCATAAATTGAGGAGAAGAATGCACAAAGGATCTCGCGGTCGTCGATTTCATCTGCACTTTTCGGGCGATTTTCGTACCACTTGACAAAAATGGGCCGAAATCAGTATTTTCGGGCCAGACGATGGCTAGGGTTTGAAATCTGACACGAAACAAGAGACACAATCATAAATTTAGGAGAAGAATGTTACAAGAATCTCGCGGTCGTCGATTTCATCTGCACTTATCGGGCGATTTTCGTACCACCCGACAAAAATGGGCCGAAATCGGTATTTTCGGGCTAGACGATGGCTAGGGTTTGAAATCCGACACGAAACCCGAGACACAGTCATAAATTTAGGAGAAGAATGCTACAAGAATCTCGCGGTCGTCGATTTCATCTGCACTTTTCGGGCGATTTTCGTACCACCCGACAAAAATGGGCCGAAATCGGTATTTTCGAGCCAGACGATGGCTAGGGTTTGAAATCCGACACGGAACCCGAGACACAATCATAAATGGAGTACAAGAATGCTATAAGGATCTTGGGTCGTCGATTTCATCTGCACTTTTTGGGCGATTTTCGTACCACCCGACAAAAATAGGCCGAAATCGGTATTTTCGGGCCAGACGATGGCTAGGGTTTGAAATCCTACACGGAACCCGAGACACAGTCATAAATTTAGGAGAAGAATGCTACAAGGATCTCGCGGTCGTCGATTTCATCTGCATTTTTCGGGCGATTTTCGTACCACCCGACAAAAATGGGCCGAAATCGGTATTTTCGGGCCAGACGATGGCTAGGGTTTGAAATCCGACACGAAACCCGAGACACAGTCATAAATTGAGGAGAAGAATGCTACAAGGATCTCGCGGTCGTCGATTTCATCTGGACTTTTCGGGCGATTTTCGTAACACCCGACAATAATGGGCCGAAATCGGAATTTTCGGGCCAGACGATGGCTAGAGTTTGAAATCCGACACGGAACCCGAGACACATTCATAAATTTAGGAGAAGAATGCTACAAGGATCTCGGGGTCGTCGATTTCATCTGCACTTTTCGGGCGATTTTCGTACCACCCGACAAAAATGGGCCGAAATCGGTATTTTCGGGCCAGACGATGGCTAGGGTTTGAAATCCTACACGAAACCTGAGACACAGTCATAAATTTTGGAGAAGAATGCTACAAGGATCTCGCGGTCGTCGATTTCATCTGGACTTTTCGGGCGATTTTGGTACAACCCGACAAAAATGGGCCGAAATCGGTATTTTCGGGCCAGACGATGGCTAGGGTTTGAAATCCGACACGAAACCCGAGACACAGTCATAAATTGAGGAGAAGAATGCACCAAGGATCTCGCGGTCGTCGATTTCATCTGCACTTTTCGGGCGATTTTCGTACCACCCGACAAAAATGGGCCGAAATCGGTATTTTCGGGCCAGACGATGGCTAGGGTTTGAAATCCGACACGGAACCCGAGACACAATCATAAATGGAGAAGAAGAATGATATAAGGATCTCACGGTCGTCGATTTCATCTGTACTTTTCGGGCAATTTTCGTACCACCCGACAAAAATAGGCCGAAATCGGTATTTTCGGGCCAAATGATGGCTAGGGTTTGAAATCCGACACAGAACCTGAGACACAGTCATAAATTTAGGAGAAGAATGCTACAAGAATCTCGCGGTCGTCGATTTCATCTGCACTTTTCGGGAGATTTTCGTACCACCCGATAAAAATGGGCAAAAATCGGTATTTTCGGGCCAGACGATGGCTAGGGTTTGAAATCTGACACGGAACCCGAGACACAATCATAAATGGAGGAGAAGAATGCTATAAGGATCTCACAGTCGTCGATTTCATCTGCACTTTTCGGGCGATTTTCGTACCACCTGACAAAAATAGGCCGAAATTGGTATTTTCGGGCCAGACGATGGCTAAGGATTGAAATCCGACACGGAACCCGAGACACATTCATAAATTTAGGAGAAAAATGCTACATGGATCTCGCGGTCGTCGACATCATCTGCACTTTTCGGGCGATTTTCGTACCACCCGACAAAAATGGGCTGAAATCGGTATTTTCGGGCAAGACGATGGCTAGGGTTTGAAATCCGACACGAAACCCGAGACACAGTCATAAATTTAGGAGAAGAATGCTACAAGAATCTCGCGGTCGTCGATTTCATCTGCACTTTTCGGGCGATTTTCGTACCACCCAACAAAAATGGGCCGAAATCGGTATTTTCGGGCCAAACGATGGCTAGGGTTTGAAATCCGACACGAAACCCGAGACACAGTCATAAATTGAGGAGAAGAATGCACCAAGGATCTCGCGATCGTCGATTTCATCTGCACTTTTCGGGCGATTTTCGTACCACCCGACAAAAATGGGCCGAAATCGGTATTTTCGGGCCAAACGATGGCTAGGGTTTGAAATCCGACACGGAACCCGAGACACAATCATAAATGGAGGAGAAGAATGATATAAGGATCTCACGGTCGTCGATTTCATCTGCACTTTTCGGGCAATTTTCGTACCACCCGACAAAAAAAGGCCGAAATCGGTATTTTCGGGCCAGACGATGGCTAGGGTTTGAAATCCGACACGGAACCCGAGACACATTCATAAATTTAGGAGAAGAATTCTACAAGGATCTCATGGTCGTCGATTTCATCTGCACTTTTCGGGCGATTTTCGTACCACCCGACAAAAATAGGCTGAAATCGGTATTTTCGGGCAAGACGATGGCTAGGGTTTGAAATCCGACACGAAACCCGAGACACAGTCATAAATTTAGGAGAAGAATGCTACAAGAATCTCGCGGTCGTCGATTTCATCTGCACTTTTCAGGCGATTTTCGTACCACCCGACAAAAATGGGCCGAAATCTGTATTTTCGAGCCAGACGATGGCTAGGGTTTGAAATCCGACACGGAACACGAGACACAGTCATAAATTGAGGAGAAGAATGCTATAAGGATCTCGCGGTCGTCAATTTCATCTGCATTTTTCGGGCGATTTTCGTACCACCCGACAAAAATGGGCTTAAATCGGTATTTTCGGGCCAGACGATGGCTAGGGTTTGAAATCCTAAACGGAACCCGAGACACAGTCATAACTTTTGGAGAAGAAAGCTACAAGGATCTCGCGGTCGTCGATTTCATCTAGACTTTTCGGGCGATTTTCGTACCACCCGACAAAAATGGGCCGAAATCGGTATTTTCGGGCCAGACGATGGCTAGGGTTTGAAATCCGACACGGAACCCGAGACACATTCATAAATTTAGGAGAAGAATGCTACAAGGATCTTGCGGTCATCGATTTCATCTGCACTTTTCGGGCGATTTTTGTACTACCCGACAAAAATGGGCCGAAATCGGTATTTTCAGGCCAGACGATGGCTAGGGTTTGAAATCCTACACGGAACCCGAGACACGGTCATAAATTTAGGAGAAGAATGCTACAAGGATCTCGCGGTCGTCGATTTCATCTTGACTTTTCGGGCGATTTTCGTACCACCCGACAAAAATGGTCCGAAATCGGGATTTTCGGGCCAGACGATGGCTAGGGGTTGAAATCTGACACGAAACCCGAGACACAGTCATAAATTTAGGAGAAGAATGCTACAAGTATCTCGCGGTCATCGATTTCATCTGCACTTTTCGGGCGATTTTCGTACCACCCGACAAAAATAGGCCGAAACCGGTATTTATGGGCCAGACGATGGCTAGGGTTTGAAATCCTACACGGATTCTGAGACACAGTTATAAATTAAGGAGAAGAATGCTACAAGAATCTCCCGGTCGTCGATTTCATCTGCACTTTTCGGGCGATTTTCGTACCACCCGACAAAAATGGGCCGAAATCGATATTTTCGGGTTAGACGATGGCTAGGGTTTGAAATCCGACACGGAACCCGAGACACAGTCATAAATTGAGTCGAAGAATGCTACAAGGATCTCGCGGTCGTCGATTTCATCTGCACTTTTCGGGCGATTTTCGTACCACCCGACAAAAATGGGCCGAAATCGGTGTTTTCGGGCCAGACGATGGCTAGGGTTTGAAATCCGACACGGAACCCGAGACACAGTCATAAATTGAGGAGAAGAATGCTACAAGGATCTCGCGGTCGTCGATTTCATCTGCACTTTTCGGGCGATTTTCGTACCACCCAACAAAAATGGGCCGAAATCGGTATTTTCGGGCCAAACGATGGCTAGGGTTTAAAATCCGACACGAAACCCGAGAGACAGTCATAAATTTAGGAGAAGAATGCTACAAGAATCTCACGGTCGTCGATTTCATCTGCACTTTTCGGGCGATTTTCGTACCACCCGACAAAAATGGGCCGAAATCGGTATTTTCGGGCCAGACGATGGCTAGGGTTTGAAATCCGACACGAAACCCGAGACACAGTCATAAATTGAGGAGAAGAATGCTACAAGGATCTCGCGGTTGCGATTTCATCTGGACTTTTCGGGCGATTTTCGTACCACCCGACAAAAATGGGCCGAAATCGGTAGTTTCGGGCCAAACGATAGCTAGGGTTTGAAATCTGACACGGAACCCGAGACACAGTCATAAATTTAGGAGAAGAATGCTACGAGAATCTCGCGGTCGTCGATTTCATCTGCACTTTTCGGGAGATTTTCGTACCACCCGACAAAAATGGGCCGAAATCGGTATTTTCGGGCCAGACGATGGCTAGGGTTTGAAATCTGACACAGAACCCGAGACACATTCATAAATTAAGGAGAAGAATGCTACAAGGATCTCGCGGTCGTCGATTTCATCTACACTTTTCGGGCGATTTTCGTACCACCCGACAAAAATGGGCTGAAATCGGTATTTTCAGACCAGACGATGGCTAGGGTTTGAAATCCGACACGAAACCTGAGACACAGTCATAAATTTAGGAGAAGAATGCTACGAGAATCTCGCGGTCGTCGATTTCATCTGCACTTTTCGGGCGATTTTCGTACCACCCGACAAAAATGGGCCGAAATTAGTATTTTCGGGCCAGACGATGGCTAGGGTTTGAAATCCGACACGAAACCCGAGACACAGTCATAAATTGAGGAGAAGAATGCTACAAGGATCTCGCGGTCGTCAATTTCATCTGAACTTTTTGGGCGATTTTCGTACCACCCGACAAAAATGGGCCGAAATCGGTATTTTCGGGCCAGACGATGGCTAGGGTTTGAAATCCTACACAAAACCCGAGACACAGTCATAAATTTTGGAGAAGAATGCTACAAGGATCTCGCGATCGTCGAGTTCATCTGGACTTTTCGGGCGATTTTCGTGCCACCCGACAAAAAAGGGCCGAAATCGGTATTTTCGGGTCAGACGATGGATAGGGTTTGAAATCTGACACGGAACCCGAGACACAGTCATAAATTAAGGAGAAGAATGCTACAAGGATCTCGCGGTCGTCGATTTCATCTGCACTTTTAAGCGATTTTCGTACCACCCTACAAAAATGGGCTGAAATCGGTATTTTCGGGCAAGACGATGGCTAGGGTTTGAAATCCGACACGAAACCCGAGACACAGTCATAAATTTTGGAGAAGAATGCTACAAGAATCTCGCGGTCGTCGATTTCATCTGCACTTTTCGGGCGATTTTCGTACCACCCGACAAAAATGGGCCGAAATCGGTAGTTTCGGGCCAGACGATGGAAAGGGTTTGAAATCTGACACGGAACCCGAGACACAGTCATAAATTAAGGAGAAGAATGCTACAAGGATCTCGCGGTCGTCGATTTCATCTGCACTTTTCGGTCGATTTTCGTACCACCCGATAAAAATGAGCTGAAATCGGTATTTTAAGACCAGACGATGGATAGGGTTTGAAATCTGACACGAAACCCGAGACACATTCATAAATTTAGGAGAAGAATGCTACAAGAATCTCGCGGTCGTCGATTTCATCTGCACTTTTCGGGCGATTTTCGTACCACCCGACAAAAATGGGCCGAAATAGGTATTTTCGGGCCAGACGATGGATAGGGTTTGAAATCCGACACGGAACCCGAGACACAATCATAAATGGAGGAGAAGAATGCTATAAGGATCTCGCGGTCGTCGATTTCATCTGCACTTTTCGGGCGATTTTCGTACCACCCGACAAAAATAGGCCGAAATCGGTATTTTAGGGCCAGACGATGGCTAGGGTTTGAAATCCTACACGGAACCTGAGACACAGTCATAAATTTTGGAGAAGAATGCTACAAGGATCTCGCGGTCGTCGATTTCATCTGCACTTTTCGGGCGATTTTCGTACCACCCGACAAAAATGGGCCGAAATCGGTATTTTCGGGCCAAACGATGGCTAGGGTTTGAAATCCGACACGGAACCCGAGACACAGTCATAAATTTTGGAGAAGAATGCTACAAGGATCTCGCGGTCGTCGATTTCATCTGGACTTTTCGGGCGATTTTCGTACCACCCGACAAAAATGGGCCGAAATCGGTATTTTCAGGCCAGACGATTGCTAGGGTTTGAAATCCGACACGGAACCCGAGACACAGTCATAAATTTAGGAGAAGAATGCTACAAGGATCTCGCGGTCGTCGATTTCATCTGCACTTTTCGGGCGATTTTCGTACCACCCGACAAAAATAGGCCGAAATCGGTATTTTCGGGCTAGACGATGGCTAGGGTTTGAAATCCTACACGGAACCCGAGACACAGTCATAAATTTTGGAGAAGAATGCTACAAGGATCTCGCGGTCGTCGATTTCATCTGGACTTTTCGGGCAATTTTCGTACCACCCGACAAAAATGGGCCGAAATCGGTATTTTCGGGCCAGATGATGGGTAGGGTTTGAAATCCTACACGAAACCCGAGACACAGTCATAAATTTTGGAGAAAAATGCTACAAGGATCTCGCGGTCGTCGATTTCATCTGCACTTTTCGGGCGATTTTCGTACCACCCGACAAAAATGGGCCGAAATCGGTATTTTCGGGCCAAACGATGGCTAGGGTTTGAAATCCGACACGAAACTCGAGACACAGTCATAAATTGAGGAGAAGAATGCTACAAGGATCTCGCGGTCGTCAATTTCATCTGCACTTTTTGGGCGACTTTCGTACCACCCGACAAAAATGGGCCGAAATCGGTAGTTTCGGGCCAAACGATGGCTAGGGTTTGAAATCCGACACGGAACCCGAGACAAAGTCATAAATTAAGGAGAAGAATGCTACAAGGATCTCGCGGTCGTCGATTTCATCTGCACTTTTCGGGCGATTTTCGTACCACCCGACAAAAATGGGCTGAAATCGGTATTTTCGGGCAAGACGATTGCTAGGGTTTGAAATCCGACACGAAACCCGAGACACAATCATAAATTTTGGAGAAGAATGCTACAAGAATCTCGCGGTCGTCGATTTCATCTGCACTTTTCGGGCGATTTTCGTACCACCCGACAAAAATGGGCCGAAATCGGTTTTTTCGGGCCAGACGATGGATAGGGTTTGAAATCTGACACGGAACCCGAGACACAGTCATAAATTAAGGAGAAGAATGCTACAAGGATCTCGCGGTCGTCGATTTCATCTGCACTTTTCGGTCGATTTTCGTACAACCCGATAAAAAAGGGCTGAAATCGGTATTTTAAGACCAGACGATGGCTAGGGTTTGAAATCTGACACGAAACCCGAGACACAGTCATAAATTTAGGAGAAGAATGCTACAAGAATCTCGCGGTCGTCGATTTCATCTGCACTTTTCGGGCGATTTTCGTACCACCCGACAAAAATGGGCCGAAATCGGTATTTTCAGGCCAGACGATGGCTAGGGTTTGAAATCCGACACGGAACCCGAGACGCAGTCATAAATTGAGGAGAAGAATTCTATAAGGATCTCGCGGTCGTCGATTTCATCTGCACTTTTCGGGCGATTTTCGTACCACCCGACAAAAATGGGCCGAAATCGGTATTTTCGGGCCAGACGATGGCTAGGGTTTGAAATCCGACACGGAACCCGAGACACAATCATAAATTTAGGAGAAGAATGCTACAAGAATCTCGCGGTCGTCGATTTCATCTGCACTTTTCGGGCGATTTTCGTACCACCCGACAAAAATGGGCCGAAATCGGTATTTTCGGGCCAGACGATGGCTAGGGTTTGAAATCTGACACGGAACCCGAGACACAGTCATAAATTAACGAGAAGAATGCTACAAGGATCTCGCGGCCGTCGATTTCATCTGCACTTTTCGGGCGATTTTCGTACCACCCGACAAAAGTAGGCCGAAATCGGTATTTTCGGGTCAGACGATGGTTACGGTTTGAAATCCGACCCGAAACACGAGACACAGTCATAAATTTAGGAGAAGAATGCTACAAGAATCTCGCGGTCGTCGATTTCATCTGCACTTTTCGGGCGATTTTCAAACCACCCGGCAAAAATGGGCCGAAATCGGTATTTTCGGGCCAGACGATGGCTAGGGTTTGAAATCCGACACGGAACCCGAGACACATTCATAAATTTAGGAGAAGAATGCTACAAAGATCTCACGGTCGTCGATTTCATCTGCACTTTTTGGGCGATTTCCGTACCACTCGACAAAAATGGGCTGAAATCGGTATTTTCGGGCCAGACGATGGCTAGGGTTTGAAATCCTACACGAAACCCGAGACAAAGTCATAAAATTTGGAGAAGAATGCTATAAGGATCTCGCGGTCGTCGATTTCATCTGCACTTTTCGGGCGATTTTCGTACCACCCGACAAAAATGGGCCGAAATCGGTATTTTCGGGCCAGACGATGGCTAGGGTTTGAAATCTGACACGGAACCCGAGACACAGTCATAATTTTTGGAGAAGAATGCCACAAGGAACTCGCGGTCGTCGATTTCATCTGGACTTTTCGGGCGAATTTCGTACCACCCAACAAAAATGGGCCGAAATCGGTATTATCGGGCCAGGCGATGGCTAGGGTTTGAAATCTGACACGGAACCTGAGACACAGTCATAAATTTAGGAGAAGAATGCTACAAGGATCTCGCGGTCGTCGATTTCATCTGCACTTTTCGGGCGATTTTCGTACCACCCGACAAAAATGGGCCGAAATCGGTATTTTTGGGCCAGACGATGGCTAGGGTTTGAAATCCGACACGAAACCCGAGACACAGTCATAAATTGAGGAGAAGAATGCTACAAGGATCTCGCGGTCGTCGATTTCATCTGCACTTTTCGGACGATTTTCGTACCACCCGACAAAAATGGGCCGAAATCGGTATTTTCGGGCCAGACGATGGCTACGGTTTGAAATCCGACACGAAACCCGAGTCAAAGTCATAAATTGAGGAGAAGAATGCTACAAGGATCTCGTGGTCGTCGATTTCATCTGCACGTTTCGGGCGATTTTCGTACCACCCGACAAAAATGGGCCGAAATCGGTAGTTTCGGGCCAAACGATAGCTAGGGTTTGAAATCCGACACGGAACCCGAGACAAAGTCATAAATTAAGGAGAAGAATGCTACAAGGATCTCGCGGTCGTCGATTTCATCTGCACTTTTCGGGCGATTTTCGTACCACCCGACAAATATGGGCTGAAATCGGTATTTTCGGGCAAGACGATTGCTAGGGTTTGAAATCCGACACGAAACCCGAGACACAGTCATAAATTTTGGAGAAGAATGCTACAAGAATCTCGCGGTCGTCGATTTCATCTGCACTTTTCGGGCGATTTTCGTACCACCCGACAAAAATGGGCCGAAATCGGTATTTTCGGGCCAGACGATGGCTAGGGTTTGAAATCCGACACGAAACCCGAGACAAAGTCATAAATTGAGGAGAAGAATGCTACAAGGATCTCGCGGTCGTCGATTTCATCTGCATTTTTCGGGCGATTTTCGTACCACCCGACTAAAATGGAACGAAATCGGTAGTTTCGGGCCAAACGATAGCTAGGGTTTGAAATCCGACACGGAACCCGAGACACAGTCATAAATTTAGGAGAAGAATGCTATAAGGATCTCGCGGTCGTCGATTTCATCTGCACTTTTCGGGCGATTTTCGTACCACTCGACAAAAATGGGCCGAAATCGGTATTTT
>JBBPBP010009779.1:69152841-69192849 GCA_037974735.1 Cicer chorassanicum
AGACGATGGCTAGGGTTTGAAATCCGACACGAAACCCGAGACACAGTCATAAATTGAGGAGAAGAATGCTACAAGGATCTCGCGGTTGCGATTTCATCTGGACTTTTCGGGCGATTTTCGTACCACCCGACAAAAATGGGCCGAAATCGGTAGTTTCGGGCCAAACGATAGCTAGGGTTTGAAATCTGACACGGAACCCGAGACACAGTCATAAATTTAGGAGAAGAATGCTACGAGAATCTCGCGGTCGTCGATTTCATCTGCACTTTTCGGGAGATTTTCGTACCACCCGACAAAAATGGGCCGAAATCGGTATTTTCGGGCCAGACGATGGCTAGGGTTTGAAATCTGACACAGAACCCGAGACACATTCATAAATTAAGGAGAAGAATGCTACAAGGATCTCGCGGTCGTCGATTTCATCTACACTTTTCGGGCGATTTTCGTACCACCTGACAAAAATGGGCTGAAATCGGTATTTTCAGACCAGACGATGGCTAGGGTTTGAAATCCGACACGGAACCCGAGACACAGTCATAAATTTAGGGGAAGAATGCTACGAGAATCACGCGGTCGTCGATTTCATCTGCACTTTTCGGGCGATTTTCGAACCACCCGACAAAAATAGGCCGAAATCGGTATTTTCGGGCCAGACGATGGCTAGGGTTTGAAATCTGACACAGAACCCGAGACACATTCATAAATTAAGGAGAAGAATGCTACAAGGATCTCGCGGTCGTCGATTTCATCTACACTTTTCGGGCGATTTTCGTACCACCCGACAAAAATGGGCTGAAATCGGTATTTTCAGACCAGACGATGGCTAGGGTTTGAAATCCGACACGAAACCTGAGACACAGTCATAAATTTAGGAGAAGAATGCTACGAGAATCTCGCGGTCGTCGATTTCATCTGCACTTTTCGGGCGATTTTCGTACCACCCGACAAAAATGGGCCGAAATTAGTATTTTCGGGCCAGACGATGGCTAGGGTTTGAAATCCGACACGAAACCCGAGACACAGTCATAAATTGAGGAGAAGAATGCTACAAGGATCTCGCGGTCGTCAATTTCATCTGAACTTTTTGGGCGATTTTCGTACCACCCGACAAAAATGGGCCGAAATCGGTATTTTCGGGCCAGACGATGGCTAGGGTTTGAAATCCTACACAAAACCCGAGACACAGTCATAAATTTTGGAGAAGAATGCTACAAGGATCTCGCGATCGTCGAGTTCATCTGGACTTTTCGGGCGATTTTCGTGCCACCCGACAAAAAAGGGCCGAAATCGGTATTTTCGGGTCAGACGATGGATAGGGTTTGAAATCTGACACGGAACCCGAGACACAGTCATAAATTAAGGAGAAGAATGCTACAAGGATCTCGCGGTCGTCGATTTCATCTGCACTTTTAAGCGATTTTCGTACCACCCTACAAAAATGGGCTGAAATCGGTATTTTCGGGCAAGACGATGGCTAGGGTTTGAAATCCGACACGAAACCCGAGACACAGTCATAAATTTTGGAGAAGAATGCTACAAGAATCTCGCGGTCGTCGATTTCATCTGCACTTTTCGGGCGATTTTCGTACCACCCGACAAAAATGGGCCGAAATCGGTAGTTTCGGGCCAGACGATGGAAAGGGTTTGAAATCTGACACGGAACCCGAGACACAGTCATAAATTAAGGAGAAGAATGCTACAAGGATCTCGCGGTCGTCGATTTCATCTGCACTTTTCGGTCGATTTTCGTACCACCCGATAAAAATGAGCTGAAATCGGTATTTTAAGACCAGACGATGGATAGGGTTTGAAATCTGACACGAAACCCGAGACACATTCATAAATTTAGGAGAAGAATGCTACAAGAATCTCGCGGTCGTCGATTTCATCTGCACTTTTCGGGCGATTTTCGTACCACCCGACAAAAATGGGCCGAAATAGGTATTTTCGGGCCAGACGATGGCTAGGGTTTGAAATCCGACACGGAACCCGAGACACAATCATAAATGGAGGAGAAGAATGCTATAAGGATCTCGCGGTCGTCGATTTCATCTGCACTTTTCGGGCGATTTTCGTACCACCCGACAAAAATAGGCCGAAATCGGTATTTTCGGGCCAGACGATGGCTAGGGTTTGAAATCCGACACGGAACCCGAGACACATTCATAAATTTAGGAGAAGAATGCTACAAGGATCTCGCGGTCGTCGATTTCATCTGCACTTTTCGGGCGATTTTCGTACCACCCGACAAAAATGGGCCGAAATTGGTATTTTCGGGCCAAACGATGGCTAGGGTTTGAAATCCGACACGAAACCCGAGACACATTCATAAATTTAGGAGAAGAATGCTACAAGAATCTCGCGGTCGTCGATTTCATCTGCACTTTTCGGGCGATTTTCGTACCACCCGACAAAAATGGGCCGAAATCGGTATTTTCGGGCCAGACGATGGCTAGGGTTTGAAATCCGACACGAAACCCGAGACACAGTCATAAATTTAGGAAAAGAATGCTACAAGAATCTCGCGGTCGTCGAATTCATGTGCACTTTTCGGGCGATTTTCGTACCACCCGACAAAAATGGGCCGAAATCGGTATTTTCGGGCCAGACGATGGCTAGGGTTTGAAATCCGACACGAAACCCGAGACACAGTCATAAATTTAGGAGAAGAATGCTACAAGAATCTCGCGGTCGTCGATTTCATCTGCACTTTTCGGGCGATTTTCGTACCACCCGACAAAAATGGGCCGAAATAGGTATTTTCGGGCCAGACGATGGCTAGGGTTTGAAATCCGACACGGAACCCGAGACACAATCATAAATGGAGGAGAAGAATGCTATAAGGATCTCGCGGTCGTCGATTTCATCTGCACTTTTCGGGCGATTTTCGTACCACCCGACAAAAATAGGCCGAAATCGGTATTTTAGGGCCAGACGATGGCTAGGGTTTGAAATCCTACACGGAACCCGAGACACAATCATAAATTTTGGAGAAGAATGCTACAAGGATCTCGCGGTCGTCGAGTTCATCTGGACTTTTCGGGCAATTTTCGTACCACCCGACAAAAATGGGCCGAAATCGGTATTTTCGGGTCTGACGATGGATAGGGTTTGAAATCTGACACGGAACCCGAGACACAGTCATAAATTAAGGAGAAGAATGCTACAAGGATCTCGCGGTCGTCGATTTCATCTGCACTTTTAAGCGATTTTCGTACCACCCGACAAAAATGGGCTGAAATCGGTATTTTCGGGCAAGACGATGGCTAGGGTTTGAAATCCGACACGAAACCCGAGACACAGTCATAAATTTTGGAGAAGAATGCTACAAGAATCTCGCGGTCGTCGATTTCATCTGCACTTTTCGGGCGATTTTCGTACCACCCGACAAAAATGGGCCGAAATCGGTATTTTCGGGCCAAACGATGGCTAGGGTTTGAAATCCGACACGAAACCCGAGACACAGTCATAAATTGAGGAGAAGAATGCACAAAGGATCTCGCGGTCGTCGATTTCATCTGCACTTTTCGGGCGATTTTCGTACCACTTGACAAAAATGGGCCGAAATCGGTATTTTCGGGCCAGACGATGGCTAGGGTTTGAAATCTGACACGAAACAAGAGACACAGTCATAAATTTAGGAGAAGAATGCTACAAGAATCTCGCGGTCGTCGATTTCATCTGCACTTTTCGGGCGATTTTCGTACCACCCGACAAAAATGGGCCGAAATCGGTATTTTCGGGCCAAACGATGGCAGGGGTTTTAAATCTGACACGAAACCCGAGACACAGTCATAAATTTAGGAGAAGAATGCTACAAGAATCTCGCGGTCGTCGATTTCATCTGCACTTTTCGGGCGATTTTCGTACCACCCGACAAAAATGGGCCGAAATCGGTATTTTCGGGCCAGATGATGGCTAGGGTTTGAAATCCGACACGGAACCCAAGACACAGTCATAAATTGAGGAGAAGAATTCTATAAGGATCTCGCGGTCGTCGATTTCATCTGCACTTTTTGGGCGATTTTCGTACCACCCGACAAAAATGGGCCGAAATCGGTATTTTCGGGCCAGACGATGGCTAGGGTTTGAAATCCTACCCGGAACCCGAGACACATTCATAAATTTAGGAGAAGAATGCTACAAGAATCTCGCGGTCGTCGATTTCATCTGCACTTTTCGGGCAATTTTCGTACCACCCGACAAAAATGGGCCGAAATCGGTATTTTCGGGCCAGACGATGGCTAGGGTTTGAAATCCGACACGGAACCCGAGACACAGTCATAAAGTGAGGAGAAGAATTCTATAAGGATCTCGCGGTCGTCGATTTCATCTGCAATTTTCGGGCGATTTTCGTACCACCCGACAAAAATGGGCCGAAATCGGTATTTTCGGGCCAGACGATGGCTAGGGTTTGAAATCCGACACGGAACCCGAGACACAGTCATAAATTGAGGAGAAGAATGCTATAAGGATTTGCGGTCGTCAATTTCATCTGCACTCTTCAGGCGATTTTCGTACAACCCGACAATAATGGGCCGAAATCGGTATTTTCAGGCCAGACGATGGCTAGGGTTTGAAATCCTACACGAAACCCGAGACACAGTCATAAATTTAGGAGAAGAATGCTACAAGGATCTCGCGGTCGTCGATTTCATCTACATTTTTCGGGCGATTTTCGTACCACCCGACAAAAATGGGCCGAAATCGGTAGTTTCGGGCCAAACGATAGCTAGGGTTTGAAATCCGACACGGAACCCGAGACACAGTCATAAATTTAGGAGAAGAATGCTATAAGGATCTCGCGGTCGTCGATTTCATCTGCACTTTTCGGGCGATTTTCGTACCACCCGACAAAAATGGGCCGAAATCGGTATTTTCGGGCCAGACGATGGCTAGGGTTTGAAATTCGACACGGAACCCGAGACACAATTATAAATTGAGGAGAAGAATGCTATAAGGATCTCGCGGTCGTCGATTTCATCTGCACTTTTCGGGCGATTTTTGTACCACCCGACAAAAATGGGCCGAAATCGGTATTTTCGGGCCAGACGATGGCTAGGGTTTGAAATCCTACACGGAACCCGAGACACAGTCATAAATTTTGGAGAAGAATGCTACAAGGATCTCGCGGTCGTCGATTTCATCTGGACTTTTCGGGCAATTTTCGTACCACCCGACAAAAATGGGCCGAAATCGGTATTTTCGGGCCAGATGATGGGTAGGGTTTGAAATCCTACACGAAACCCGAGACACAGTCATAAATTTTGGAGAAAAATGCTACAAGGATCTCGCGGTCGTCGATTTCATCTGCACTTTTCGGGCGATTTTCGTACCACCCGACAAAAATGGGCCGAAATCGGTATTTTCGGGCCAAACGATGGCTAGGGTTTGAAATCCGACACGAAACTCGAGACACAGTCATAAATTGAGGAGAAGAATGCTACAAGGATCTCGCGGTCGTCAATTTCATCTGCACTTTTTGGGCGACTTTCGTACCACCCGACAAAAATGGGCCGAAATCGGTAGTTTCGGGCCAAACGATGGCTAGGGTTTGAAATCCGACACGGAACCCGAGACAAAGTCATAAATTAAGGAGAAGAATGCTACAAGGATCTCGCGGTCGTCGATTTCATCTGCACTTTTCGGGCGATTTTCGTACCACCCGACAAAAATAGGCTGAAATCGGTATTTTCGGGCAAGACGATTGCTAGGGTTTGAAATCCGACACGAAACCCGAGACACAGTCATAAATTTTGGAGAAGAATGCTACAAGAATCTCGCGGTCGTCGATTTCATCTGCACTTTTCGGGCGATTTTCGTACCACCCGACAAAAATGGGCCGAAATCGGTATTTTCGGGCCAGACGATGGATAGGGTTTGAAATCTGACACGGAACCCGAGACACAGTCATAAATTAAGGAGAAGAATGCTACAAGGATCTCGCGGTCGTCGATTTCATCTGCACTTTTCGGTCGATTTTCGTACCACCCGATAAAAAAGGGCTGAAATCGGTATTTTAAGACCAGACGATGGCTAGGGTTTGAAATCTGACACGAAACCCGAGACACAGTCATAAATTTAGGAGAAGAATGCTACAAGAATCTCGCGGTCGTCGATTTCATCTGCACTTTTCGGGCGATTTTCGTACCACCCGACAAAAATGGGCTGAAATCGGTATTTTCGGGCCAGACGATGGCTAGGGTTTGAAATCCGACACGGAACCCGAGACACATTCATAAATTAATGAGAAAAATGCTACAAGGATCTCGCGGTCGTCGATTTCATCTGCACTTTTACGGGCGATTTTCGTACCACCCGACAAAAATGGGCCGAAATCGGTATTTTTGGGCCAGACGATGGCTAGGGTTTGAAATCCGACCCGGAACCCGAGACACAGTCATAAATTGAGGAGAAGAATGCTACAAGGATCTCGCGGTCGTCGATTTCATCTGCACTTTTCGGGCGATTTTCGTACCACCCGACAAAAATGGGCCGAAATCGGTATTTTCGGGCCAGACGATGGCTAGGGTTTGAAATCCTACACGGAACACGAGACACATTCATAAATTTAGGAGAAGAATGCTACAAGGATCTCGCGATCGTCGATTTCATCTGGACTTTTCGGGCGATTTTCGTACCACCCGACAAAAATGGGCCGAAATCAGTATTTTCGGGCTAGTCGATGGCTAGGGTTTGAAATCTAACACGGAACCCGAGACACAGTCATAAATTTAGTAGAAGAATGCTACAAGAATCTCGCGGTCGTCGATTTCATCTGGACTTTTCGAGCGATTTTCGTACCACCCGACAAAAATGGGCCGAAATCGGTATTTTCGGGCCAGACGATGGCTAGGGTTTGAAATCCGACACGGAACCCGAGACACAGTCATAAATTGAGGAGAAGAATGCTATAAGGATTTGCGGGGTTGTCAATTTCATCTGCACTCTTCAGGCGATTTTCTTACAACCCGACAATAATGGGCCGAAATCGGTATTTTCAGGCCAGACGATGGCTAGGGTTTGATATCCTACATGAAACCCGAGACACAGTCATAAATTTAGGAGAAGAATGCTACAAGGATCTCGCGGTCGTCGATTTCATCTACATTTTTCGGGCGATTTTCGTACCACCCAACAAAAATGGGCCGAAATCGGTATTTTCGGGCCAGACGATGGCTAGGGTTTGAAATCTGACACGAAACAAGAGACACAGTCATAAATTTAGGAGAAGAATGCTACAAGAATCTCGCGGTCGTCGATTTCATCTGCACTTTTCGGGCGATTTTCGTACCACCCGACAAAAATGGGCGGAAATCGGTATTTTCGGGCCAGACGATGGCTAGGGTTTGAAATCCGACACGAAACCCGAGTCAAAGTCATAAATTGAGGAGAAGAATGCTACAAGGATCTCGCGGTCGTCGATTTCATCTGCACGTTTCGGGCGATTTTCGTACCACCCGACAGAAATGGGCCGAAATCGGTAGTTTCGGGCCAAACGATAGCTAGGGTTTGAAATCCAACACGGAACCCGAGACAAAGTCATAAATTAAGGAGAAGAATGCTACAAGGATCTCGCGGTCGTCGATTTCATCTGCACTTTTCGGGCGATTTTCGTACCACCCGACAAAAATAGGCTGAAATCGGTATTTTCGGGCAAGACGATTGCTAGGGTTTGAAATCCGACACGAAACCCGAGACACAGTCATAAATTTTGGAGAAGAATGCTACAAGGATCTCGCGGTCGTCGGTTTCATCTGGACTTTTCGGGCAATTTTCGTACCACCCGACAAAAATGGGCCGAAATCGGTATTTTCGGGCCAGACGATGGCTAGGGTTTGAAATCCGACACGGAACCCGAGTCACATTCATAAATTTAGGAGAAGAATGCTACAAGGATCTCGCAGTCGTCGATTTCATCTGCACTTTTCGGGTAATCTTCGTACCACCCGACAAAAATGGGCCGAAATCGGTATTTTCGGGCAAGACGATGGCTAGGGTTTAAAATCCGACACGAAACCCGAGACACAGTTATAAATTTAGGAGAAGAATGCTACAAGAATCTCGCGGTCGTCGATTTCATCTGCACTTTTCGGGCAATTTTCGTACCACCCGACAAAAATGGGCCGAAATCGGTATTTTCGGGCCAGACGATGGCTAGGATTTGAAATCCGACACGGAACCCGAGACACAGTCATAAATTGAGGAGAAGAATGCTATAAGGATTTGCGGTCGTCAATTTCATCTGCACTCTTCAGGCGATTTTCGTACAACCCGACAATAATGGGCCGAAATCGGTATTTTCAGGCCAGACGATGGCTAGGGTTTGAAATCCTACACGAAACCCTAGACACAGTCATAAATTTAGGAGAAGAATGCTACAAGGATCTCGCGGTCGTCGATTTCATCTACACTTTTCGAGCGATTTTCGTATCACCCAACAAAAATGGGCCGAAATCGGTATTTTCGGGCCAGACGATGGCTAGGGTTTGAAATCTGACACGAAACAAGAGACACAGTCATAAATTTAGGAGAAGAATTCTACAAGAATCTCGCGGTCGTCGATTTCATCTGCACTTTTCGGGCGATTTTCGTACCACCGGACAAAAATGGGCCGAAATCGGTATTTTCGGGCCAGACGATGGCTAGGGTTTGAAATCCGACACGAAACCCGAGACACAGTCATAAATTGAGGAGAAGAATGCTACAAGGATCTCGCGGTCGTCGATTTCATCTGCACTTTTCGGGCGATTTTCGTACCACCCGACAAAAATGGGCTGAAATCGGTAGTTTCGGGCCAAACGATAGCTAGGGTTTGAAATCCGACACGGAACCCGAGACATAGTCATAAATTGAGGAGAAGAATGCTATAAGGATTTGCGGTCGTCGATTTCATCTGCACTCTTCAGGCGATTTTCGTACAACCTGACAATAATGGGCCGAAATCGGTATTTTCAGGCCAGACGATGGCTAGGGTTTGAAATCCTACACGAAACCCTAGACACAGTCATAAATTTAGGAGAAGAATGCTACAAGGATCTCGCGGTCGTCGATTTCATCTACACTTTTCGGGCGATTTTCGTATCACCCAACAAAAATGGGCCGAAATCGGTATTTTCGGGCCAGACGATGGCTAGGGTTTGAAATCTGACACGAAACAAGAGACACAGTCATAAATTTAGGAGAAGAATTCTACAAGAATCTCGCGGTCGTCGATTTCATCTGGACTTTTCGGGCGATTTTCGTACCACCCGACAAAAATGGGCCGAAATCGGTATTTTCGGGCCAGACGATGGCTAGGGTTTGAAATCCGACACGGAACCCGAGACACAGTCATAAATTGAGGAGAAGAATGCTATAAGGATTTGCGGTCGTCAATTTCATCTGCACTCTTCAGGCGATTTTCGTACAACCCGACAATAATGGGCCGAAATCGGTATTTTCAGGCCAGACGATGGCTAGGGTTTGAAATCCTACACGAAACCCGAGACACAGTCATAAATTTTGGAGAAGAATGCTACAAGGATCTCGCGATCGTCGAGTTCATCTGGACTTTTCAGGCGATTTTCGTGCCACCCGACAAAAAAGGGCCGAAATCGGTATTTTCGGGTCAGACGATGGATAGGGTTTGAAATCTGACACGGAACTCGAGACACAGTCATAAATTAAGGAGAAGAATGCTACAAGGATCTCGCGGTCGTCGATTTCATCTGCACTTTTCAGGCGATTTTCGTACCACCCGACAAAAATGGGCCGAAATCGGTTGTTTCGGGCCAAACGATAGCTAGGGTTTGAAATCCGACACGGAACCCGAGACACAGTCATAAATTTAGGAGAAGAATGCTATAAGGATCTCGCGGTCGTCGATTTCATCTGCACTTTTCGGGCAATTTTCGTACCACCCGACAAAAATGGGCCGAAATCGGTATTTTCGGGCCAGACGATGGCTAGGGTTTGAAATCCGACACGAAACCCGAGACACAGTCATAAATTGAGGAGAAGAATGCTACAAGGATCTCGCGATCGTCGATTTCATTTGGACTTTTCGGGCGATTTTCGTGCCACCCGACAAAAATGGGCCGAAATCGGTATTTTCGGGTCAGACGATAGATAAGGTTTGTAATCTGACACGGAACCCGAGACACAGTCATAAATTAAGGAGAAGAATGCTACAAGGATCTCGCGGTCGTCGATTTCATCTACACTTTTCGGGCGATTTTCATACCACCCGACAAAAATGGGCTGAAATCGGTATTTTCAGACCAGACGATGGCTAGGGTTTGAAATCCGACACGAAACCCGAGACACTGTCATAAATTTAGGAGAAGAATGCTACAAGAATCTCGCGGTCGTCGATTTCATCTGCACTTTTCGGGCGATTTTCGTACCACCCGACAAAAATGGGCCGAAATCGGTATTTTCGGGCCAAACGATGGCTAGGGTTTGAAATCCGACACGGAACCCGAGACACAGTCATAAATTTTGGAAAAGAATGCCACAAGGATCTCGCGGTCGTCGATTTCATCTGGACTTTTCGGGCGATTTTCGTACCACCCGACAAAAATGGGCCGAAATCGGTATTTTCAGGCCAGACGATTGCTAGGGTTTGAAATCCGACACGGAACCGGAGACACAGTCATAAATTTAGGAGAAGCATGCTACCATGATCTCGCGGTCGTCGATTTCATCTGCACTTTTCGGGCGATTTTCGTACCACCCGACAAAAATGGGCCGAAATCGGTATTTTCGGGCCAGACGATGGCTAGGGTTTGAAATCCGACACGAAACCCGAGACACAGTCATAAATGGAGGAGAAGAATGCTACAAGGATCTCGCGATCGTCGATTTCATCTACACTTTTCGGGCGATTTTCGTTCCACCCGACAAAAATGGGCTGAAATCGGTATTTTCAGACCAGACGATGGCTAGGGTTTGAATTCGACACGAAACCCGAGACACTGTCATAAATTTAGGAGAAGAATGCTACAAGAATCTCGCGGTCGTCGATTTCATCTGCACTTTTCGGGCGATTTTCGTACCACCCGACAAAAATGGGCCGAAATCGGTATTTTCGGGCCAGACGATGGCTAGGGTTTGAAATCCGACACGGAACCCGAGACACAATCATAAATTGAGGAGAAGAATGCTACAAGGATCTCGCGGTCGTCGATTTCATCTGCACTTTTCGGGCGATTTTCGTACCACCCGACAAAAATGGGCCGAAATCGGTATTTTCGGGCCAGACGATGGCTAGGGTTTGAAATCCGACACGGAACCCGAGACACAATCATAAATTTAGGAGAAGAATGCTACAAGAATCTCGCGGTCGTCGATTTCATCTGCACTTTTCGGGCGATTTTCGTACCACCCGACAAAAATGGGCCGAAATTGGTATTTTCGGGCCAGACGATGGCTAGGGTTTGAAATCCGACACGAAACCCGAGACACAGTCATAAATTTAGGAGAAGAATGCTACAAGGATCTCGCGGTCGTCGATTTCATCTGCACTTTTCGGGCGATTTTCGTACCACCCGACAAAAATGGGACGAAATTGGTATTTTCGGGCCAGACGATGGCTAGGGTTTGAAATCCGACACGAAACCCGAGACACAGTCATAAATTTAGGAGAAGAATGCTACAAGGATCTCGCGGTCGTCGATTTCATCTGCACTTTTCGGGCGATTTTCGTACCACCCGACAAAAATGGGCCAAAATCGGTATTTTCGGGCCAGACGATGGCTAGGGTTTGAAATCCGACACGGAACCCGAGACACAGTCATAAATTGAGGAGAAGAATGCTATATGGATCTCGCGGTCGTCGATTTGATCTGGTCTTTTCAGGCGATTTCGGTACCACCCGAAAAAATTGGGCCAAAATCAGTATTTTCAGGCCAGACGATGGCTAGGGTTTGAAATCCAACACGGAACCCGAGACACATTCATAAATTTAGGAGAAGAATGCTATATGGATCTCGCGGTCGTCGATTTCATCTGCACTTTTCGGGCGATTTTCATACCACCCGACAAAAATGGGCCGAAATCGGTATTTTCGGGATAGACGATGGCTAGGGTTTGAAATCCTACACGAACCCGAGACACAGTCAGAAATTCAGGAGAAGAATGCTACAAGAATCTCGCGGTCGTCGATTTCATCTGCACTTTTCGGGCGATTTTCGTACCACCCGACAAAAATGGGCCGAAATCGGTATTTTCGGGCCAAACGATGGCTAGGGTTTGAAATCCGACACGGAACCCGAGACACAGTCATAAATTGAGGAGAAGAATGCTATAAGGATCTCGCGGTCGTCAATTTCATCTGGACTTTTCGGGCGATTTTCGTACAACTCGACAAAAATGGGCCGAAATCGGTATTTTCGGGCCAAACGATGGCTAGGGTTTGAAATCCTACACGAATCCCGAGACACAATCATAAATTTTGGAGAAGAATGCTACAAGGATCTCGCGGTCGTCGATTTCATCTGGACTATTCGGGCGATTTTCGTACCACCCGACAAAAATGGGCCGAAATCGGTATTTTCGGGCCAAACGATGGCTAGGGTTTGAAATCCGACACGGAACCCGAGACACAGTCATAAATTGAGGAGAAGAATGCTATAAGGATTTGCGGTCGTCAATTTCATCTACACTCTTCAAGCGATTTTCGTACAACCCAACAAAAATGGGCCGAAATTGGTATTTTCGGGCCAGACGATGGCTAGGGTTTGAAATCTGACACGAAACAAGAGACACAGTCATAAATTGAGGAGAAGAATGCTACAAGGATCTCGCGGTCGTCAATTTCATCTGCAATTTTTGGGCGATTTTCGTACCACCCGACAAAAATGGGCCGAAATCGGTATTTTCGGGCCAAACGATGGCTAGGGTTTGAAATCCTACACGAAACCTGAGACACAGTCATAAATTTTGGAGAAGAATGCTACAAGGATCTCGCGATCGTCGAGTTCATCTGGACTTTTCAAGCGATTTTCGTGCCACCCGACAAAAAAGGGCCGAAATCGGTATTTTCGGGTCAGACGATGGCTAGGGTTTGAAATCCGACACGGAACCCGAGACACAGTCATAAATTGAGGAGAAGAATGCTATAAGGATTTGCGGTCGTCGATTTCATCTGCACTCTTCAGGCGATTTTCGTACAACCTGACAATAATGGGCCGAAATCGGTATTTTCAGGCCAGACGATGGCTAGGGTTTGAAATCCTACACGAAACCCTAGACACAGTCATAAATTTAGGAGAAGAATGCTACAAGGATCTCGCGGTCGTCGATTTCATCTACACTTTTCGGGCGATTTTCGTATCACCCAACAAAAATGGGCCGAAATCGGTATTTTCGGGCCAGACGATGGCTAGGGTTTGAAATCTGACACGAAACAAGAGACACAGTCATAAATTTAGGAGAAGAATTCTACAAGAATCTCGCGGTCGTCGATTTCATCTGCACTTTTCGGGCGATTTTCGTACCACCGGACAAAAATGGGCCGAAATCGGTATTTTCGGGCCTGACGATGGCTAGGGTTTGAAATCCGACACGAAACCCGAGACACAGTCATAAATTGAGGAGAAGAATGCTACAAGGATCTCGCGGTCGTCGATTTCATCTGCACTTTTCGGGTGATTTTCGTACCACCCGACAAAAATGGGCTGAAATCGGTAGTTTCGGGCCAAACGATAGCTAGGGTTTGAAATCCGACACGGAACCCGAGACATAGTCATAAATTTAGGAGAAGAATGCTATAAGGATCTCGCGGTCATCGATTTCATCTGCACTTTTTGGGCGATTTTCGTACCACCCGACAAAAATGGGCCGAAATCGGTATTTTCGGGCCAGACGATGGCTAGGGTTTGAAATCCGACACGAAACCCGAGACACAGTCATAAATTGAGGAGAAGAATGCTACAAGGATCTCGCGGTCGTCAATTTCATCTGCAATTTTTTGGCGATTTTCGTACCACCCGACAAAAATGGGCCGAAATCGGTATTTTCGGGCCAGACGATGGCTAGGGTTTGAAATCCTACACGAAACCCGAGACACAGTCATAAATTTTGGAGAAGAATGCTACAAGGATCTCGCGATCGTCGAGTTCATCTGGACTTTTCGGGCGATTTTCGTGCCACCCGACAAAAAAGGGCCGAAATCGGTATTTTCGGGTCAGACGATGGATAGGGTTTGAAATCTGACACGGAACTCGAGACACAGTCATAAATTAAGGAGAAGAATGCTACAAGGATCTCGCGGTCGTCGATTTCATCTGCACTTTTCAGGCGATTTTCGTACCACTCGACAAAAATGGGCCGAAATCGGTAGTTTCGGGCCAAACGATAGCTAGGGTTTGAAATCCGACACGGAACCCGAGACACAGTCATAAATTTAGGAGAAGAATGCTATAAGGATTTCGCGGTCGTCGATTTCATCTGCACTTTTCGGGCGATTTTCGTACCACCCGACAAAAATGGGCCGAAATCGGTATTTTCGGGCCAGACGATGGCTAGGGTTTGAAATCCGACAATAAACCCGAGACACAGTCATAAATGGAGGAGAAGAATGCTACAAGGATCTCGCGATCGTCGATTTCATCTACACTTTTCGGGCGATTTTCGTTCCACCCGACAAAAATGGGCTGAAATCGGTATTTTCAGACCAGACGATTGCTAGGGTTTGAATTCGACACGAAACCTGAGACACTGTCATAAATTTAGGAGAAGAATGCTACAAGAATCTCGCGGTCGTCGATTTCATCTGCACTTTTCGGGCGATTTTCGTACCACCCGACAAAAATGGGCCGAAATCGGTATTTTCGAGCCAGACGATGGCTAGGGTTTGAAATCCGACACGGAACCCGAGACACAATCATAAATGGAGTACAAGAATGCTATAAGGATCTTGGGTCGTCGATTTCATCTGCACTTTTTGGGCGATTTTCGTACCACCCGACAAAAATAGGCCGAAATCGGTATTTTCGGGCCAGACGATGGCTAGGGTTTGAAATCCTACACGGAACCCGAGACACAGTCATAAATTTAGGAGAAGAATGCTACAACAATCTCGCGATCGTCGATTTCATCTGGACTTTTCGGGCAATTTTCATACCACCCGACAAAAATGGGCCGAAATCGGTATTTTCGGGCCAGACGATGGCTAGGGTTTGAAATCCTACACGGAACCCGAGACACAGTCATAAATTTTGGAGAAGAATGCTACAAGGATCTCGCGGTCGTCGATTTCATCTGCACTTTTCGGCCGATTTTCGTACCACCCGACAAAAATGGGCCGAAATCGGTATTTTCGGGCCAGACGATGGCTAGGGTTTGAAATCCGACACGGAACCCGAGACACAGTCATAAATTTAGGAGAAGAATGTTACAAGAATCTCGCGGTCGTCAATTTCATCTGCAATTTTTTGGCGATTTTCGTACCACCCGACAAAAATGGGCCGAAATCGGTATTTTCGGGCCAGACGATGGCTAGGGTTTGAAATCCTACACGAAACCCGAGACACAGTCATAAATTTTGGAGAAGAATGCTACAAGGATCTCGCGGTCGTCGATTTCATCTGCACTTTTCGGGCGATTTTCGTACCACCCGACAAAAATGGGCCGAAATCGGTATTTTCGGGCCAGACGATGGCTAGGGTTTGAAATCCGACACGGAACCCGAGCCACAGTCATAAATTTAGGAGAAGAATGCTACAAGGATCTCGCGGTCGTCGATTTCATCTGCACTTTTCGGGCGATTTTCGTACCACCCGACAAAAATGGGCCGAAATCGGTATTTTCGGGCCAGACGATGGCTAGGATTTGAAATCTGACACGGAACCCGAGACACAGTCATAAATTTAAGAGAAGAATGCTACAAGGATCTCGCGGTCGGTGATTTCATCTGGACTTTTCGGGCGATTTTCGTACCACCCGACAAAAATGGGCCGAAATCGGTATTTTCGGGCCAGGCGATGGCTAGGGTTTGAAATCTGACACGGAACCCTAGACACAGTCATAAATTTAGGAGAAGAATGCTACAAGGATCTCGCGGTCGTCGATTTCATCTGCACTTTTCGGGCGATTTTCGTACCACCCGACAAAAATGGGCCGAAATCGGTATTTTCGGGCCAGACGATGGCTAGGGTTTGAAATCCGACACAAAACCCGAGACACAGTCATAAATTTTGGAGAAGAATGCTACAAGAATCTCGCGGTCGTCGATTTCATCTGCACTTTTCAGGCGATTTTCGTACCACCCGACAAAAATGGGCCGAAATCGGTATTTTCGGGCCAGACGATGGCTAGGGTTTGAAATCCGACACGAAACCCGAGACACAGTCATAAATTGAGGAGAAGAATGCTACAAGGATCTCGCGGTCGTCGATTTCATCTGCACTTTTCGGGCGATTTTCGTACCACCCGACAAAAATGGGCTGAAATCGGTAGTTTCGGGCCAAACGATAGCTAGGGTTTGAAATCCGACACGGAACCCGAGACATAGTCATAAATTTAGGAGAAGAATGCTATAAGGATCTCGCGGTCGTCGATTTCATCTGCACTTTTCGGGCGATTTTCGTACCACCCGACAAAAATGGGCCGAAATCGGTATTTTCGGTCCAGACGATGGCTAGGGTTTGAAATCCGACACGAAACCCGAGACACAGTCATAAATTGAGGAGAAGAATGCTACAAGGATCTCGCGGTCGTCAATTTCATCTGCAATTTTTGGGCGATTTTCGTACCACCCGACAAAAATGGGCCGAAATCGGTTGTTTCGGGCCAAACGATAGCTAGGGTTAGAAATCCGACACGGAACCCGAGACACAGTCATAAATTTAGGAGAAGAATGCTATAAGGATCTCGCGGTCGTCGATTTCATCTGCACTTTTCGGGCGATTTTCGTACAACCCGACAAAAATGGGCCGAAATCGGTATTTTCGGGCCAGACGATGGCTAGGGTTTGAAATCCGACACGAAACCCGAGACACAGTCATAAATTGAGGAGAAGAATGCTACAAGGATCTCGCGATCGTCGATTTCATTTGGACTTTTCGGGCGATTTTCGTGCCACCCGACAAAAATGGGCCGAAATCGGTATTTTCGGGTCAGACGATAGATAAGGTTTGTAATCTGACACGGAACCCGAGACACAGTCATAAATTAAGGAGAAGAATGCTACAAGGATCTCGCGGTCGTCGATTTCATCTACACTTTTCGGGCGATTTTCATACCACCCGACAAAAATGGGCTGAAATCGGTATTTTCAGACCAGACGATGGCTAGGGTTTGAAATCCGACACGAAACCCGAGACACTGTCATAAATTTAGGAGAAGAATGTTACAAGAATCTCGCGGTCGTCGATTTCATCTGCACTTTTCGGGCGATTTTCGTACCACCCGACAAAAATGGGCCGAAATCGGTATTTTCGGGCCAAACGATGGCTAGGGTTTGAAATCCGACACGGAACCCGAGACACAGTCATAAATTGAGGAGAAGAATGCTATAAGGATCTCGCGGTCGTCAATTTCATCTGGACTTTTCGGGCGATTTTCGTACAACTCGACAAAAATGGGCCGAAATCGGTATTTTCGGGCCAAACGATGGCTAGGGTTTGAAATCCTACACGAATCCCGAGACACAATCATAAATTTTGGAGAAGAATGCTACAAGGATCTCGCGGTCGTCGATTTCATCTGGACTATTCGGGCGATTTTCGTACCACCCGACAAAAATGGGCCGAAATCGGTATTTTCGGGCCAAACGATGGCTAGGGTTTGAAATCCGACACGGAACCCGAGACACAGTCATAAATTGAGGAGAAGAATGCTATAAGGATTTGCGGTCGTCAATTTCATCTGCACTCTTCAGGCGATTTTCGTACAACCCAACAAAAATGGGCCGAAATTGGTATTTTCGGGCCAGACGATGGCTAGGGTTTGAAATCTGACACGAAACAAGAGACACAGTCATAAATTTAGGAGAAGAATTCTACAAGAATCTCGCGGTCGTCGATTTCATCTGCACTTTTCGGGCGATTTTCGTACCACCGGACAAAAATGGGCCGAAATCGGTATTTTCGGGCCTGACGATGGCTAGGGTTTGAAATCCGACACGAAACCCGAGACACAGTCATAAATTGAGGAGAAGAATGCTACAAGGATCTCGCGGTCGTCGATTTCATCTGCACTTTTCGGGTGATTTTCGTACCACCCGACAAAAATGGGCTGAAATCGGTAGTTTCGGGCCAAACGATAGCTAGGGTTTGAAATCCGACACGGAACCCGAGACATAGTCATAAATTTAGGAGAAGAATGCTATAAGGATCTCGCGGTCATCGATTTCATCTGCACTTTTTGGGCGATTTTCGTACCACCCGACAAAAATGGGCCGAAATCGGTATTTTCGGGCCAGACGATGGCTAGGGTTTGAAATCCGACACGAAACCCGAGACACAGTCATAAATTGAGGAGAAGAATGCTACAAGGATCTCGCGGTCGTCAATTTCATCTGCAATTTTTTGGCGATTTTCGTACCACCCGACAAAAATGGGCCGAAATCGGTATTTTCGGGCCAGACGATGGCTAGGGTTTGAAATCCTACACGAAACCCGAGACACAGTCATAAATTTTGGAGAAGAATGCTACAAGGATCTCGCGATCGTCGAGTTCATCTGGACTTTTCGGGCGATTTTCGTGCCACCCGACAAAAAAGGGCCGAAATCGGTATTTTCGGGTCAGACGATGGATAGGGTTTGAAATCTGACACGGAACTCGAGACACAGTCATAAATTAAGGAGAAGAATGCTACAAGGATCTCGCGGTCGTCGATTTCATCTGCACTTTTCAGGCGATTTTCGTACCACTCGACAAAAATGGGCCGAAATCGGTAGTTTCGGGCCAAACGATAGCTAGGGTTTGAAATCCGACACGGAACCCGAGACACAGTCATAAATTTAGGAGAAGAATGCTATAAGGATTTCGCGGTCGTCGATTTCATCTGCACTTTTCGGGCGATTTTCGTACCACCCGACAAAAATGGGCCGAAATCGGTATTTTCGGGCCAGACGATGGCTAGGGTTTGAAATCCGACAATAAACCCGAGACACAGTCATAAATGGAGGAGAAGAATGCTACAAGGATCTCGCGATCGTCGATTTCATCTACACTTTTCGGGCGATTTTCGTTCCACCCGACAAAAATGGGCTGAAATCGGTATTTTCAGACCAGACGATTGCTAGGGTTTGAATTCGACACGAAACCTGAGACACTGTCATAAATTTAGGAGAAGAATGCTACAAGAATCTCGCGGTCGTCGATTTCATCTGCACTTTTCGGGCGATTTTCGTACCACCCGACAAAAATGGGCCGAAATCGGTATTTTCGAGCCAGACGATGGCTAGGGTTTGAAATCCGACACGGAACCCGAGACACAATCATAAATGGAGTACAAGAATGCTATAAGGATCTTGGGTCGTCGATTTCATCTGCACTTTTTGGGCGATTTTCGTACCACCCGACAAAAATAGGCCGAAATCGGTATTTTCGGGCCAGACGATGGCTAGGGTTTGAAATCCTACACGGAACCCGAGACACAGTCATAAATTTAGGAGAAGAATGCTACAACAATCTCGCGATCGTCGATTTCATCTGGACTTTTCGGGCAATTTTCATACCACCCGACAAAAATGGGCCGAAATCGGTATTTTCGGGCCAGACGATGGCTAGGGTTTGAAATCCTACACGGAACCCGAGACACAGTCATAAATTTTGGAGAAGAATGCTACAAGGATCTCGCGGTCGTCGATTTCATCTGCACTTTTCGGCCGATTTTCGTACCACCCGACAAAAATGGGCCGAAATCGGTATTTTCGGGCCAGACGATGGCTAGGGTTTGAAATCCGACACGGAACCCGAGACACAGTCATAAATTTAGGAGAAGAATGCTACAAGGATCTCGCGGTAGTCGATTTTATCTGCACTTTTCGGGCGATTTTCGTACCACCCGACAAAAATGGGCTGAAATCGGTATTTTCGGGCCAGACGATGGCTAGGGTTTGAAATCCGACACGGAACCCGAGACACAGTCATAAATTAAGGAGAAGAATGCTACAAGAATCTCGCGGTCGTCGATTTCATCTGCACTTTTCGGGCGATTTTCGTACCACCCGACAAAAATGGGCCGAAATCGGTATTTTCGGGCCAGACGATGGCTAGGGTTTGAAATCCGACACGGAACCCGAGACACAATCATAAATTGAGGAGAAGAATGCTACAAGGATCTCGCGGTCGTCGATTTCATCTGCACTTTTCGGGCGATTTTCGTACCACCCGACAAAAATGGGCCGAAATCGGTATTTTCGGGCCAGACGATGGCTAGGGTTTGAAATCCGACACGGAACCCGAGACACAATCATAAATTTAGGAGAAGAATGCTACAAGAATCTCGCGGTCGTCGATTTCATCTGCACTTTTCGGGCGATTTTCGTACCACCCGACAAAAATGGGCCGAAATCGGTATTTTCGGGCCAGACGATGGCTAGGGTTTGAAATCCGACACGAAACCCGAGACACAGTCATAAATGGAGGAGAAGAATGCTACAAGGATCTCGCGATCGTCGATTTCATCTACACTTTTCGGGCGATTTTCGTTCCACCCGACAAAAATGGGCTGAAATCGGTATTTTCAGACCAGACGATGGCTAGGGTTTGAATTCGACACGAAACCCGAGACACTGTCATAAATTTAGGAGAAGAATGCTACAAGAATCTCGCGGTCGTCGATTTCATCTGCACTTTTCGGGCGATTTTCGTACCACCCGACAAAAATGGGCCGAAATCGGTATTTTCGAGCCAGACGATGGCTAGGGTTTGAAATCCAACACGGAACCCGAGACACAATCATAAATGGAGTAGAAGAATGCTATAAGGATCTTGGGTCGTCGATTTCATCTGCACTTTTTGGGCGATTTTCGTACCACCCGACAAAAATGGGCTGAAATCGGTATTTTCAGACCAGACAATGGCTAGGGTTTGAAATCCGACACGGAACCCGAGACACATTCATAAATTTAGGAGAAGAATGCTACAAGGATCTCGCGGTCGTCGATTTCATCTGCACTTTTCGGGCGATTTTCGTACCACCGGACAAAAATGGGCTGAAATCGGTATTTTCGGGCAAGACGATGGCTAGGGTTTGAAATCCGACACGAAACCCGAGACACAGTCATAAATTTAGGAGAAGAATGCTACAAGAATCTCGCGGTCGTCGATTTCATCTGCACTTTTCGGGCGATTTTCGTACCACCCGACAAAAATGGGCCGAAATCGGTATTTTCGTGCCAGACGATGGCTAGGGTTTGAAATCCGACACAGAACCCGAGACACATTCATAAATTTAGGAGAAGAATGCTACAAGGATCTCGCGGTCGTCGATTTCATCTGCACTTTTCGGGCGATTTTCGTACCACCCGACAAAAATGGGCCGAAATCGGTATTTTCGGGCTTGACGATGGCTAGGGTTTGAAATCCGACACGAAACCCGAGATACAGTCATAAATTTAGGAGAAGAATGCTACAAGAATCTCGCGCTCGTCGATTTCATCTGCACTTTTCGGGCGATTTTCGTACCACCCGACAAAAATGGGCCGAAATCGGTATTTTCGGGCCAGACGATGGCTAGGGTTTGAAATCCGACACGGAACCCGAGACACAATCATAAATGGAGGAGAAGAATGCTATAAGGATCTCGCGGTCGTCGATTTCATCTAGACTTTTCGGGCGATTTTCGTACCACCACACAAAAATGGGCCGAATTCGGTATTTTCGGGCCAGTCGATGGCTAGGGTTTGAAATCTGACACGAAACCCGAGACACAGTCATAAATTTAGGAGAAGAATGCTACAAGAATCTCGCGCTCGTCGATTTCATCTGCACTTTTCGGGCGATTTTCGTACCACCCGACAAAAATGGGCCGAAATCGGTATTTTCGGGCCAGACGATGGATAGGGTTTGAAATCCGACACGGAACCTGAGACACATTCATAAATTTAGGAGAAGAATGCTACAAGAATCTCGCGGTCGTCAATTTCATCTGCACTTTTCGGCGGTTTTCGTACCACCCGACAAAAATGGGCCGAAATCGGTATTTTCGGGCCAGACGATGGCTAGGGTTTGAAATCCGACACGGAACCCGAGACACAGTCATAAATTTAGGAGAAGAATGCTACAAGAATCTCGCGGTCGTCGATTTCATCTGCACTTTTCGGGCGATTTTTGTACCACCCGACAAAAATGGGCCGAAATCGGTATTTTCGGGCCAGACGATGGCTAGGGTTTGAAATCCGACACGGAACCCGAGACACAGTCATAAATTGAGGAGAAGAATGCTATAAGGATCTCGCGGTCGTCAATTTCATCTGCACTTTTCGGGCGATTTTCGTACCACCCAACAAAAATGGGCCGAAATCGGTATTTTCGGGCCAGACGATGGCTAGGGTTTGAAATCCTACACGAAACCCGAGACACAGTCATAAATTTTGGAGAAGAATGCTACAAGAATCTCGCGGTTGTCGATTTAATCTGCACTTTTCGGGCGATTTTCGTACCACCCGACAAAAATGGGCCGAAATCGGTATTTTCGGGCCAGACGATGGATAGGGTTTGAAATCTGACACGGAACCCGAGACACAGCCATAAATTAAGGAGAAGAATGCTACAAGGATCTCGCGGTCGTCGATTTCATCTGCACTTTTCGGTCGATTTTCGTACCACCCGATAAAAATGGGCTGAAATCGGTATTTTCGGGTCAGACGATGGATAAGGTTTGAAATCTGACACGGAACCCGAGACACAGTCATAAATTAAGGAGAAGAATGCTACAAGGATCTCGCGGTCGTCGATTTCATTTACACTTTTCGGGCGATTTTCGTTCCACCCGACAAAAATGGGCTGAAATCGGTATTTTCAGACTAAACGATGGTTAGGGTTTGAAATCCGACACGAAACCCGAGACACTGTCATAAATTTAGGAGAAGAATGCTACAAGAATCTCGCGGTCGTCGATTTAATCTGCACTTTTCGGGCGATTTTCGTACCACCCGACAAAAATGGGCCGAAATCGGTATTTTCGGGCCAGACGATGGCTAGGGTTTGAAATCCGACACAGAACCCGAGACACAATCATAAATGGAGGAGAAGAATGCTATAAGGATCTCGCTGTCGCCGATTTCATCTGCACTTTTTGGGCGATTTTCGTACCACCCGACAAAAATAGGCCGAAATCGGTATTTTCGGGCCAGACGATGGCTAGGGTTTGAAATACTACACGGAACCCGAGACACAGTCATAAATTTTGGAGAAGAATGCTACAAGGATCTCGCGGTCGTCGATTTCATCTGGACTTTTCGGGCAATTTTCGTACCACCCGACAAAAATGGGCCGAAATCGGTATTTTCGGGCCAGACGATAGGTAGGGTTTGAAATCCTACACGAAACCCGAGACACAGTCATAAATTTTGGAGAAAAATGCTACAAGGATCTCGCGGTCGTCGATTTCATCTGCACTTTTCGGGCGATTTTCGTACCACCCGACAAAAATGGGCCGAAATCGGTATTTTCGGGCCAAACGATGGCTAGGGTTTGAAATCCGACACGAAACTCGAGACACAGTCATAAATTGAGAAGAAGAATGCTACAAGGATCTCGCGGTCGTCAATTTCATCTGCACTTTTTGGGCGACTTTCGTACCACCCGACAAAAATGGGCCGAAATCGGTATTTTCGGGCCAAACGATGGCTAGGGTTTGAAATCCTACACGAAATCCGAGACACAGTCATAAATTTTGGAGAAGAATGCTACAAGGATCTCGCGATCGTCGATTTTATTTGGACTTTTCGGGCGATTTTCGTGCCACCCGACAAAAATGGGCCAAAATCGGTATTTTCGGGTCAGACGATAGATAAGGTTTGTAATCTGACACGGAACCCGAGACACAGTCATAAATTAAGGAGAAGAATGCTACAAGGATCTCGCGGTCGTCGATTTCATCTAAACTTTTCGGGCGATTTTCATACCACCCGACAAAAATGGGCTGAAATCGGTATTTTCAGACCAGACGATGGCTAGGGTTTGAAATCCGACACGGAACCCGAGACACAGTCATAAATTGAGGAGAAGAATACTACAAGGATCTCGCGGTCGTCAATTTCATCTGCACTTTTCGGGCGATTTTCGTACAACCCGACAAAAATGGGCCGAAATCGGTATTTTCGGGCCAAACGATGGCTAGGGTTTGAAATCCTACACGAATCCCGAGACACAGTCATAAATTTTGGAGAAGAATGCTACAAGGATCTCGCGGTCGTCGATTTCATCTGGACTTTACGGGCGATTTTCGTACCACCCGACAAAAATGGGCCGAAATCGGTATTTTCGGGCCAGACGATGGCTAGGGTTTGAAATCCGACACGGAACCCGAGACACAGTCATAAATTGAGGAGAAGAATGCTATAAGGATTTGCGGTCGTCAATTTCATCTGCACTCTTCAGGCGATTTTCGTACAACCCGACAATAATGGGCCGAAATCGGTATTTTCAGGCCAGACGATGGCTAGGGTTTGAAATCCTACACGAAACCCGAGACACAGTCATAAATTTAGGAGAAGAATGCTACAAGGATCTCGCGGTCGTCGATTTCATCTACATTTTTCGGGCGATTTTCGTACCACCCGACAAAAATGGGCCGAAATCGGTAGTTTCGGGCCAAACGATAGCTAGGGTTTGAAATCCGACACGGAACCCGAGACACAGTCATAAATTTAGGAGAAGAATGCTATAAGGATCTCGCGGTCGTCGATTTCATCTGCACTTTTCGGGCGATTTTCGTACCACCCGACAAAAATGGGCCGAAATCGGTATTTTCGGGCCAGACGATGGCTAGGGTTTGAAATCCGACACGAAACCCGAGACACAGTCATAAATGGAGGAGAAGAATGCTACAAGGATCTCGCGATCGTCGATTTCATCTACACTTTTCGGGCGATTTTCGTTCCACCCGACAAAAATGGGCTGAAATCGGTATTTTCAGACCAGACGATGGCTAGGGTTTGAATTCGACACGAAACCCGAGACACTGTCATAAATTTAGGAGAAGAATGCTACAAGAATCTCGCGGTCGTCGATTTCATCTGCACTTTTCGGGCGATTTTCGTACCACCCGACAAAAATGGGCCGAAATCGGTATTTTCGAGCCAGACGATGGCTAGGGTTTGAAATCCAACACGGAACCCGAGACACAATCATAAATGGAGTAGAAGAATGCTATAAGGATCTTGGGTCGTCGATTTCATCTGCACTTTTTGGGCGATTTTCGTACCACCCGACAAAAATGGGCTGAAATCGGTATTTTCAGACCAGACAATGGCTAGGGTTTGAAATCCGACACGAAACCCGAGACACTGTCATAAATTTAGGAGAAGAATGCTACAAGAATCTCGCGGTCGTCGATTTCATCTGCACTTTTCGGGCGATTTTCGTACCACCCAACAAAAAAGGGCCGAAATCGGTATTTTCGGGCCAGACGATGGCTAGGGTTTGAAATCCGACACGGAACCCGAGACACAATCATAAATGGAGGAGAAGAATGCTATAAGGATCTCGCGGTCCTCGATTTCATCTGCACTTTTTTGGCGATTTTCGTACAACCCGACAAAAATAGGCCGAAATCGGTATTTTCGGGCCAGACGATGGATAGGGTTTGAAATCCTACACGGAACCCGAGACACAGTCATAAATTTTGGAGAAGAATGCTACAAGGATCTCGCAGTCGTCGATTTCATCTGGACTTTTCGGGCAATTTTCGTACCACCCGACAAAAATGGGCCAAAATCGGTATTTTCGGGCAAGACGATGGCTAGGGTTTGAAATCCTACACGAAACCCGAGACACAGTCATAAATTTTGGAGAAGAATGCTACAAGGATCTCGCGGTCGTCGATTTCATCTGCACTTTTCGGGCGATTTTCGTACCACCCGACAAAAATGGGCCGAAATCGGTATTTTCGGGCCAAACAATGGCTAGGGTTTGAAATCTGACACGAAACCCGAGACACAGTCATAAATTTAGGAGAAGAATGCTACAAGAATCTCGCGGTCGTCGATTTCATCTGCACTTTTCAGGCGATTTTCGTACCAACCGACAAAAATGGGCCGAAATCGGTATTTTCGGGCCAGACGATGGCTAGGGTTTGAAATCCGACAAGGAACCCGAGACACAATCATAAATGGAGGAGAAGAATGCTATAAGGATCTCGCGGTCGTCGATTTCATCTGCACTTTTCGGGCGATTTTCGTACCACCCGACAAAAATGGGCCGAAATCGGTATTTTCGGGCCAGACGATGGCTAGGGTTTGAAATCCGACACGGAACCCGAGACACAGTCATAAATTTTGGAGAAGAATGCTACAAGGATCTCGCGGTCGTCGATTTCATCTGCACTTTTCGGGCGATTTTCGTACCACCAGACAAAAATAGGCCGAAATCGGTATTTTCGGGCCAGACGATGGCTAGGGTTTGAAATCCGACACGGAACCCGAGACACATTCATAAATTTAGGAGAAGAATGCTACAAGGATCTCGCGGTCGTCGATTTCATCTGCACTTTTCGGGCGATTTTCTTACCACCCGACAAAAATGGGCCGAAATCGGTATTTTCGGGCCAGACGATGGCTAGGGTTTGAAATCCGACACGGAACCCGAGACACAGTCATAAATTTAGGAGAAGAATGCTACAAGGATCTCGCGGTCGTCGATTTCATCTGGACTTTACGGGCGATTTTCGTACCACCCGACAAAAATGGGCCGAAATCGGTATTTTCGGGCCAGACGATGGCTAGGGTTTGAAATCCGACACGGAACCCGAGACACAGTCATAAATTTAGGAGAAGAATGCTACAAGGATCTCGCGGTCGTCGATTTCACCTGGAATTTTCGGGCGATTTTCGTACTACCCCACAAAAATGGGCTGAAATCGGTATTTTTCGGGCCAAACGATGGCTAGGGTTTGAAATCCGACACGGAACCAGAGACACAGTCATAAATTTAGGAGAAGAATGCTACAAGGATCTCGCAGTCGTCGATTTCATCTGGACTTTTCGGGCGATTTTCGTACCACCCGACAAAAATGGGCCGAAATCGCTATTTTTGGGCCAAACGATGGCTAGGGTTTGAAATCCGACACGAAACCCGAGACACAGTCATAAATTTAGGAGAAGAATGCTACAAGGATCTCGCGGTCGTCGATTTCATCTGCACTTTTCGGGCGATTTTCGTACCACCCGACAAAAATGGGCCGAAATCGGTATTTTCGAGCCAGACGATGGCTAGGGTTTGAAATCCGGCACGGAACCCGAGACACAGTCATAAATTTTGGAGAAGAATGCTACAAGGATCTCGCGGTCGTCGATTTCATCTGGACTTTTCGGGCGATTTTCGTACCACCCGACAAAAATGGGCCGAAATCGGTATTTTCAGCCAAGACGATGGCTACGGTTTGAAATCTGACAAGGAACCCGAGACAGAGTCATAAATTTAGGAGAAGAAACCTAAAAGGATCTCGCGGTCGTCGATTTCATCTGGACTTTACGGGCGATTTTCGTACCACCCGACAAAAATGGGCCGAAATCGGTATTTTCGGGCCAGACGATGGCTAGGGTTTGAAATCCGACACGGAACCCGAGACACAGTCATAAATTTAGGAGAAGAATGCTACAAGGATCTCGCGGTCGTCGATTTCATCTGCACTTTTCGGCCGATTTTCGTACCACCCGACAAAAATGGGCCGAAATCGGTATTTTCGGGCCAGACGATGGCTAGGGTTTGAAATCCGACACGGAACCCGAGACACAGTCATAAATTTAGGAGAAGAATGTTACAAGAATCTCGCGGTCGTCAATTTCATCTGCAATTTTTTGGCGATTTTCGTACCACCCGACAAAAATGGGCCGAAATCGGTATTTTCGGGCCAGACGATGGCTAGGGTTTGAAATCCTACACGAAACCCGAGACACAGTCATAAATTTTGGAGAAGAATGCTACAAGGATCTCGCGATCGTCGAGTTCATCTGGACTTTTCGGGCGATTTTCGTGCCACCCGACAAAAAAGGGCCGAAATCGGTATTTTCGGGTCAGACGATGGATAGGGTTTGAAATCTGACACGGAACTCGAGACACAGTCATAAATTAAGGAGAAGAATGCTACAAGGATCTCGCGGTCGTCGATTTCATCTGCACTTTTCAGGCGATTTTCGTACCACTCGACAAAAATGGGCCGAAATCGGTAGTTTCGGGCCAAACGATAGCTAGGGTTTGAAATCCGACACGGAACCCGAGACACAGTCATAAATTTAGGAGAAGAATGCTATAAGGATTTCGCGGTCGTCGATTTCATCTGCACTTTTCGGGCGATTTTCGTACCACCCGACAAAAATGGGCCGAAATCGGTATTTTCGGGCCAGACGATGGCTAGGGTTTGAAATCCGACAATAAACCCGAGACACAGTCATAAATGGAGGAGAAGAATGCTACAAGGATCTCGCGATCGTCGATTTCATCTACACTTTTCGGGCGATTTTCGTTCCACCCGACAAAAATGGGCTGAAATCGGTATTTTCAGACCAGACGATTGCTAGGGTTTGAATTCGACACGAAACCTGAGACACTGTCATAAATTTAGGAGAAGAATGCTACAAGAATCTCGCGGTCGTCGATTTCATCTGCACTTTTCGGGCGATTTTCGTACCACCCGACAAAAATGGGCCGAAATCGGTATTTTCGAGCCAGACGATGGCTAGGGTTTGAAATCCGACACGGAACCCGAGACACAATCATAAATGGAGTACAAGAATGCTATAAGGATCTTGGGTCGTCGATTTCATCTGCACTTTTTGGGCGATTTTCGTACCACCCGACAAAAATAGGCCGAAATCGGTATTTTCGGGCCAGACGATGGCTAGGGTTTGAAATCCTACACGGAACCCGAGACACAGTCATAAATTTAGGAGAAGAATGCTACAACAATCTCGCGATCGTCGATTTCATCTGGACTTTTCGGGCAATTTTCATACCACCCGACAAAAATGGGCCGAAATCGGTATTTTCGGGCCAGACGATGGCTAGGGTTTGAAATCCTACACGGAACCCGAGACACAGTCATAAATTTTGGAGAAGAATGCTACAAGGATCTCGCGGTCGTCGATTTCATCTGCACTTTTCGGGCGATTTTCGTACCACCCGACAAAAATGGGCCGAAATCGGTATTTTCGGGCCAGACGATGTCTAGGGTTTCAAATCCGGCACGGAACCCGAGACACAGTCATAAATTTTGGAGAAGAATGCTAAAAGGATCTCGCGGTCGTCGATTTCATCTTGACTTTTCGGGCGATTTTCGTACCACACGACAAAAATGGGCCGAAATCGGTATTTTCGGGCCAGACGATGGCTAGGGTTTGAAATCCGACACGGAACCCGAGACACAGTCATAAATTTTGGAGAAGAATGCTACAAGGATCTCGCGGTCGTCGATTTCATCTGGACTTTTCAGGCCATTTTCGTACCACCCGACAAAAATGGGTCGAAATCGGTATTTTCGGGCCAGACGATGGCTAGGGTTTGAAATCCGACACGGAACCCGAGACACAGTCATAAAATTAGGAGAAGAATGCTACAAGGATCTCGCGGTCGTCGATTTCATCTGCACTTTTCGGGCGATTTTCGTACCACCCGACAAAAATGGGCGGAAATCGGTATTTTCGGGCCAGACGATGGCTAGGGTTTGAAATCCGACACGGAACCCGAGACACAGTCATAAATTTTGGAGAAGAATGCTACAAGGATCTCGCGGTCGTCGATTTCATCTGCACTTTTCGGGCGATTTTCGTACCACCCGACAAAAATAGGCCGAAATCGGTATTTTCGGGCCGGACGATGGCTAGGGTTAGAAATCCGACACGGAACCCGAGACACATTCATAAATTTAGGAGAAGAATGCTACAAGGATCTCGCGGTCGTCGATTTCATCTGCACTTTTCGGGCGATTTTCGTACCACCCGACAAAAATGGGCTGAAATCGGTATTTTCGGGCAAAGACGATGGCTAGGGTTTGAAATCCGACACGAAACCCGAGACACAGTCATAAATTTAGGAGAAGAATGCTACAAGAATCTCGCGGTCGTCGATTTCATCTGCACTTTTCGGGCGATTTTCATACCTCCCGCAAAAAATGGGCCGAAATAGGTATTTTCGGGTCAGACGATGGATAGGGTTTGAAATCTGACACGAAACCCGAGACACAGTCATAAATTAAGGAGAAGAATGCTACAAGGATCTCGCGGTCGTCGATTTCATCTGCACTTTTCGGTCGATTTTCGTACCACCCGACAAAAATGGGCTGAAATCGGTATTTTCAGACCAGACGATGGATAGGGTTTGAAATCTGACACGGAACTCGAGACACAGTCATAAATTAAGGAGAAGAATGCTACAAGGATCTCGCGGTCGTCGATTTCATCTGCACTTTTCAGGCGATTTTCGTACCACTCGACAAAAATGGGCCGAAATCGGTAGTTTCGGGCCAAACGATAGCTAGGGTTTGAAATCCGACACGGAACCCGAGACACAATCATAAATTTAGGAGAAGAATGCTATAAGGATTTCGCGGTCGTCGATTTCATCTGCACTTTTCGGGCGATTTTCGTACCACCCGACAAAAATGGGCCGAAATCGGTATTTTCGGGCCAGACGATGGCTAGGGTTTGAAATCCGACACGAAACCCGAGACACAGTCATAAATGGAGGAGAAGAATGCTACAAGGATCTCGCGATCGTCGATTTCATCTACACTTTTCGGGCGATTTTCGTTCCACTTGACAAAAATAGGCTGAAATCGGTATTTTCAGACCAGACGATGGCTAGGGTTTGAATTCGACACGAAACCCGAGACACTGTCATAAATTTAGGAGAAGAATGCTACAAGAATCTCGCGGTCGTCGATTTCATCTGCACTTTTCGGGCGATTTTCGTACCACCCGACAAAAATGGGCCGAAATCGGTATTTTCGAGCCAGACGATGGCTAGGGTTTGAAATCCAACACGGAACCCGAGACACAATCATAAATGGAGTAGAAGAATGCTATAAGGATCTTGGGTCGTCGATTTCATCTGCACTTTTTGGGCGATTTTCGTACCACCCGACAAAAATGGGCTGAAATCGGTATTTTCAGACCAGACAATGGCTAGGGTTTGAAATCCGACACGGAACCCGAGACACATTCATAAATTTAGGAGAAGAATGCTACAAGGATCTCGCGGTCGTCGATTTCATCTGCACTTTTCGGGCGATTTTCGTACCACCGGACAAAAATGGGCTGAAATCGGTATTTTCGGGCAAGACGATGGCTAGGGTTTGAAATCCGACACGAAACCCGAGACACAGTCATAAATTTAGGAGAAGAATGCTACAAGAATCTCGCGGTCGTCGATTTCATCTGCACTTTTCGGGCGACTTTCATACCTCCCGCAAAAAATGGGCCGAAATCGGTATTTTCGGGTCAGACGATGGATAGGGTTTGAAATCTGACACGAAACCCGAGACACAGTCATAAATTAAGGAGAAGAATGCTACAAGGATCTCGCGGTCGTCGATTTCATCTGCACTTTTCGGTCGATTTTCGTACCACCCGACAAAAATGGGCTGAAATCGGTATTTTCAGACCAGACGATGGCTAGGGTTTGAAATCTGACACGAAACAAGAGACACAGTCATAAATTTAGGAGAAGAATGCTACAAGAATCTCGCGGTCGTCGATTTCATCTGCACTTTTCGGGCGATTTTCGTACCACCCGACAAAAATGGGCCGAAATCGGTATTTTCGGGCAAGACGATGGCTAGGGTTTGAAATCCTACACGAAACCCGAGACACAGTCATAAATTTTGGAGAAGAATGCTACAAGGATCTCGCGATCGTCGATTTCATCTGGACTTTTCGGGCGATTTTCGTGCCACCCGACAAAAATGGGCCGAAATCGGTATTTTCGGGTCAGACGATGGATAAGGTTTGAAATCTGACACGGAACCCGAGACACAGTCATAAATTAAGGAGAAGAATGCTACAAGGATCTCGCGGTCGTCGATTTCATCTACACTTTTCGGGCGATTTTCATACCACCCGACAAAAATGGGCTGAAATCGGTATTTTCAGACCAGACAATGGCTAGGGTTTGAAATCCGATACGAAACCCGAGACACTGTCATAAATTTAGGAGAAGAATGCTACAAGAATCTCGCGGTCGTCGATTTCATCTGCACTTTTCGGGCGATTTTCGTACCACCCAACAAAAAAGGGCCGAAATCGGTATTTTCGCGCCAGACGATGGCTAGGGTTTGAAATCCGACACGGAACCCGAGACACAATCATAAATGGAGGAGAAGAATGCTATAAGGATCTCGCGGTCCTCGATTTCATCTGCACTTTTTTGGCGATTTTCGTACAACTCGACAAAAATAGGCCGAAATCGGTATTTTCGGGCCAGACGATGGATAGGGTTTGAAATCCTACACGGAACCCGAGACACAGTCATAAATTTTGGAGAAGAATGCTACAAGGATCTCGCAGTCGTCGATTTCATCTGGACTTTTCGGGCAATTTTCGTACCACCCGACAAAAATGGGCCAAAATCGGTATTTTCGGGCAAGACGATGTCTAGGGTTTGAAATCCTACACGAAACCCGAGACACAGTCATAAATTTTGGAGAAGAATGCTACAAGGATCTCGCGGTCGTCGATTTCATCTGCACTTTTCGGGCGATTTACGTACCACCCGACAAAAATGGGCCGAAATCGGTATTTTCGGGCCAGACGATGGCTAGGGTTTGAAATCCGACACGGAACCCGAGACACAGTCATAAATTTTGGAGAAGAATGCTACAAGGATCTCGCGGTCGTCAATTTCATCTGCACTTTTCGGGCGATTTTCGTACCACCCGACAAAAATAGGCCGAAATCGGTATTTTCGGGCCAGACGATGGCTAGGGTTTGAAATCCGACACGGAACCCGAGACACATTCATAAATTTAGGAGAAGAATGCTACAAGGATCTCGCGGTCGTCGATTTCATCTGCACTTTTCGGGCGATTTTCGTACCACCCGACAAAAATGGGCCGAAATTGGTATTTTCGGGCCAGACGATGGCTAGGGTTTGAAATCCTACACGGAACCCGAGACACAGTCATAAATTTAGGAGAAGAATGCTACAAGGATCTCGCGGTCGTCGATTTCATCTGCACTTTTCGGGCGATTTTCGTACCACCCGACAAAAATGGGCTGAAATCGGTATTTTCGGGCCAGACGATGGCTAGGGTTTGAAATCCTACACGGAACCCGAGACACAGTCATAAATTTTGGAGAAGAATGCTACAAGGATCTCGCGGTCGTCGATTTTATCTGGACATTTCAGGCGATTTTCGTACCAACGACAAAAATGGGCCGAAATCGGTATTTTCGGGCCAAACGATGGCTAGGGTTTGAAATCTAACACGGAACCCGAGACACAATCATAAATTTGGGAGAAGAATGCTACAAGGATCTCGCGGTCGTCGATTTCATCTGGACTTTTCAGGCCATTTTCGTACCACCCGACAAAAATGGGTCGAAATCGGTATTTTCGGGCCAGACGATGGCTAGGGTTTGAAATCCGACACGGAACCCGAGACACATTCATAAATTTAGGAGAAGAATGCTACAAGGATCTCGCGGTCGTCGATTTCATCTGCACTTTTCGGGCGATTTTCTTACCACCCGACAAAAATGGGCCGAAATCGGTATTTTCGGGCTAGCCGATGGCTAGGGTTTGAAATCCGACACGGAACCCAAGACACAGTCATAAATTGAGGAGAAGAATGCTATAAGTATCTCGCGGTCGTCGATTTCATCTGCACTTTTCGGGCGATTTCGTACCACCCGACAAAAATGGGCCGAAATCGGTATTTTCGGGCCAGATGATGGCTAGGGTTTGAAATCCTACACGGAACCCGAGACACAGTCATAAATTTTGGAGAAGAATGCTACAAGGATCTCGCGGTCGTCGATTTCATCTGCACTTTTCGGGCGATTTTCGTACCACCCGACAAAAATGGGCCGAAATCGGTATTTTCGGGCCAGACGATGGCTAGGCTTTGAAATCCGACACGGAACCTGAGACACAGTCATATATTTAGGAGAAGAATGCTACAAGAATCTCGGGGTCGTCGATTTCATCTGCACTTTTCGGGCGATTTTCGTACCACCCGACAAAAATGGGCTGAAATCGGTATTTTCGGGCCAGACGATGGCTAGGGTTTGAAATCCGACACGGAACCCGAGACACAGTCATAAATTTTGGAGAAGAATGCTACAAGGATCTCGCGGTCGTCGATTTCATCATGACTTTTTAGGCGATTTTCGTACCACCCAACAAAAATGGGCCAAAATCGGTATTTTCGGGCCAGACGATGGCTAGGGTTTGAAATCCGACACGGAACCCGAGACACATTCATAAATTAATGAGAAAAATGCTACAAGGATCTCGCGGTCGTCGATTTCATCTGCACTTTTACGGGCGATTTTCGTACCACCCGACAAAAATGGGCTGAAATCGGTATTTTCGGGCCAGACGATGGCTAGGGTTTGAAATCCGACACGGAACCCGAGACACAGTCATAAATTTTGGAGAAGAATGCTACAAGGATCTCGCGGTCGTCGATTTCATCTGGACTTTTCGGGCCATTTTCGTACCACCCGAAAAAAATGGGCCGAAATCGGTATTTTCATGCCAGACGATGGCTAGGGTTTGAAATCCGACACGGAACCCGAGACACATTCATAAATTTAGGAGAAGAATGCTACAAGGATCTCGCGGTCGTCGATTTCATCTGCACTTTTCGGGCGATTTTCGTACCACCCGACAAAAATGGGCCAAAATCGGTATTTTCGGGCCAGACGATGGCTAGGGTTTGAAATCCGACATGGAACCCGAGAAACAGTCATAAATGGAGGAGAGGAATGCTATAAGGATCTCGCGGTCGTCGATTTCACCTGTACTTTTCGGGCGATTTTCGTACCACCCGACAAAAATGGGCCGAAATCGGTATTTTCGGGCCAGACGATGGCTAGGGTTTGAAATCCGACACGGAACCCGAGACACAGTCATAAATTTTGGAGAAGAATGCTACAAGGATCTCGCGGTCGTCGATTTCATCTGCACTTTTCGGGCGATTTTCGTACCACCCGACAAAAATAGGCCGAAATCGGTATTTTCGGGCCAGACGATGGCTAGGGTTAGAAATCCGACACGGAACCCGAGACACATTCATAAATTTAGGAGAAGAATGCTACAAGGATCTCGCGGTCGTCGATTTCATCTGCACTTTTCGGGCGATTTTCGTACCACCCGACAAAAATGGGCTGAAATCGGTATTTTCGGGCAAAGACGATGGCTAGGGTTTGAAATCCGACACGAAACCCGAGACACAGTCATAAATTTAGGAGAAGAATGCTACAAGAATCTCGCGGTCGTCGATTTCATCTGCACTTTTCGGGCGATTTTCATACCTCCCGCAAAAAATGGGCCGAAATAGGTATTTTCGGGTCAGACGATGGATAGGGTTTGAAATCTGACACGAAACCCGAGACACAGTCATAAATTAAGGAGAAGAATGCTACAAGGATCTCGCGGTCGTCGATTTCATCTGCACTTTTCGGTCGATTTTCGTACCACCCGACAAAAATGGGCTGAAATCGGTATTTTCAGACCAGACGATGGCTAGGGTTTGAAATCTGACACGAAACAAGAGACACAGTCATAAATTTAGGAGAAGAATGCTACAAGAATCTCGCGGTCGTCGATTTCATCTGCACTTTTCGGGCGATTTTCGTACCACCCGACAAAAATGGGCCGAAATCGGTATTTTCGGGCTAGACGATGGCTAGGGTTTGAAATCCGACACGGAACCCGAGACACATTCATAAATTTAGGAGAAGAATGCTACAAGGATCTCGCGGTCGTCGATTTCATCTGCACTTTTCGGGCGATTTTCGTACCACCCGACAAAAATGGGCTGAAATCGGTATTTTCGGGCAAGACGATGGCTAGGGTTTGAAATCCGACACGAAACCCGAGACACAGTCATAAATTTAGGAGAAGAATGCTACAAGAATCTCGCGGTCGTCGATTTCATCTGCACTTTTCGGGCGATTTTCATACCTCCCGCAAAAAATGGGCCGAAATCGGTATTTTCGGGTCAGACGATGGATAGGGTTTGAAATCTGACACGAAACCCGAGACACAGTCATAAATTAAGGAGAAGAATGCTACAAGGATCTCGCGGTCGTCGATTTCATCTGCACTTTTCGGTCGATTTTCGTACCACCCGACAAAAATGGGCTGAAATCGGTATTTTCAGACCAGACGATGGCTAGGGTTTGAAATCTGACACGAAACAAGAGACACAGTCATAAATTTAGGAGAAGAATGCTACAAGAATCTCGCGGTCGTCGATTTCATCTCCACTTTTCGGGCGATTTTCGTACCACCCGACAAAAATAGGCCGAAATCGGTATTTTCGGGCCAGACGATGGCTAGGGTTTGAAATCCGGCACGGAACCCGAGAAACAATCATAAATAGAGGAGAAGAATGCTATAAGGATCTCGCAGTCGTCGATTTCATCTGCACTTTTCGGGCGATTTTCGTACCACCCGACAAAAATAGGCCGAAATCGGTATTTTCGGGCTAGACGATGGCTAGGGTTTGAAATCCTACACGGAACCCGAGACACAGTCATAAATTTTGGAGAAGAATGCTACAAGGATCTCGCGGTCGTCGATTTCATCTGGACTTTTCGGGCAATTTTCGTACCACCCGACAAAAATGGGCCGAAATCGGTATTTTCGTGCCAGACGATGGCTAGGGTTTGAAATCCGACACGAAACCCGAGACACAGTCATAAATAGAGGAGAAGAATGCTATAAGGATCTCGCAGTCGTCGATTTCATCTGCACTTTTCGGGCGATTTCCGTACCACCCGACAAAAATGGGCCGAAATCGGTATTTTCGGGCCAGACGATGGCTAGGGTTTGAAATCCGACACGGAACCCGAGACACAGTCATAAATTTTGGAGAAGAATGCTACAAGGATCTCGCGGTCTTCGATTTCATCTGCACTTTTCGGGCGATTTTCGTACCACCCGACAAAAATGGGCCGAAATCGGTATTTTCGGGCCATACGATGGCTAGGGTTTGAAATCCGACACGGAACCCGAGACACAGTCATAAATTTTGGAGAAGAATGCTACAAGGATCTCGCGGTCGTCGATTTCATCTGCACTTTTCGGGCGATTTTCGTACCACCCGACAAAAATAGGCCGAAATCGGTATTTTCGGGCCAGACGATGGCTAGGGTTAGAAATCCGACACGGAACCCGAGACACATTCATAAATTTAGGAGAAGAATGCTACAAGGATCTCGCGGTCGTCGATTTCATCTGCACTTTTCGGGCGATTTTCGTACCACCCGACAAAAATGGGCTGAAATCGGTATTTTCGGGCAAAGACGATGGCTAGGGTTTGAAATCCGACACGAAACCCGAGACACAGTCATAAATTTAGGAGAAGAATGCTACAAGAATCTCGCGGTCGTCGATTTCATCTGCACTTTTCGGGCGATTTTCATACCTCCCGCAAAAAATGGGCCGAAATAGGTATTTTCGGGTCAGACGATGGATAGGGTTTGAAATCTGACACGAAACCCGAGACACAGTCATAAATTAAGGAGAAGAATGCTACAAGGATCTCGCGGTCGTCGATTTCATCTGCACTTTTCGGTCGATTTTCGTACCACCCGACAAAAATGGGCTGAAATCGGTATTTTCAGACCAGACGATGGCTAGGGTTTGAAATCTGACACGAAACAAGAGACACAGTCATAAATTTAGGAGAAGAATGCTACAAGAATCTCGCGGTCGTCGATTTCATCTGCACTTTTCGGGCGATTTTCGTACCACCCGACAAAAATGGGCCGAAATCGGTATTTTCGGGCAAGACGATGGCTAGGGTTTGAAATCCTACACGAAACCCGAGACACAATCATAAATTTTGGAGAAGAATGCTACAAGGATCTCGCGGTCCTCGATTTCATCTGCACTTTTCGGGCGATTTTCGTACCACCCGACAAAAATGGGCCGAAATCGGTATTTTCGGGCCAGACGATGGCTAGGGTTTGAAATCCGACACGGAACCCGAGACACAGTCATAAATTTTGGAGAAGAATGCTATAAGGATCTCCCGGTCGTCGATTTCATCTGCACTTTTCGGGCGATTTTCGTACCACCCGACAAAAATGGGCCGAAATCGGTATTTTCGGGCCAGACGATGGCTAGGGTTTGAAATCCGACACGGAACCCGAGACACAGTCATAAATTTAGGAGAAGAATGCTACAAGAATCACGCGGTCGTCGATTTAATCTGCACTTTTCGGGCGATTTTCGTACCACCAAACAAAAATGGGCAGAAATCGGTGTTTTTGGGCCAGACGATGGCTAGGGTTTGAAATCTTACACGGAACCCGAGACACAGTCATAAAATTAGGAGAAGAATGCTACAAGGATCTCGCGGTCGTCGATTTCATCTGCACTTTTCGGGCGATTTTCGTACCACCCGACAAAAATGGGCCGAAATCGGTATTTTTGGGCCAGACGATGGCTAGGGTTTGAAATCCGACACGGAACCCGACACACATTGATAAATTTAGGAGATGAATGCTACAAGGATCTCGCGGTCGTCGATTTCATCTGCACTTTTCGGGCGATTTTCGTACCACCAACAAAAATGGGCTGAAATCGGTATTTTCGGGCAAGACGATGGCTAGGGTTTGAAATCCGACACGAAACCCGAGACACATTCATAAATTTAGGAGAAGAATGCTACAAGAATCTAGCGGTCGTCGATTCCATCTGCACTTTTCGGGCGATTTTCATACCACCCGCAAAAAATGGGCCGAAATCGGTATTTTCGGGTAAGACGATGGATAGGGTTTGAAATCTGACACGAAACCCGAGACACAGTCGTTAATTTTGGAGAAGAATGCTACAAGGATCTCGCGGTCGTCGATTTCATCTGCACTTTTCGGGCGATTTTCGTACCACCCGACAAAAATGGGCCGAAATCGGTATTTTCGGGCCAAACGATGGCTAGGGTTTGAAATCCGACACGGAACACGAGACACAGTCATAAATTTTGGAGAAGAATGCTACAAGGATCTCGCGGTCGACGATTTCATCTGCACTTTTCGGGCGATTTTCGTACCACCCGACAAAAATGGGCCGAAATCGGTATTTTTGGGCCAGACGATGGCTAGGGTTTGAAATCCGACACGAAACCCGAGACACAGTCATAAATTGAGGAGAAGAATGCTACAAGGATCTCGCGGTCGTCAATTTCATGTGCACTTTTTGGGCGACTTTCGTACCACCCGACCAAAATGGGCTGAAATCGGTATTTTCCGACCAGACGATGGCTAGGGTTTGAAATCCGACACGGAACCCGAGACACATTCATAAATTTAGGAGAAGAATGCTACAAGGATCTCGCGGTCGTCGATTTCATCTGCACTTTTCGGGCGATTTTCGTACTAACCGACAAAAATGGGCTGAAATCGGTATTTTCGGGCAAGACGATGGCTAGGGTTTGAAATCCGACACGAAACCCGAGACACATTCATAAATTTAGGAGAAGAATGCTACAAGAATCTCGCGGTCGTCGATTTCATCTGCACTTTTCGGGCGATTTTCATACCACCCGCAAAAAATGGGCCGAAATCGGTATTTTCAGGTCAGACGATGGATAGGGTTTGAAATCTAACACGAAACCCGAGACACAGTCATAAATTAAGCAGAAGAATGCTACAAGGATCTCGCGGTCGTCGATTT
>JBBPBP010009779.1:69195078-69210974 GCA_037974735.1 Cicer chorassanicum
AAATAGAGGAGAAGAATGCTATAAGGATCTCGCAGTCGTCGATTTCATCTACACTTTTCGGGCGATTTTCGTACCACCCGACAAAAATAGGCCGAAATCGGTATTTTCGGGCTAGACGATGGCTAGGGTTTGAAATCCTACACGGAACCCGAGACACAGTCATAAATTGAGGAGAACAATGCTATAAGGATCTCGCGGTCGTCGATTTCATCAGGATTTTCGGGCAATTTTCGTACCACCCGACAAAAATGGGCCGAAATCGGTATTTTTGGGCCAGACGATGGCTAGGGTTTGAAATCCGACACGGAACCCGACACACATTCATAAATTTAGGAGATGAATGCTACAAGGATCTCGCGGTCGTCGATTTCATCTGCACTTTTCGGGCGATTTTCGTACCACCAACAAAAATGGGCTGAAATCGGTATTTTCGGGCAAGACGATGGCTAGGGTTTGAAATCCGACACGAAACCCGAGACACATTCATAAATTTAGGAGAAGAATGCTACAAGAATCTCGCGTTCGTCGATTCCATCTGCACTTTTCGGGCGATTTTCATACCACCCGCAAAAAATGGGCCGAAATCGGTATTTTCGGGTAAGACGATGGATAGGGTTTGAAATCTGACACGAAACCCGAGACACAGTCATAAATTTTGGAGAAGAATGCTACAAGGATCTCGCGGTCGTCGATTTCATCTGCACTTTTCGGGCGATTTTCGTACCACCCGACAAAAATGGGCCGAAATCGGTATTTTCGGGCCAAACGATGGCTAGGGTTTTAAATCCGACACGGAACCCGAGACACAGTCATAAATTTTGGAGAAGAATGCTGCAAGGATCTCGCGGTCGACGATTTCATCTGCACTTTTCGGGCGATTTTCGTACCACCCGACAAAAATGGGCCGAAATCGGTATTTTTGGGCCAGACGATGGCTAGGGTTTGAAATCCGACACGAAACCCGAGACACAGTCATAAATTAAGGAGAAGAATGCTACAAGGATCTCGCGGTCGTCAATTTCATGTGCACTTTTTGGGCGACTTTCGTACCACCCGACCAAAATGGGCTGAAATCGGTATTTTCTGACCAGACGATGGCTAGGGTTTGAAATCCGACACGGAACCCGAGACACATTCATAAATTTAGGAGAAGAATGCTACAAGGATCTCGCGGTCGTCGATTTCATCTGCACTTTTCGGTCGATTTTCGTACCACCCGACAAAAATGGGCTGAAATCGGTATTTTCAGACCAGACGATGGCTAGGGTTTGAAATCTGACACGAAACAAGAGACACAGTCATAAATTTAGGAGAAGAATGCTACAAGAATCTCGCGGTCGTCGATTTCATCTGCACTTTTCGGGCGATTTACGTACCACCCGACAAAAATGGGCCGAAATCGGTATTTTCGGGCCAGACGATGGCTAGGGTTTGAAATCCGACACGGAACCCGAGAAACAATCATAAATAGAGGAGAAGAATGCTATAAGGATCTCGCAGTCGTCGATTTCATCTGCACTTTTCGGGCGATTTTCGTACCACCCGACAAAAATAGGCCGAAATCGGTATTTTCGGGCTAGACGATGGCTAGGGTTTGAAATCCTACACGGAACCCGAGACACAGTCATAAATTTTGGAGAAGAATGCTACAAGGATCTCGCGGTCGTCGATTTCATCTGGACTTTTCGGGCAATTTTCGTACCACCCGACAAAAATGGGCCGAAATAGGTATTTTCGGGCCAGATGATGGCTAGGGTTTGAAATCCGACACGGAACCCGAGACACATTCATAAATTTAGGAGAAGAATGCTACAAGGATCTCGCGGTCGTCGATTTCATCTGCATTTTTCGGGCGATCTTCGTACCACCCGACAAAAATGGGCTGAAATCGGTATTTTCGGGCAAGACGATGGCTAGGGTTTGAAATCCGACACGAAACCCGAGACACATTCATAAATTTAGGAGAAGAATGCTACAAGAATCTCGCGGTCGTCGATTTCATCTGCACTTTTCGGGCGATTTTCATACCACCCGACCAAAATGGGCTGAAATCGGTATTTTCCGACCAGACGATGGATAGGGTTTGAAATCCGACACGGAACCCGAGACACAGTCATAAATTAAGCAGAAGAATGCTACAAGGATCTCGCGGTCGTCGATTTCATCTGCACTTTTCGGTCGATTTTCGTACCACCCGACAAAAATGGGCTGAAATCGGTATTTTCAGACCAGACGATGGCTAGGGTTTGAAATCTGACACGAAACAAGAGACACAGTCATAAATTTAGGAGAAGAATGCTACAAGAATCTCGCGGTCGTCGATTTCATCTGCACTTTTCGGGCGATTTTCGTACCACCCGACAAAAATGGGCCGAAATCGGTATTTTCGGGCCAGACGATGGCTAGGGTTTGAAATCCGACACGGAACCCGAGAAACAATCATAAATAGAGGAGAAGAATGCTATAAGGATCTCGCAGTCGTCGATTTCATCTGCACTTTTCGGTCGATTTTCGTACCACCCGACAAAAATAGGCCGAAATCGGTATTTTCGGGCTAGACGATGGCTAGGGTTTGAAATCCTACAAGGAACCCGAGACACAGTCATAAATTTTGGAGAAGAATGCTACAAGGATCTCGCGGTCGTCGATTTCATCTAGACTTTTCGGGCAATTTTCATACCACCCGACAAAAATGGGCCGAAATCGGTATTTTCGGGCCAGATGATGGCTAGGGTTTGAAATCCGACACGAAACCCGAGACACATTCATAAATTTAGGAGAAGAATGCTACAAGGATCTCGCGGTCGTCGATTTCATATGCATTTTTCGGGCGATCTTCGTACCACCCGACAAAAATGGGCTGAAATCGGTATTTTCGGGCAAGACGATGGCTAGGGTTTGAAATCCGACACGAAACCCGAGACACAGTCATAAATTGAGGAGAAGAATGCTACAAGGATCTCGCGGTCGTCGATTTCATCTGCACTTTTCGGGCGATTTTCGTACCACCCGACAAAAATGGGCTGAAATCGGTATTTTCGGGCCAAACGATGGCTAGGGTTTTAAATCCGACACGGAACCCGAGACACAATCATAAATTTAGGAGAAGAATGCTATAAGGATCTCGCGGTCGTCAATTTCATCTGCACTTTTCCGGCGATTTTCGTACAACCCGACAAAAATGGACCGAAATCGGTATTTTCGGGCCAGACGATGGCTAGGGTTTGAAATCCGACACAGAACCCGAGACACAGTCATAAATAGAGGAGAAGAATGCTATAAGGATCTCGCAGTCGTCGATTTCATCTGCACTTTTCGGTCGATTTTCGTACCACCCGACAAAAATAGGCCGAAATCGGTATTTTCGGCCAGACGATGGCTAGGGTTTGAAATCCTACAAGGAACCCGAGACACAGTCATAAATTGAGGAGAAGAATGCTACAAGGATCTCGCGGTCGTCGATTTCATCTAGACTTTTCGGGCAATTTTCGTACCACCCGACAAAAATGGGCCGAAATCGGTATTTTCAGGCCAGACGATGGCTAGGGTTTGAAATCCGACACGAAACCCGAGACACAGTCATAAATTGAGGAGAAGAATGCTACAAGGATCTCGCGGTCGTCGATTTCATCTGCACTTTTCGGGCGATTTTCGTACCACCCGACAAAAATGGGCCGAAATCGGTATTTTCGGGCCAAACGATGGCTAGGGTTTTAAATCCGATACGGAACCCGAGACACAGTCATAAATTTAGGAGAAGAATGCTATAAGGATCTCGCGGTCGTCAATTTCATCTGCACTTTTCCGGCGATTTTCGTACAACCCGACAAAAATGGGCCGAAATCGGTACTTTCGGGCCAAACGATGGCTAGGGTTTGAAATCCGACACGAAACCCGAGACACAGTCATAAATTTTGGAGAAGAATGCTACAAGGATCTCGCGGTCGTCGATTTCATCTGGACTTTTCGGGCGATTTTCGTACTACCCGACAAAAATGGGCCGAAATCGGTATTTTTGGGCCAGACGATGGCTAGGTTTTGAAATCCGACACGGAACCCGACACACATTGATAAATTGAGGAGAAGAATGCTATAAGGATCTCGCGGTCGTCGATTTCATCTGCACTTTTCAGGCGATTTTCGTACAACCCAACAATAATGGGCCGAAATCGGTATTTTCGGGCCAGACGATGGCTAGGGTTTGAAATCCTACACGAAACCCGAGACACAGTCATAAATTTAGGAGAAGAATGCTACAAGGATCTCGCGGTCGTCGATTTCATCTGCACTTTTCGGGCGATTTTCGTACCACCCGACAAAAATGGGTCGAAAACGGTATTTTCGGGCCAGACGATGGCTAGGGTTTGAAATCTGACACGAAACAAGAGACACAGTCATAAATTTAGGAGAAGAATGCTACAAGAATCTCGCGGTCTTCGATTTCATCTGCACTTTTCGGGCGATTTTCGTACCACCCGACAAAAATGGGCCGAAATCGGTATTTTCGGGCCAGACGATGGCTAGGGTTTGAAACCCGACACGAAACCCTAGACACAGTCATAAATTGAGGAGAAGAATGCTACAAGGATCTCGCGGTCGTCGATTTCATCTGCACTTTTCGGGCGATTTTCGTACCACCCGACAAAAATGGGCCGAAATCGGTATTTTTGGGCCAGACGATGGCTAGGGTTTGAAATCCGACACGGAACCCGACACACATTGATAAATTTAGGAGATGAATGCTACAAGGATCTCGCGGTCGTCGATTTCATCTGCACTTTTCGGGCGATTTTCGTACCACCAACAAAAATGGGCTGAAATCGGTATTTTCGGGCAAGACGATGGCTAGGGTTTGAAATCCGACACGAAACCCGAGACACATTCATAACTTTAGGAGAAGAATGCTACAAGAATCTCGCGTTCGTCGATTCCATCTGCACTTTTCGGGCGATTTTCATACCACCCGCAAAAAATGGGCCGAAATCGGTATTTTCGGGTAAGACGATGGATAGGGTTTGAAATCTGACACGAAACCCGAGACACAGTCATAAATTTTGGAGAAGAATGCTACAAGGATCTCGCGGTCGTCGATTTCATCTGCACTTTTCGGGCGATTTTCGTACCACCCGACAAAAATGGGCCGAAATCGGTATTTTCGGGCCAAACGATGGCTAGGGTTTTAAATCCGACACGGAACCCGAGACACAGTCATAAATTTTGGAGAAGAATGCTGCAAGGATCTCGCGGTCGACGATTTCATCTGCACTTTTCGGGCGATTTTCGTACCACCCGACAAAAATGGGCCGAAATCGGTATTTTTGGGCCAGACGATGGCTAGGGTTTGAAATCCGACACGAAACCCGAGACACAGTCATAAATTAAGGAGAAGAATGCTACAAGGATCTCGCGGTCGTCAATTTCATGTGCACTTTTTGGGCGACTTTCGTACCACCCGACCAAAATGGGCTGAAATCGGTATTTTCTGACCAGACGATGGCTAGGGTTTGAAATCCGACACGGAACCCGAGACACATTCATAAATTTAGGAGAAGAATGCTACAAGGATCTCGCGGTCGTCGATTTCATCTGCACTTTTCGGTCGATTTTCGTACCACCCGACAAAAATGGGCTGAAATCGGTATTTTCAGACCAGACGATGGCTAGGGTTTGAAATCTGACACGAAACAAGAGACACAGTCATAAATTTAGGAGAAGAATGCTACAAGAATCTCGCGGTCGTCGATTTCATCTGCACTTTTCGGGCGATTTTCGTACCACCCGACAAAAATGGGCCGAAATCGGTATTTTCGGGCAAGACGATGGCTAGGGTTTGAAATCCTACACGAAACCCGAGACACAATCATAAATTTTGGAGAAGAATGCTACAAGGATCTCGCGGTCCTCGATTTCATCTGCACTTTTCGGGCGATTTTCGTACCACCCGACAAAAATGGGCCGAAATCGGTATTTTCGGGCCAGACGATGGCTAGGGTTTGAAATCCGACACGGAACCCGAGACACAGTCATAAATTTTGGAGAAGAATGCTATAAGGATCTCCCGGTCGTCGATTTCATCTGCACTTTTCGGGCGATTTTCGTACCACCCGACAAAAATGGGCCGAAATCGGTATTTTCGGGCCAGACGATGGCTAGGGTTTGAAATCCGACACGGAACCCGAGACACAGTCATAAATTTAAGAGAAGAATGCTAGAAGGATCTCGCGGTCGGTGATTTCATCTGGACTTTTCGGGCAATTTTCGTACCACCCGACAAAAATGGGCCGAAATCGGTATTTTCGGGCCAGACGATGGCTAGGGTTTGAAATCTGACACGGAACCTGAGACACAACCATAAATTTAGGAGAAGAATGCTACAAGGATCTCGCGGTCGTCGATTTCATCTGCACTTTTCGGGCGATTTTCGTACCACCCGACAAAAATGGGCCGAAATCGGTATTTTCGGGCCAGACGATGGCTAGGGTTTGAAATCCGACACGAAACCCGAGACACTGTCATAAGTTTTGGAGAAGAATGCTATAAGGATCTCGCGGTCGTCGATTTAATCTGCACTTTTCGGGCGATTTTCGTACAACCAGACAAAAATGGGCCGAAATCGGTATTTTCGGGCCAAACGATGGCTAGGGTTTGAAATCCGACATTAAACTCGAGACACAGTCATAAATTTAGGAGAAGAATGCTACAAGAATCTCGCGGTCGTCGATTTCATCTGCACTTTTCGGGCGATTTTCGTACCACCCGACAAAAATGGGCCGAAATCGGTATTTTCGGGCCAGACGATGGCTAGGGTTAGAAATCCGACACGGAACCCGAGAAACAATCATAAATAGAGGAGAAGAATGCTATAAGGATCTCGCAGTCGTCGATTTCATCTGCACTTTTCGGTCGATTTTCGTACCACCCGACAAAAATAGGCCGAAATCGGTATTTTCGGGCTAGACGATGGCTAGGGTTTGAAATCCTACAAGGAACCCGAGACACAGTCATAAATTTTGGAGAAGAATGCTACAAGGATCTCGCGGTCGTCGATTTCATCTAGACTTTTCGGGCAATTTTCGTACCACCCGACAAAAATGGGCCGAAATCGGTATTGTCGGGCCAGATGATGGCTAGGGTTTGAAATCCGACACGAAACCCGAGACACATTCATAAATTTAGGAGAAGAATGCTACAAGGATCTCGCGGTCGTCGATTTCATATGCATTTTTCGGGCGATCTTCGTACCACCCGACAAAAATGGGCTGAAATCGGTATTTTCGGGCAAGACGATGGCTAGGGTTTGAAATCCGACACGAAACCCGAGACACAGTCATAAATTGAGGAGAAGAATGCTACAAGGATCTCGCGGTCGTCGATTTCATCTGCACTTTTCGGGCGATTTTCGTACCACCCGACAAAAATGGGCCGAAATCGGTATTTTCGGGCCAAACGATGGCTAGGGTTTTAAATCCGATACGGAACCCGAGACACAGTCATAAATTTAGGAGAAGAATGCTATAAGGATCTCGCGGTCGTCAATTTCATCTGCACTTTTCCGGCGATTTTCGTACAACCCGACAAAAATGGGCCGAAATCGGTACTTTCGGGCCAAACGATGGCTAGGGTTTGAAATCCGACACGAAACCCGAGACACAGTCATAAATTTTGGAGAAGAATGCTACAAGGATCTCGCGGTCGTCGATTTCATCTGGACTTTTCGGGCGATTTTCGTACTACCCGACAAAAATGGGCCGAAATCGGTATTTTTGGGCCAGACGATGGCTAGGTTTTGAAATCCGACACGGAACCCGAGACACAGTCATAAATTGAGGAGAAGAATGCTATAAGGATCTCGCGGTCGTCGATTTCATCTGCACTTTTCAGGCGATTTTCGTACAACCCAACAATAATGGGCCGAAATCGGTATTTTCGGGCCAGACGATGGCTAGGGTTTGAAATCCTACACGAAACCCGAGACACAGTCATAAATTTAGGAGAAGAATGCTACAAGGATCTCGCGGTCGTCGATTTCATCTGCACTTTTCGGGCGATTTTCGTACCACCCGACAAAAATGGGTCGAAAACGGTATTTTCGGGCCAGACGATGGCTAGGGTTTGAAATCTGACACGAAACAAGAGACACAGTCATAAATTTAGGAGAAGAATGCTACAAGAATCTCGCGGTCTTCGATTTCATCTGCACTTTTCGGGCGATTTTCGTACCACCCGACAAAAATGGGCCGAAATCGGTATTTTCGGGCCAGACGATGGCTAGGGTTTGAAACCCGACACGAAACCCTAGACACAGTCATAAATTGAGGAGAAGAATGCTACAAGGATCTCGCGGTCGTCGATTTCATCTGCACTTTTCGGGCGATTTTCGTACCACCCGACAAAAATGGGCCGAAATCGGTATTTTTGGGCCAGACGATGGCTAGGGTTTGAAATCCGACACGGAACCCGACACACATTGATAAATTTAGGAGATGAATGCTACAAGGATCTCGCGGTCGTCGATTTCATCTGCACTTTTCGGGCGATTTTCGTACCACCAACAAAAATGGGCTGAAATCGGTATTTTCGGGCAAGACGATGGCTAGGGTTTGAAATCCGACACGAAACCCGAGACACATTCATAACTTTAGGAGAAGAATGCTACAAGAATCTCGCGTTCGTCGATTCCATCTGCACTTTTCGGGCGATTTTCATACCACCCGCAAAAAATGGGCCGAAATCGGTATTTTCGGGTAAGACGATGGATAGGGTTTGAAATCTGACACGAAACCCGAGACACAGTCATAAATTTTGGAGAAGAATGCTACAAGGATCTCGCGGTCGTCGATTTCATCTGCACTTTTCGGGCGATTTTCGTACCACCCGACAAAAATGGGCCGAAATCGGTATTTTCGGGCCAAACGATGGCTAGGGTTTTAAATCCGACACGGAACCCGAGACACAGTCATAAATTTTGGAGAAGAATGCTGCAAGGATCTCGCGGTCGACGATTTCATCTGCACTTTTCGGGCGATTTTCGTACCACCCGACAAAAATGGGCCGAAATCGGTATTTTTGGGCCAGACGATGGCTAGGGTTTGAAATCCGACACGAAACCCGAGACACAGTCATAAATTAAGGAGAAGAATGCTACAAGGATCTCGCGGTCGTCAATTTCATGTGCACTTTTTGGGCGACTTTCGTACCACCCGACCAAAATGGGCTGAAATCGGTATTTTCTGACCAGACGATGGCTAGGGTTTGAAATCCGACACGGAACCCGAGACACATTCATAAATTTAGGAGAAGAATGCTACAAGGATCTCGCGGTCGTCGATTTCATCTGCACTTTTCGGTCGATTTTCGTACCACCCGACAAAAATGGGCTGAAATCGGTATTTTCAGACCAGACGATGGCTAGGGTTTGAAATCTGACACGAAACAAGAGACACAGTCATAAATTTAGGAGAAGAATGCTACAAGAATCTCGCGGTCGTCGATTTCATCTGCACTTTTCGGGCGATTTACGTACCACCCGACAAAAATGGGCCGAAATCGGTATTTTCGGGCCAGACGATGGCTAGGGTTTGAAATCCGACACGGAACCCGAGAAACAATCATAAATAGAGGAGAAGAATGCTATAAGGATCTCGCAGTCGTCGATTTCATCTGCACTTTTCGGGCGATTTTCGTACCACCCGACAAAAATAGGCCGAAATCGGTATTTTCGGGCTAGACGATGGCTAGGGTTTGAAATCCTACACGGAACCCGAGACACAGTCATAAATTTAGGAGAAGAATGCTACAAGGATCTCGCGGTCGTCGATTTCATCTGCATTTTTCGGGCGATCTTCGTACCACCCGACAAAAATGGGCTGAAATCGGTATTTTCGGGCAAGACGATGGCTAGGGTTTGAAATCCGACACGAAACCCGAGACACAGTCATAAATTTAGGAGAAGAATGCTACAAGAATCTCGCGGTCGTCGATTTCATCTGCACTTTTCGGGCAATTTTCGTACCACCCGACAAAAATGGGCCGAAATCGGTATTTTCGGGCCAGACGATGGCTAGGGTTTGAAATCCTACACGGAACCCGAGACACAGTCATAAATTTTGGAGAAGAATGCTACAAGGATCTCGCGGTCGTCGATTTCATCTGGACTTTTCGGGCAATTTTCGTACCACCCGACAAAAATGGGCCGAAATCGGTATTTTTGGGCCAGACGATGGCTAGGGTTTGAAATCCGACACGGAACCCGAGACACATTCATAAATTTAGGAGAAGAATGCTACAAAGATCTCGCGGTCGTCGATTTCATCTGCACTTTTCGGGCGATTTTCGTACCACCAACAAAAATGGGCTGAAATCGGTATTTTCGGGCAAGACGATGGCTAGGGTTTGAAATCCGACACGAAACCCGAGACACATTCATAAATTTAGGAGAAGAATGCTACAAGAATCTAGCGGTCGTCGATTCCATCTGCACTTTTCGGGCGATTTTCATACCACCCGCAAAAAATGGGCCGAAATCGGTATTTTCGGGTAAGACGATGGCTAGGGTTTGAAATCTGACACGAAACCCGAGACACAGTCGTAAATTTTGGAGAAGAATGCTACAAGGATCTCGCGGTCGTCGATTTCATCTGCACTTTTCGGGCGATTTTCGTACCACCCGACAAAAATGGGCCGAAATCGGTATTTTCGGGCCAAACGATGGCTAGGGTTTGAAATCCGACACGGAACACGAGACACAGTCATAAATTTTGGAGAAGAATGCTACAAGGATCTCGCGGTCGACGATTTCATCTGCACTTTTCGGGCGATTTTCGTACCACCCGACAAAAATGGGCCGAAATCGGTATTTTTGGGCCAGACGATGGCTAGGGTTTGAAATCCGACACGAAACCCGAGACACAGTCATAAATTGAGGAGAAGAATGCTACAAGGATCTCGCGGTCGTCAATTTCATGTGCACTTTTTGGGCGACTTTCGTACCACCCAACCAAAATGGGCTGAAATCGGTATTTTCCGACCAGACGATGGCTAGGGTTTGAAATCCGACACGGAACCCGAGACACATTCATAAATTTAGGAGAAGAATGCTACAAGGATCTCGCGGTCGTCGATTTCATCTGCACTTTTCGGGCGATTTTCGTACCACCCGACAAAAATGGGCCAAAATCGGTATTTTCGGGCCAGACGATGGCTAGGGTTTGAAATCCGACACGGAACCCGAGACACAGTCATAAATTTAGGAGAAGAATGCTACAAGAATCTCGCGGTCGTCGATTTCATATGCACTTTTCGGGCGATTTTCGTACCACCCGACAAAAATGGGCCGAAATCGGTATTTTCGGGCCAGACGATGGCTAGGGTTTGAAATCCGACACGAAACCCGAGACACAGTCATAAATTGAGGAGAAGAATGCTACAAGAATCTCGCGATCGTCGATTTCATCTGCACTTTTCGGGCGATTTTCGTACCACTCGACAAAAATAGGCCGAAATCGGTATTTTCGGGCCAGACGATGGCTAGGGTTTGAAATCCGACAAAGAACCCGAGACACAATCATAAATGGAGGAGAAGAATGCTATAAGGATCTCGCGGTCGTCGATTTCATCTGCACTTTTCGGGCGATTTTCGTACCACCCGACAAAAATAGGCCGAAATCGGTATTTTCGGGCCTGACGATGGCTAGGGTTTGAAATCCTACACGGAACCTGAGACACAGTCATAAATATTGGAGAAGAATGCTACAAGGATCTCGCAGTCGTCAATTTCATCAGGACTTTTCAGGCAATTTTCGTACCACCCGACAAAAATGGGCCGAAATCGGTATTTTCGGGCCAGACGATGGCTATGGTTTGAAATCCGACACGGAACCCGACATACATTCATAAATTTAGGTGAAGAATGCTACAAGAATCTCGCGGTCGTCGATTTCATCTGCACTTTTCGGGCGATTTTCGTACCACCCGACAAAAATGGGCTGAAATCGGTATTTTCGGGCAAGACGATGGCTAGGTTTTGAAATCCGACACGAAACCCGAGACACAGTCATAAATTTGGGAGAAGAATGCTACAAGAATCTCGCGGTCGTCGATTTCATCTGCACTTTTCGGGCGATTTTCGTACCACCCGACAAAAATGGGCCGAAATCGGTACTTTCGGGCCAGACGATGGCTAGGGTTTGAAATCCGACACGAAACCCGAGACACAATCATAAATTAAGGAGAAGAATGCTACAAGGATCTCGCGGATGTCGATTTCATCTGCACTTTTCGGGCGATTTTCGTACAACCCGACAAAAATGGGCCGAAATCGGTATTTTCTGGCCAGACGATGGCTAGGGTTTGAAATCCTACACGAAACCCGAAACCCAATCATAAATTTTGGAGAAGAATGCTACAAGGATCTCGCGGTCGTCGATTTCATCTGGATTTTTCGGGCGATTTTCGTACCACCCGACAAAAATGGGCCGAAATCGGTATTTTCGGGCCTGACGATGGCTAGGGTTTGAAATCCGACACGAAACCCGAGACACAGTCATAAAATGAGGAGAAGAAATGCTACAAGGATCTCGCGGTCGTCAATTTCATCTGCACTTTTTGGGCGATTTTCGTACCACCCGACAAAAATGGGCTGAAATCGGTATTTTCGGGCCAGACGATGGCTAGGGTTTGAAATCCTACACGAAACAAGAGACACAGTCATAAATTTAGGAGAAGAATGCTACAAGGATCTCGCGGTCGTCGATTTCATCTGCACTTTTCGGGCGATTTTCGTACCACCCGACAAAAATGGGCCGAAATCGGTATTTTCGGGCCAGACGATGGCTAGGGTTTGAAATCCTACCCGGAACCCGAGACACATTCATAAATTTAGGAGAAGAATGCTACAAGAATCTCGCGGTCGTCGATTTCATCTGCACTTTTCGGGCGATTTTCGTACCACCCGACAAAAATGGGCCGAAATCGGTATTTTCGGGCCAGACGATGGCTAGGGTTTGAAATCCGACACGGAACCCGAGAAACAATCATAAATAGAGGAGAAGAATGCTATAAGGATCTCGCAGTCGTCGATTTCATCTGCACTTTTCGGTCGATTTTCGTACCACCCGACAAAAATAGGCCGAAATCGGTATTTTCGGGCTAGACGATGGCTAGGGTTTGAAATCCTACAAGGAACCCGAGACACAGTCATAAATTTTGGAGAAGAATGCTACAAGGATCTCGCGGTCGTCGATTTCATCTAGACTTTTCGGGCAATTTTCATACCACCCGACAAAAATGGGCCGAAATCGGTATTTTCGGGCCAGATGATGGCTAGGGTTTGAAATCCGACACGAAACCCGAGACACATTCATAAATTTAGGAGAAGAATGCTACAAGGATCTCGCGGTCGTCGATTTCATATGCATTTTTCGGGCGATCTTCGTACCACCCGACAAAAATGGGCTGAAATCGGTATTTTCGGGCAAGACGATGGCTAGGGTTTGAAATCCGACACGAAACCCGAGACACAGTCATAAATTGAGGAGAAGAATGCTACAAGGATCTCGCGGTCGTCGATTTCATCTGCACTTTTCGGGCGATTTTCGTACCACCCGACAAAAATGGGCCGAAATCGGTATTTTCGGGCCAAACGATGGCTAGGGTTTGAAATCCGACACGGAACACGAGACACAGTCATAAATTTTGGAGAAGAATGCTACAAGGATCTCGCGGTCGACGATTTCATCTGCACTTTTCGGGCGATTTTCGTACCACCCGACAAAAATGGGCCGAAATCGGTATTTTTGGGCCAGACGATGGCTAGGGTTTGAAATCCGACACGAAACCCGAGACACAGTCATAAATTGAGGAGAAGAATGCTACAAGGATCTCGCGGTCGTCAATTTCATGTGCACTTTTTGGGCGACTTTCGTACCACCCAACCAAAATGGGCTGAAATCGGTATTTTCCGACCAGACGATGGCTAGGGTTTGAAATCCGACACGGAACCCGAGACACATTCATAAATTTAGGAGAAGAATGCTACAAGGATCTCGCGGTCGTCGATTTCATCTGCACTTTTCGGGCGATTTTCGTACCACCCGACAAAAATGGGCTGAAATCGGTATTTTCGGGCAAAGACGATGGCTAGGGTTTGAAATCCGACACGAAACCCGAGACACAGTCATAAATTTAGGAGAAGAATGCTACAAGAATCTCGCGGTCGTCGATTTCATCTGCACTTTTCGGGCGATTTTCATACCTCCCGCAAAAAATGGGCCGAAATAGGTATTTTCGGTTCAGACGATGGATAGGGTTTGAAATCTGACACGAAACCCGAGACACAGTCATAAATTAAGGAGAAGAATGCTACAAGGATCTCGCGGTCGTCGATTTCATCTGCACTTTTCGGTCGATTTTCGTACCACCCGACAAAAATGGGCTGAAATCGGTATTTTCAGACCAGACGATGGCTAGGGTTTGAAATCTGACACGAAACAAGAGACACAGTCATAAATTTAGGAGAAGAATGCTACAAGAATCTCGCGGTCGTCGATTTCATCTGCACTTTTCGGGCGATTTACGTACCACCCGACAAAAATGGGCCGAAATCGGTATTTTCGGGCCAGACGATGGCTAGGGTTTGAAATCCGACACGGAACCCGAGAAACAATCATAAATAGAGGAGAAGAATGCTATAAGGATCTCGCAGTCGTCGATTTCATCTGCACTTTTCGGGCGATTTTCGTACCACCCGACAAAAATAGGCCGAAATCGGTATTTTCGGGCTAGACGATGGCTAGGGTTTGAAATCCTACACGGAACCCGAGACACAGTCATAAATTTAGGAGAAGAATGCTACAAGGATCTCGCGGTCGTCGATTTCATCTGCATTTTTCGGGCGATCTTCGTACCACCCGACAAAAATGGGCTGAAATCGGTATTTTCGGGCAAGACGATGGCTAGGGTTTGAAATCCGACACGAAACCCGAGACACATTCATAAATTTAGGAGAAGAATGCTACAAGAATCTCGCGGTCGTCGATTTCATCTGCACTTTTCGGGCGATTTTCATACCACCCGACCAAAATGGGCTGAAATCGGTATTTTCCGACCAGACGATGGATAGGGTTTGAAATCCGACACGGAACCCGAGACACAGTCATAAATTAAGCAGAAGAATGCTACAAGGATCTCGCGGTCGTCGATTTCATCTGCACTTTTCGGTCGATTTTCGTACCACCCGACAAAAATGGGCTGAAATCGGTATTTTCAGACCAGACGATGGCTAGGGTTTGAAATCTGACACGAAACAAGAGACACAGTCATAAATTTAGGAGAAGAATGCTACAAGAATCTCGCGGTCGTCGATTTCATCTGCACTTTTCGGGCGATTTTCGTACCACCCGACAAAAATGGGCCGAAATCGGTATTTTCGGGCCAGACGATGGCTAGGGTTTGAAATCCGACACGGAACCCGAGACACAGTCATTAATTGAGGAGAAGAATGCTATAAGGATCTCGCGGTCGTCAATTTCATCTGCACTTTTCGGGCAATTTTCGTACAACCCGACAATAATGGGCCGAAATCGGTATTTTCGGGCCAGACGATGGCTAGGGTTTGAAATCCTACACGAAACCCGAGATATAGTCATAAATTTTGGAGAAGAATGCTACAAGGATCTCGCGGTCGTCGATTTCATATGGACTTTTCGGGCGATTTTCGTACCACCCGACAAAAATGGGCCGAAATCGGTATTTTCGGGCCAAACGATGGCTAGGGTTTGAAATCTGACACGGAACCCGAGACACATTCATAAATTTCGGAGAAGAATGCTACAAGGATCTCGCGGTTGTCGATTTCATCTGCACTTTTCGGGCGATTTTCGTACCACCCGACAAAAATG
>JBBPBP010009779.1:69212358-69258369 GCA_037974735.1 Cicer chorassanicum
AATGCTACAAGGATCTCGCGGTCGTCGATTTCATCTGCACTTTTCGGGCGATTTTCGTACCACCCGACAAAAATGGGCCGAAATCGGTATTTTCGGGCCAAACGATGGCTAGGGTTTGAAATCCGACACGGAACCCGAGACACAGTCATAAATTGAGGAGAAGAATACTACAAGGATCTCGCGGTCGTCAATTTCATCTGCACTTTTCGGGCGATTTTCGTACAACCCGACAAAAATGGGCCGAAATCGGTATTTTCTGGCCAGACGATGGCTAGGGTTTGAAATCCGACACGAAACAAGAGACACAGTCTAAATTTAGGAGAAGAATGCTACAAGAATCTCGCGGTCCTCGATTTCGTCTGCACTTTTCGGGCGATTTTCGTACCACCCGACAAAAATGGGCCGAAATCGGTATTTTCGGGCCAGACGATGGCTAGGGTTTGAAATCCGACACGAAACCCGAGACACAGTCATAAAATGAGGAGAAGAAATGCTACAAGGATCTCGCGGTCGTCAATTTCATCTGCACTTTTTGGGCGATTTTCGTACCACCCGACAAAAATGGGCTGAAATCGGTATTTTCGGGCTAGACGATGGCTAGGGTTTGAAATCCTACACGAAACAAGAGACACAGTCATAAATTTAGGAGAAGAATGCTACAAGGATCTCGCGGTCGTCGATTTCATCTGCACTTTTCGGGCGATTTTCGTACCACCCGACAAAAATGGGCCGAAATCGATATTTTCGGGTGAGACGATGGCTATGGTTTGAAATCCGACACGGAACCCGAGACACAATCATAAATTGAGGAGAAGAATGCTATAAGGATCTCGCGGTCGTCAATTTCATCTGTAGTTTTCGTGCGATTTTCGTACAACCCGACAAAAATGGGCCGAAATCGGTATTTTCGGGCTAGACGATGGCTAGGGTTTGAAATCCTACACGAAACCCGAGACACAGTCATAAATTTTGGAGAAGAATGCAATAAGGATCTCGCGGTCGTCGATTTTATCTGGACTTTTCGGGCAATTTTCGTACCACCTGACAAAAATGCGCCGAAATCGGTATTTTCGGGCCAGACGATGGCTAGGGTTTGAAATCGGACACGGGACCCGAGACACAGTCATAAATTATGGAGAAGAATGCTACAAGGATCTCGCGGTCGTCGATTTCATCTGGACTTTTCGGGCGATTTTCGTACCACCCGACAAAAATGGGCCGAAATCGGTATTTTCGGGCTAGACGATGGCTAGGGTTTGAAATCCGACACGGAACCCGAGACACATTCATAAATTTAGGAGAAGAATGCTACAAGGATCTCGCGGTCGTCGATTTCATCTGCACTTTTCGGGCGATTTTCGTACCACCCGACAAAAATGGGCTGAAATCGGTATTTTCGGGCAAGACGATGGCTAGGGTTTGAAATCCGACACGAAACCCGAGACACAGTCATAAATTTGGGAGAAGAATGCTACAAGAATCTCGCGGTCGTCGATTTCATCTGCACTTTTCGGGCGATTTTCGTACCACCCGACAAAAATGGGCCGAAATCGGTACTTTCGGGCCAGACGATGGCTAGGGTTTGAAATCCGACACGAAACCCGAGACACAATCATAAATTAAGGAGAAGAATGCTACAAGGATCTCGCGGTCGTCGATTTCATCTGCACTTTTCGGGCGATTTTCGTACAACCCGACAAAAATGGGCCGAAATCGGTATTTTCTGGCCAGACGATGGCTAGGGTTTGAAATCCTACACGAAACCCGAAACCCAATCATAAATTTTGGAGAAGAATGCTACAAGGATCTCGCGGTCGTCGATTTCATCTGGATTTTTCGGGCGATTTTCGTACCACCCGACAAAAATGGGCCGAAATCGGTATTTTCGGGCCTGACGATGGCTAGGGTTTGAAATCCGACACGAAACCCGAGACACAGTCATAAAATGAGGAGAAGAAATGCTACAAGGATCTCGCGGTCGTCAATTTCATCTGCACTTTTTGGGCGATTTTCGTACCACCCGACAAAAATGGGCTGAAATCGGTATTTTCGGGCCAGACGATGGCTAGGGTTTGAAATCCTACACGAAACAAGAGACACAATCATAAATTTAGGAGAAGAATGCTACAAGGATCTCGCGGTCGTCGATTTCATCTGCACTTTTCGGGCGATTTTCGTACCACCCGACTAAAATGGGCCGAAATCGATATTTTCGGGTTAGACGATGGCTATGGTTTGAAATCCGACACAGAACCCGAGACACAATCATAAATTGAGGAGAAGAATGCTATAAGGATATCGCGGTCGTCAATTTCATCTGCAGTTTTCGTGCGATTTTCGTACAACCCGACAAAAATGGGCCGAAATCGGTATTTTCGGGCTAGACGATGGCTAGGGTTTGAAATCCTACACGAAACCCGAAACCTAGTCATAAATTTTGGAGAAGAATGCTACAAGGATCTCGCGGTCGTCGATTTCATCTGGACTTTTCGGGCGATTTTCGTACCACCCGACAAAAATGGGCCGAAATCGGTATTTTCGGGCCAGACGATGGCTAGGGTTTGAAATCCGACACGGAACCCGAGACACAGTCATTAATTGAGGAGAAGAATGCTATAAGGATCTCGCGGTCGTCAATTTCATCTGCACTTTTCGGGCAATTTTCGTACAACCCGACAATAATGGGCCGAAATCGGTATTTTCGGGCCAGACGATGGCTAGGGTTTGAAATCCTACACGAAACCCGAGATATAGTCATAAATTTTGGAGAAGAATGCTACAAGGATCTCGCGGTCGTCGATTTCATATGGACTTTTCGGGCGATTTTCGTACCACCCGACAAAAATGGGCCGAAATCGGTATTTTCGGGCCAAACGATGGCTAGGGTTTGAAATCTGACACGGAACCCGAGACACATTCATAAATTTCGGAGAAGAATGCTACAAGGATCTCGCGGTTGTCGATTTCATCTGCACTTTTCGGGCGATTTTCGTACCACCCGACAAAAATGACCGAAATCGGTATTTTCGGGCCAAACGATGGCTAGGGTTTGAAATCCGACACGAAACAAGAGACACAGTCTAAATTTAGGAGAAGAATGCTACAAGAATCTCGCGGTCCTCGATTTCATCTGCACTTTTCGGGCGATTTTCGTACCACCCGACAAAAATGGGCCGAAATCGGTATTTTCGGGCCAGACGATGGCTAGGGTTTGAAATCCGACACGAAACCCGAGACACAGTCATAAAATGAGGAGAAGAAATGCTACAAGGATCTCGCGGTCGTCAATTTCATCTGCACTTTTTGGGCGATTTTCGTACCACCCGACAAAAATGGGCTGAAATCGGTATTTTCGGGCTAGACGATGGCTAGGGTTTGAAATCCTACACGAAACAAGAGACACAGTCATAAATTTAGGAGAAGAATGCTACAAGGATCTCGCGGTCGTCGATTTCATCTGCACTTTTCGGGCGATTTTCGTACCACCCGACAAAAATGGGCCGAAATCGATATTTTCGGGTGAGACGATGGCTATGGTTTGAAATCTGACACGGAACCCGAGACACAATCATAAATTGAGGAGAAGAATGCTATAAGGATCTCGCGGTCGTCAATTTCATCTGTAGTTTTCGTGCGATTTTCGTACAACCCGACAAAAATGGGCCGAAATCGGTATTATCGGGCTAGACGATGGCTAGGGTTTGAAATCCTACACGAAACCCGAGACACAGTCATAAATTTTGGAGAAGAATGCAATAAGGATCTCGCGGTCGTCGATTTTATCTGGACTTTTCGGGCAATTTTCGTACCACCTGACAAAAATGCGCCGAAATCGGTATTTTCGGGCCAGACGATGGCTAGGGTTTGAAATCGGACACGGGACCCGAGACACAGTCATAAATTATGGAGAAGAATGCTACAAGGATCTCGCGGTCGTCGATTTCATCTGGACTTTTCGGGCGATTTTCGTACCACCCGACAAAAATGGGCCGAAATCGGTATTTTCGGGCTAGACGATGGCTAGGGTTTGAAATCCGACACGGAACCCGAGACACATTCATAAATTTAGGAGAAGAATGCTACAAGAATCTCGCGGTCGTCGATTTCATCTGCACTTTTCGGGCGATTTTCGTACCACCCGACAAAAATGGGCCGAAATCGGTATTTTCGGGCTTGACGATGGCTAGGGTTTGAAATCCGACACGAAACCCGAGACACAGTCATAAATTTAGGAGAAGAATGCTACAAGAATCTCGTGGTCGTCGATTTCATCTGCACTTTTCGGGCGATTTTCGTACCACCCAACAAAAATGGGCCGAAATCGGTATTTTCGGGCCAGACTATGGCTAGGGTTTGAAATCCGACACGGAACACGAGACACAGTCATAAATTGAGGAGAAAAATGCTATAAGGATCTCGCGGTCATCAATTTCATCTGCATTTTTCGGGCGATTTTCGTTCCACCCGACAAAAATGGGCTTATATCGGTATTTTCGGGCCAGACGATGGCTAGGGTTGGAAATCCTACACGGAACCCGAGACACAGTCATAACTTTTGGAGAAGAATGCTACAAGGATCTCGCGGTCGTCGATTTCATCTAGACTTTTCGGGCGATTTTCCTACCACCCGACAAAAATGGGCCGAAATCGGTATTTTCGGGCCATACGATGGCTAGGGTTTGAAATCCGACACGAAACCCGAGACACAGTCATAAATTTAGGAGAAGAATGCTACAAGAATCTCGCGGTCGTCGATTTCATCTGCACTTTTCGGGCGATTTTCGTACCACCCGACAAAAATGGGCCGAAATCGGTATTTTCGGGCCAGACGATGGCTAGGGTTAGAAATCCGACACGGAACCCGAGAAACAATCATAAATAGAGGAGAAGAATGCTATAAGGATCTCGCAGTCGTCGATTTCATCTGCACTTTTCGGTCGATTTTCGTACCACCCGACAAAAATAGGCCGAAATCGGTATTTTCGGGCTAGACGATGGCTAGGGTTTGAAATCCTACAAGGAACCCGAGACACAGTCATAAATTTTGGAGAAGAATGCTACAAGGATCTCGCGGTCGTCGATTTCATCTAGACTTTTCGGGCAATTTTCATACCACCCGACAAAAATGGGCCGAAATCGGTATTTTCGGGCCAGATGATGGCTAGGGTTTGAAATCCGACACGAAACCCGAGACACATTCATAAATTTAGGAGAAGAATGCTACAAGGATCTCGCGGTCGTCGATTTCATATGCATTTTTCGGGCGATCTTCGTACCACCCGACAAAAATGGGCTGAAATCGGTATTTTCGGGCAAGACGATGGCTAGGGTTTGAAATCCGACACGAAACCCGAGACACAGTCATAAATTGAGGAGAAGAATGCTACAAGGATCTCGCGGTCGTCGATTTCATCTGCACTTTTCGGGCGATTTTCGTACCACCCGACAAAAATGGGCTGAAATCGGTATTTTCGGGCCAAACGATGGCTAGGGTTTTAAATCCGACACGGAACCCGAGACACAGTCATAAATTTAGGAGAAGAATGCTATAAGGATCTCGCGGTCGTCAATTTCATCTGCACTTTTCCGGCGATTTTCGTACAACCCGACAAAAATGGGCCGAAATCGGTATTTTCGGGCCAAACGATGGCTAGGGTTTGAAATCCGACACGAAACCCGAGACACAGTCATAAATTTTGGAGAAGAATGCTACAAGGATCTCGCGGTCGTCGATTTCATCTGGACTTTTCGGGCGATTTTCGTACTACCCGACAAAAATGGGCCGAAATCGGTATTTTTGGGCCAGACGATGGCTAGGTTTTGAAATCCGACACGGAACCCGACACACATTGATAAATTGAGGAGAAGAATGCTATAAGGATCTCGCGGTCGTCGATTTCATCTGCACTTTTCAGGCGATTTTCGTACAACCCAACAATAATGGGCCGAAATCGGTATTTTCGGGCCAGACGATGGCTAGGGTTTGAAATCCTACACGAAACCCGAGACACAGTCATAAATTTAGGAGAAGAATGCTACAAGGATCTCGCGGTCGTCGATTTCATCTGCACTTTTCGGGCGATTTTCGTACCACCCGACAAAAATGGGCCGAAATCGGTATTTTCGGGCCAGACGATGGCTAGGGTTTGAAATCCTACACGGAACCCGAGACACGGTCATAAATTTAGGAGAAGAATTATACAAGGATCTCGCGGTCGTCGATTTCATATGGACTTTTCGGGCGATTTTCGTACCACCCGACAAAAATGGGCCGAAATCGGTATTTTTGGGCCAGACGATTGCTAGGGTTTGAAATCTGACACGGAACCCGAGACACAGTCCTAAATTTAGGAGAAGAATGTTAGAAGGATCTCGCGGTCGTCGATTTCATCTGGACTTTTCGGGCCATTTTCGTACCACCTGACAAAAATGGGCCGAAATCGGTATTTTCGGGCCAGACGATGGCTAGGGTTTGAAATCCTACACGGAACCCGAGACACAATCATAAATTTAGGAGAAGAATGCTACAAGGATCTCGCGGTCATCGATTTCATCTGCACTTTTCGGGCGATTTTCGTACCACCCGATAAAAATGGGCCGAAATTTCTATTTTCGGGTCAGACGATGGCTAGGGTTTGAAATCCGACACGGAACCCGAGACACAGTCATAAATTGAGGAGAAGAATGCTACAAGGATCTCGCGGTCGTCGATTTCATCTGCACTTTTCGGGCGATTTTCGTACCACCCGACAAAAATTAGCCGAAATCAGTATTTTCGGGCCAGACGATGGTTAGGGTTTGAAATCCGACAAGGAACCCGAGACACAGTCATAAATTGAGGAGAAGAATGCTACAAGGATCTCGCGGTCGTCGATTTCATCTGCCCTTTTCGGGCGATTTTCGTGCCACCCAACAAAAATGGGCCGAAATCGGTATTTTCAGGCCAAACGATGGCTAGGGTTTAAAATCCGACACGAAACCCAAGACACAGTCATAAATTTAGGAGAAGAATGCTACAAGAATCTCGCGGTCGTCGATTTCATCTGCACTTTTCGGGCGATTTTCGTACCACCCGACAAAAATGGGCCGAAATCGGTATTTTCGGGCCAGACGATGGCTAGGGTTTGAAATCCGACACGAAACCCGAGACACAGTCATAAATTGAGGAGAAGAATGCTATGAGGATCTCGCGGTCGTCAATTTCATCTGCAGTTTTCGTGCGATTTTCGTACAACCCGACAAAAATGGGCCGAAATCGGTATTTTCGGGCTAGACGATGGCTAGGGTTTGAAATCCGACACGAAACCCGAGACACAGTCATAAATTTAGGAGAAGAATGCTACAAGAATCTCGCGATCGTCGATTTCATCTGCACTTTTCGGGCGATTTTCGTACCACTCGACAAAAATAGGCCGAAATCGGTATTTTCGGGCCAGACGATGGCTAGGGTTTGAAATCCGACAAAGAACCCGAGACACAATCATAAATGGAGGAGAAGAATGCTATAAGGATCTCGCGGTCGTCGATTTCATCTGCACTTTTCGGGCGATTTTCGTACCACCCGACAAAAATAGGCCGAAATCGGTATTTTCGGGCCTGACGATGGCTAGGGTTTGAAATCCTACACGGAACCTGAGACACAGTCATAAATATTGGAGAAGAATGCTACAAGGATCTCGCAGTCGTCAATTTCATCAGGACTTTTCAGGCAATTTTCGTACCACCCGTCAAAAATGGGCCGAAATCGGTATTTTCGGGCCAGACGATGGCTATGGTTTGAAATCCGACACGGAACCCGACACACATTCATAAATTTAGGAGAAGAATGCTACAAGAATCTCGCGCTCGTCGATTTCATCTGCACTTTTCGGGCGATTTTCGTACCACCCGACAAAAATGGGCTGAAATCGGTATTTTCGGGCAAGACGATGGCTAGGGTTTGAAATCCGACACGAAACCCGAGACACAGTCATAAATTTGGGAGAAGAATGCTACAAGAATCTCGCGGTCGTCGATTTCATCTGCACTTTTCGGGCGATTTTCGTACCACCCGACAAAAATGGGCCGAAATCGGTACTTTCGGGCCAGACGATGGCTAGGGTTTGAAATCCGACACGAAACCCGAGACACAATCATAAATTAAGGAGAAGAATGCTACAAGGATCTCGCGGATGTCGATTTCATCTGCACTTTTCGGGCGATTTTCGTACAACCCGACAAAAATGGGCCGAAATCGGTATTTTCTGGCCAGACGATGGCTAGGGTTTGAAATCCTACACGAAACCCGAAACCCAATCATAAATTTTGGAGAAGAATGCTACAAGGATCTCGCGGTCGTCGATTTCATCTGGACTTTTCGGGCGATTTTCGTACCACCCGACAAAAATGGGCCGAAATCCGTATTATCGGGCCTGACGATGGCTAGGGTTTGAAATCCTACACGAAACAAGAGACACAATCATAAATTTAGGAGAAGAATGCTACAAGGATCTCGCGGTCGTCGATTTCATCAGCACTTTTCGGGCGATTTTCGTACCACCCGACTAAAATGGGCCGAAATCGATATTTTCGGGTTAGACGATGGCTATGGTTTGAAATCCGACACGGAACCCGAGACACAATCATAAATTGAGGAGAAGAATGCTATAAGGATATCGCGGTCGTCAATTTCATCTGCAGTTTTCGTGCGATTTTCGTACAACCCGACAAAAATGGGCCGAAATCGGTATTTTCGGGCTAGACGATGGCTAGGGTTTGAAATCCTACACGAAACCCGAGACATAGTCATAAATTTTTGAGAAGAATGCAATAAGGATCTCGCGGTCGTCGATTTCATCTGGACTTTTTGGGCAATTTTCGTACCACCCGACAAAAATGCACCGAAATCGGTATTTTCGGGCCAGACGATGGCTAGGGTTTGAAATCGGACACGGGACCCGAGACACAGTCATAAATTATGGAGAAGAATGCTACAAGGATCTCGCGGTCGTTGATTTCATTTGGACTTTTCAGGCGATTTTCGTACCACCCGACAAAAATGGGCCGAAATCGGTATTTTCGGGCTAGACGATGGCTAGGGTTTGAAATCCGACACGGAACCCGAGACACATTCATAAATTTAGGAGAAGAATGCTACAAGGATCTCGCGGTCGTCGATTTCATCTGCACTTTTCGGGCGATTTTCGTACCACCCGACAAAAATGGGCTGAAATCGGTATTTTCGGGCAAGACGATGGCTAGGGTTTGAAATCCGACACGAAACCCGAGACACAGTCATAAATTTGGGAGAAGAATGCTACAAGAATCTCGCGGTCGTCGATTTCATCTGCACTTTTCGGGCGATTTTCGTACCACCCGACAAAAATGGGCCGAAATCGGTACTTTCGGGCCAGACGATGGCTAGGGTTTGAAATCCGACACGAAACCCGAGACACAATCATAAATTAAGGAGAAGAATGCTACAAGGATCTCGCGGTCGTCGATTTCATCTGCACTTTTCGGGCGATTTTCGTACAACCCGACAAAAATGGGCCGAAATCGGTATTTTCTGGCCAGACGATGGCTAGGGTTTGAAATTCTACACGAAACCCGAAACCCAATCATAAATTTTGGAGAAGAATGCTACAAGGATCTCGCGGTCGTCGATTTCATCTGGACATTTCGGGCGATTTTCGTACCACCCGACAAAAATGGGCCGAAATCGGTATTTTCGGGCCAGACGATGGCTAGGGTTTGAAATCCGACACGAAACCTGAGACACAGTCATAAAATGAGGAGAAGAAATGCTACAAGGATCTCGCGGTCGTCAATTTCATCTGCACTTTTTGGGCGATTTTCGTACCACCCGACAAAAATGGGCTGAAATCGGTATTTTCGGGCCAGACGATGGCTAGGGTTTGAAATCCTACACGAAACAAGAGACACAGTCATAAATTTAGGAGAAGAATGCTACAAGGATCTCGCAGTCGTCGATTTCATCTGCACTTTTCGGGCGATTTTCGTACCACCCGACAAAAATGGGCCGAAATCGATATTTTCGGGTTAGACGATGGCTATGGTTTGAAATCCAACACGGAACCCGAGACACAATCATAAATTGAGGAGAAGAATGCTATAAGGATCTCGCGGTCGTCAATTTCATCTGCAGTTTTCGTGCGATTTTCGTACAACCCGACAAAAATGGGCCGAAATCGGTATTTTCGGGCTAGACGATAGCTAGGGTTTGAAATCCTACACAAAACCTGAGACACAGTCATAAATTTTGGAGAAGAATGCAATAAGGATCTCGCGGTCGTCGATTTCATCTGGACTTTTCGGGCAATTTTCGTACCACCCGACAAAAATGGGTCGAAATCGGTATTTTCGGGCCAAACGATGGCTAGGGTTTGAAATCGGACACGGGACCCGAGACACAGTCATAAATTATGGAGAAGAATGCTACAAGGATCTCGCGGTCGTCGATTTCATCTGGACTTTTCGGGCGATTTTCGTACCACCCGACAAAAATGGGCCGAAATCGGTATTTTCGGGCCAGACGATGGCTAGGGTTTGAAATCCGACACGGAACCCGAGACACATTCATAAATTTAGGAGAAGAATGCTACAAGAATCTCGCGGTCGTCGATTTCATCTGCACTTTTCGGGCGATTTTCGTACAACCCGACAAAAATGGGCCGAAATCGGTATTTTCGGGCCAAACGATGGCTAGGGTTTGAAATCCAACACGGAACCCGAGACACAGTCATAAATTTAGGAGAAGAATGCTAGAAGGATCTCGCGGTCATCAATTTCATCTGCACTTTTCGGGCGATTTTCGTACAACCCGACAAAAATGGGCCGAAATCGATATTTTCGGTCTAGACGATGGCTAGGGTTTGAAATCCCACACGAAACAAGAGTCACAGTCATAAAATGAGGAGAAGAATGCTACAAGGATCTCGCGGTCGTCGATTTCATCTGCACTTTTTGGGCGATTTTCGTACCACCCGACAAAAATGGGCTGAAATCGGTATTTTTGGGCCAGACGATGGCTAGGGTTTGAAATCCTACACGAAACAAGAGACACAGTCATAAATTTAGGAGAAGAATGCTACAAGAATCTCGCGGTCGTCGATTTCATCTGCACTTTTCGGGCGATTTTCGTACCACCCGACAAAAATGGGCTGAAATCGGTATTTCCGGGCCAGACGATGGCTAGGGTTTGAAATCCGACACGAAACCCGAGATAGAGTCATAAATTGAGGAGAAGAATGCTACAAGGATCAAGCGGTCGTCAATTTCATCTGCACTTTTCGGGCGATTTTCGTACCACCCGACAAAAATAGGCCGAAATCAGTATTTTCGGGCGAAACGATGGCTAGGGTTTGAAATCCGACACGGAACCCGAGACACAGTCATAAATTGAGGAGAAGAATACTACAAGGATCTCGCGGTCGTCAATTTCATCTGCACTTTTCCGGCGATTTTCGTACCACCCGACAAAAATGGGCCGAAATCGGTATTTTCGGACTAGACGATGGCTAGGGTTTGAAATCCGACACGAAACCCGAGACACAGTCATAAAATGAGGAGAAGAAATGCTACAAGGATCTCGCGGGCGTCAATTTCATCTGCACTTTTTGGGCGATTTTCGTACCACCCGACAAAAATGGGCTGAAATCGGTATTTTTGGGCCAGACGATGGCTAGGGTTTGAAATCCTACACGAAACAAGAGACACAGTCATAAATTTAGGAGAAGAATGCTACAAGAATCTCGCGGTCGTCGATTTCATCTGCACTTTTCGGGCGATTTTCGTACCACCTGACAAAAATGGGCCGAAATCAGTATTTTCGGATCAGACGATGGCTAGGGTTTGAAATCCGACACGAAACCCGAGACACATTAATAAATTGAGGAGAAGAATGCTACAAGGATCTCGCGATCGTCTATTTCATCTGGACTTTTCGGGCGATTTTCGTGCCACCCGACAAAAATGGGCCGAAATCGGTATTTTCGGGTCAGAAGATGGATAGGGTTTGAAATCTGACACGGATCCTGAGACACAGTCATAAATTAAGGAGAAGAATGCTACAAGGATCTCGCGGTTGCGATTTCATCTACACTTTTCGGGCGATTTTCGTACCACCCGACAAAAATGGGCTGAAATCGGTATTTTCAGACCAGACGATGGGTAGGGTTTGAAATCCGACACGAAACCCGAGACACAGTCATAAATTTAGGAGAAGAATGCTACAAGAATCTCGCGGTCGTCGATTTCATCTGTACTTTTCGGGCGATTTTCGTACCACCCGACAAAAATGGGCCGAAATCGGTATTTTCGGGCTAGACGATGGCTAGGGTTTGAAAACCGACACGAAACCCGAGCCAGAGTCATAAATTGAGGAGAAGAATGCTACAAGGATCAAGCGGTCGTCGATTTCATCTGCACTTTTCGGGCGATTTTCGTACCACCCGACAAAAATGGGCCGAAATAAGTATTTTCGGGCGAAACGATGGTTAGGGTTTGAAATCCGACACGGAACCCGAGACACAGTCATAAATTGAGGAGAAGAATACTACAAGGATCTCTCGATCGTCAATTTCATCTGCACTTTTCGGGCGATTTTCGTATAACCCGACAAAAATGGGCTGAAATCGGTATTTTCAGACCAGACGATGGCTAGGGTTTGAAATCCTACACGAAACCCGAAACCCAGTCATAAATTTTGGAGAAGAATGCTACAAGAATCTCGCGGTCGTCGATTTCATCTGCACTTTTCGGGCGATTTTCGTACCACCCGAGAAAAATGGGCCGAAATCGGTATTTTCGGGCTAGACGATGGCTAGGGTTTGAAATCCTACACGGAACCCGAGACACAGTCATAAATTGAGGAGAAGAATGCTATAAGGATCTCGCGGTCGTCAATTTCATCTGCACTTTTCGGGAGATTTTCGTACCACCCGACAAAAATGGGCCGAAATCGGTATTTTTGGGCCAGACGATGGCTAGGGTTTGAAATCCGACACGAAACCCGAGACACAGTCATAAATTGAGGAGAAGAATGCTACAAGGATCAAGCGGTCGTCGATTTCATCTGCACTTTTCGGGCGATTTTCATACCACCCGATAAAAATGGGCCGAAATCAGTATTTTCGGGCGAAACGATGGCTAGGGTTTGAAATCCGACACGGAACCCGAGACACAGTCATAAATTGAGGAGAAGAATACTACAAGGATCTCGCGGTCGTCAATTTGATCTGCACTTTTCGGGCGATTTTCGCTTAACCTGACAAAAATGGGCCGAAATCGGTATTTTCTGGCCAGTCGATGGCTAGGGTTTGAAATCCTACACGAAACCCGAAACCCAGTCATAAATTTTGGAGAAGAATGCTACAAGGATCTCGCGGTCGCCGATTTCATCTGGACTTTTCGGGCAATTTACGTACCACCCGACAAAAATGGGCCGAAATCGGTATTTTCAGGCCAGACGATGGCTAGGGTTTGAAATCCGACACGGAACCCGAGACACAGTCATAAATTATGGAGAAGAATGCTACAAGTATCTCGCGGTCGTCGATTTCATCTGCACTTTTCGGGCGATTTTCGTACCACCCGACAAAAATGGGCCGAAATCGGTATTTTCGGGCCAGACGATGGCTAGGGTTTGAAATCCGACACGGAACCCGAGACACATTCATAAATTTCGGAGAAGAATGCTACAAGGATCTCGCGGTTGTCGATTTCATCTGCACTTTTCGGGCGATTTTCGTACCACCCGACAAAAATGGGCCGAAATCGGTATTTTCGGGCCAGACGATGGCTAGGGTTTGAAATCCGACACGAAACCCGAGACACAGTCATAAATTGAGGAGAAGAATGCTACAAGAATCTCGCGATCGTCGATTTCATCTGCACTTTTCGGGCGATTTTCGTACCACCCGACAAAAATGGGCCGAAATCGGTATTTTCGGGCCAGACGATGGCTAGGGTTTGAAATCCTACACGGAACCCGAGACACAGTCATAAATTTTGGAGAAGAATGCTACAAGAATCTCGCGGTCGTCGATTTCATCTGCACTTTTCGGGCGATTTTCGTACCACCCGACAAAAATGGGCCGAAATCGGTATTTTCGGGCCAGACGATGGCTAGGGTTTGAAATCCGACACAAAACCCGAGACACAGTCATAAAATGAGGAGAAAAATGTTACAAGGATCTCGCGGTCGTCAATTTCATCTGCACTTTTTGGGCGATTTTCGTACCACCCGACAAAAATGGGCCGAAATCGGTATTTTCGGGCCAGACGATGGCTAGGGTTTGAAATCCTACACAAAACAAGAGACACAGTCATAAATTGAGGAGAAGATTGCTATAAGGATCTCGCGGTCGCCAATTTCATCTGCACTTTTGGGGCAATTTTCGTACAACCCGACAATAATGGGCCGAAATCGGTATTTTCGGGCCAGAGGATGGCTAGGGTTTGAAATTCTACACGAAACCCGAGACACAGTCATAAATTTTGGAGAAGAATGCTACAAGGATCTCGCGGCCGTCGATTTCATCTGCACTTTTCGGGCGATTTTCGTACCACCCGACAAAAATGGGCCGAAATCGGTATTTTCGGGCCAAACGATGGCTAGGGTTTGAAATCCGACACAGAACCCGAGACACATTCATAAATTTCGGAGAAGCATGCTACAAGGATCTCGCGGTCGTCGATTTCATCTGCACTTTTCGGGCGATTTTCGTACCACCCGACAAAAATGGGCCGAAATCGGTATTTTCGGGCCAGACGATGGCTAGGGTTTGAAATCCGACACGAAACAAGAGACACAGTCATAAATTTAGGAGAAGAATGCTACAAGAATCTCGCGGTCGTCGATTTCATCTGCACTTTTCGGGCGATTTTCGTACCACCCGACAAAAATGGGCCGAAATCGGTATTTTCGGGCCAGACGATGGCTAGGGTTAGAAATCCGACACGGAACCCGAGAAACAATCATAAATAGAGGAGAAGAATGCTATAAGGATCTCGCAGTCGTCGATTTCATCTGCACTTTTCGGGCGATTTTCGTACCACCCGACAAAAATAGGCCGAAATCGGTATTTTCGGGCTAGACGATGGCTAGGGTTTGAAATCCTACACGGAACCCGAGACACAGTCATAAATTTAGGAGAAGAATGCTACAAGGATCTCGCGGTCGTCGATTTCATCTGCATTTTTCGGGCGATCTTCGTACCACCCGACAAAAATGGGCTGAAATCGGTATTTTCGGGCAAGACGATGGCTAGGGTTTGAAATCCGACACGAAACCCGAGACACATTCATAAATTTAGGAGAAGAATGCTACAAGAATCTCGCGGTCGTCGATTTCATCTGCACTTTTCGGGCGATTTTCATACCACCCGACCAAAATGGGCTGAAATCGGTATTTTCCGACCAGACGATGGATAGGGTTTGAAATCCGACACGGAACCCGAGACACAGTCATAAATTAAGCAGAAGAATGCTACAAGGATCTCGCGGTCGTCGATTTCATCTGCACTTTTCGGTCGATTTTCGTACCACCCGACAAAAATGGGCTGAAATCGGTATTTTCAGACCAGACGATGGCTAGGGTTTGAAATCTGACACGAAACAAGAGACACAGTCATAAATTTAGGAGAAGAATGCTACAAGAATCTCGCGGTCGTCGATTTCATCTGCACTTTTCGGGCGATTTTCGTACCACCCGACAAAAATGGGCCGAAATCGGTATTTTCGGGCCAGACGATGGCTAGGGTTTGAAATCCGACACGGAACCCGAGACATAGTCATAAATTGAGGAGAAGAATGCTATAAGGATCTCGCGGTCGTCGATTTCATCTGCACTTTTCGGGCGATTTTCGTACCACCCGACAAAAATGGGCCGAAATCGGTATTTTCGGGCCAGACGATGGCTAGGATTTGAAATCCGACACGGAACCCGAGACACAGTCATAAATTTTGGAGAAGAATGCTACAAGGATTTCGCGGTCGTCGATTTCATCTGGACTTTTCGGGCGATTTTCGTACCACCCGACAAAAATGGGCCGAAATCGGTATTTTCGGGCCAGACGATGGCTAGGGTTTGAAATCTGACACGGAACCCGAGACAGAGTCATAAATTAAGGAGAAGAATGCTACAAGGATCTCGCGGTCGTCGATTTCATCTGCACTTTTCGGGCGATTTTCGTACCACCCGACAAAAATGGGCCGAAATCGGTATTTTCGGGCCAGACGATGGCTAGGGTTTGAAATCCGACACGAAACAAGAGACACAGTCATAAATTTAGGAGAAGAATGCTACAAGAATCTCGCGGTTGTCGATTTCATCTGCACTTTTCGGGCGATTTTCGTACCACCCGACAAAAATGGGCCGAAATCGGTATTTTCGGGCCAGACAATGGCTAGGGTTTGAAATCCGACACGAAACCCGAGACACAGTCATAAAATGAGGAGAAGAAATGCTACAAGGATCTCGAGGTCGTCAATTTCATCTGCACTTTTTGGGCGATTTTCGTACCACCCGACAAAAATGGGCTGAAATCGGTATCTTTGGGCCAGTCGATGGCTAGGGTTTGAAATCCTACACGAAACAAGAGACATAGTCATAAATTTAGGAGAAGAATGCTACAAGAATCTCGCGGTCGTCAATTTCATCTACACTTTTCGGGCGATTTTCGTACCACCCGACAAAAATGGGCCGAAATCGATATTTTCGGGTTAGACGATGGCTAGGGTTTGAAATCCGACACGGAACCCGAGACACAGTCATAAATTGAGGAGAAGAATGCTATAAAGATCTCGCGGTCGTCAATTTCATCTGCACTTTTCGGGCGATTTTCGTACCACCCGACAAAAATGGGCCGAAATCGGTATTTTCGTGCCATACGATGGCTAGGGTTTGAAATCCTACACGAAACCCGAGACACAGTCATAAATTTTGGAGAAGAATGCAATAAGGATCTCGCGGTCGTCGATTTCATCTGGACTTTTCGGGCAATTTTCGTACCACCCGACAAAAATGCGCCGAAATCGTTATTTTCATGCCAGACGATGGCTAGGATTTGAAATCCTACACGAAACCCGAGACACAGTCATAAATTTTGGAGAAGAATGCAATAAGGATCTCGCGGTCGTCGATTTCATCTGGACTTTTCGGGCAATTTTCGTACCACCCGACAAAAATGCGCCGAAATCGTTATTTTCGGGCCAGACGATGGCTAGGGTATGAAATCCGACACGGAACCCGAGACACAGTCATAAATTATGGAGAAGAATGCTACAAGGATCTCGCGGTCGTCGATTTCATCTGGACTTTTCGGGCGATTTTCGTACCACCCGACAAAAATGGGCCGAAATCGGTATTTTCGGGCCAGACGATGGCTAGGGTTTGAAACCCGACACGGAACCCGAGACACATTCATAAATTTAGGAGAAGAATGCTACAAGGAACTCGCGGTCGTCGATATCATCTGCACTTTTCGGGCGATTTTCATACCACCCGACAAAAATTGGCCGAAATCGGTATTTTCGGGCTAGACGATGGCTAGGGTTTGAAATCCGACACGAAACCCGAGACACAGTCATAAAATGAGGAGAAGAAATGCTACAAGGATCTCGCGGTCGTCAATTTCATCTGCACTTTTTGGGCGATTTTCGTACCACCCGACAAAAATGGGCTGAAATCGGTATTTTCGGGCCAGACGATGGCTAGGGTTTGAAATCCTACACGAAACAAGAGACACAGTCATAAATTTAGGAGAAGAATGCTACAAGGATCTCGCGGTCGTCGATTTCATCTGCACTTTTCGGGCGATTTTCGTACCACCCGACAAAAATGGGCCGAAATCGGTATTTTCGGGCCAGACGATGGCTAGGGTTTGAAATCCGACACGAAACTCGAGACACAGTCATAAATTTAGGAGAAGAATGCTACAAGAATCTCGCGGTCGTCGATTTCATCTGCACTTTTCGGGCGATTTTCGTACCACCCGACAAAAATGGGCCGAAATCGGTATTTTCGGGCCAAACGATGGCTAGGGTTTGAAATCCGACACGAAACCCGAGACACAGTCATAAATTGAGGAGAAGAATGCACAAAGGATCTCGCGGTCGTCGATTTCATCTGCACTTTTCGGGCGATTTTCGTACCACTTGACAAAAATGGGCCGAAATCGGTATTTTCGGGCCAGACGATGGCTAGGGTTTGAAATCTGACACGAAACAAGAGACACAGTCATAAATTTAGGAGAAGAATGCTACAAGAATCTCGCGGTCGTCGATTTCATCTGCACTTTTCGGGCGATTTTCGTACCACCCGACAAAAATGGGCCGAAATCGGTATTTTCGGGCTAGACGATGGCTAGGGTTTGAAATCCGACACGGAACCCGAGACACATTCATAAATTTAGGAGAAGAATGCTACAAGGAACTCGCGGTCGTCGATATCATCTGCACTTTTCGGGCGATTTTCATACCACCCGACAAAAATTGGCCGAAATCGGTATTTTCGGGCTAGACGATGGCTAGGGTTTGAAATCCGACACGAAACCCGAGACACAGTCATAAAATGAGGAGAAGAAATGCTACAAGGATCTCGCGGTCGTCAATTTCATCTGCACTTTTTGGGCGATTTTCGTACCACCCGACAAAAATGGGCTGAAATCGGTATCTTTGGGCCAGACAATGGCTAGGGTTTGAAATCCTACACGAAACAAGAGACATAGTCATAAATTTAGGAGAAGAATGCTACACGAATCTCGCGGTCGTCAATTTCATCTACACTTTTCGGGCGATTTTCGTACCACCCGACAAAAATGGGCCGAAATCGATATTTTCGGGTTAGACGATGGCTAGGGTTTGAAATCCGACACGGAACCCGAGACACAGTCATAAATTGAGGAGAAGAATGCTATAAAGATCTCGCGGTCGTCAATTTCATCTGCACTTTTCGGGCGATTTTCGTACCACCCGACAAAAATGGGCCGAAATCGGTATTTTCGTGCCAGACGATGGCTAGGGTTTGAAATCCTACACGAAACCCGAGACACAGTCATAAATTTTGGAGAAGAATGCAATAAGGATCTCGCGGTCGTCGATTTCATCTGGACTTTTCGGGCAATTTTCGTACCACCCGACAAAAATGCGCCGAAATCGGTATTTTCGGGCCAGACGATGGCTAGGGTTATAAATCCGACACGGAACCCGAGACACAGTCATAAATTATGGAGAAGAATGCTACAAGGATCTCGCGGTCGTCGATTTCATCTGGACTTTTCGGGCGATTTTCGTACCATCCGACAAAAATGGGCCGAAATCGGTATTTTCGGGCCAGACGATGGCTAGGGTTTGAAATCCGACACGGAACCCGAGACACATTCATAAATTTAGGAGAAGAATGCTACAAGGAACTCGCGGTCGTCGATATCATCTGCACTTTTCGGGCGATTTTCGTACCACCCGACAAAAATTGTCTGAAATCGGTATTTTCGGGCTAGACGATGGCTAGGGTTTGAAATCCGACACGAAACAAGAGACACAGTCATAAATTTAGGAGAAGAATGCTACAAGAATCTCGCGCTCGTCGATTTCATCTGCACTTTTCGGGCGATTTTCGTACCACCCGACAAAAATGGGCCGAAATCGGTATTTTCGGGCCAGATGATGGCTAGGGTTTGAAATCCGACACGGAACCCGAGACACAGTGATAAATTGAGGAGAAGATTGCTATAAGGATCTCGCGGTCGCCAATTTCATCTGCACTTTTCGGGCAATTTTCGTACAACCCGACAATAATGGGCCGAAATCGGTATTTTCGGGCCAGAGGATGGCTAGGGTTTGAAATCCTACACGAAACCCGAGACACAGTCATAAATTTTGGAGAAGAATGCTACAAGGATCTCGCGGCCGTCGATTTTATCTGCACTTTTCGGGCGATTTTCGTACCACCCGACAAAAATGGGCCGAAATCGGTATTTTCGGGCCAAACGATAACTAGGGTTTGAAATCCGACACAGAACCCGAGACACATTCATAAATTTCGGAGAAGCATGCTACAAGGATCTCGCGGTCGTCGATTTCATCTGCACTTTTCGGGCGATTTTCGTACCACCCGACAAAAATGGGCCGAAATCGGTATTTTCGGGCCAAACGATGGCTAGGGTTTGAAATCCGACACGAAACCCGAGACACAGTCATAAATTGAGGAGAAGAATGCTACAAGAATCTCGCGGTCGTCGATTTCATCTGCACTTTTCGGGCGATTTTCGTACCACCCGACAAAAATGGGCCGAAATCGGTATTTTCGGGCTAGACGATGGCTAGGGTTTGAAATCCGACACGAAACCCGAGACACAGTCATAAAATGAGGAGAAGAAATGCTACAAGGATCTCGCGGTCGTCAATTTCATCTGCACTTTTTGGGCGATTTTCGTACCACCCGACAAAAATGGGCTGAAATCGGTATTTTCGGGCCAGACGATGGCTAGGGTTTGAAATCCTACACGAAACAAGAGACACAGTCATAAATTTAGGAGAAGAATGCTACAAGGATCTCGCGGTCGTCGATTTCATCTGCACTTTTCGGGCGATTTTCGTACCACCCGACAAAAATGGGCCGAAATCGGTATTTTCGGGCCAGACGATGGCTAGGGTTTGAAATCCGACACAAAACCCGAGACACAGTCATAAAATGAGGAGAAGAATGTTACAAGAATCTCGCGGTCGTCGATTTCATCTGCACTTTTCGGGCGATTTTCGTACCACCCGACAAAAATGGGCCGAAATCGGTATTTTCGGGCCAGACGATGGCTAGGGTTTGAAATCCGACACAAAACCCGAGACACAGTCATAAAATGAGGAGAAGAATGTTACAAGGATCTCGCGGTCGTCAATTTCATCTGCACTTTTTGGGCGATTTTCGTACCACCCGACAAAAATGGGCCGAAATCGGTATTTTCGGGCCAGACGATGGCTAGGGTTTGAAATCCTACACAAAACAAGAGACACAGTCATAAATTTAGGAGAAGAATGCTACAAGGATCTCGCGGTCGTCGATTTCATCTGCACTTTTCGGGCGATTTTCGTACCACCCGACAAAAATGGGCCGAAATCGGTATTTTTGGGCCAGACGATGGCTAGGGTTTGAAATCCGACACGAAACCCGAGACACAGTCATAAATTGAGGAGAAGATTGCTATAAGGATCTCGCGGTCGCCAATTTCATCTGCACTTTTGGGGCAATTTTCGTACAACCCGACAATAATGGGCCGAAATCGGTATTTTCGGGCCAGAGGATGGCTAGGGTTTGAAATTCTACACGAAACCCGAGACACAGTCATAAATTTTGGAGAAGAATGCTACAAGGATCTCGCGGCCGTCGATTTCATCTGCACTTTTCGGGCGATTTTCGTACCACCCGACAAAAATGGGCCGAAATCGGTATTTTCGGGCCAAACGATGGCTAGGGTTTGAAATCCGACACAGAACCCGAGACACATTCATAAATTTCGGAGAAGCATGCTACAAGGATCTCGCGGTCGTCGATTTCATCTGCACTTTTCGGGCGATTTTCGTACCACCCGACAAAAATGGGCCGAAATCGGTATTTTCGGGCCAGACGATGGCTAGGGTTTGAAATCCGACACGAAACAAGAGACACAATCATAAATTTTGGAGAAGAATGCTACAAGAATCTCGCGGTCGTCGATTTCATCTGCACTTTTCGGGCGATTTTCGTACCACACGACAAAAATGGGCCGAAATCGGTATTTTCGGGCCAGACGATGGCTAGGGTTTGAAATCCTACACGAAACAAGAGACACAATCATAAATTTTGGAGAAGAATGCAACAAGGATCTCGCGGTCGTCGATTTCATCTGGACTTTTCGGGCAATTTTCGTACCACCCGATAAAAATGCGCCGAAATCGGTATTTTCGGGCCAGACGATGGCTAGGGTTTGAAATCCGACACGGAACCCGAGACACATTCATTAATTTTGGAGTAGAATGCTACAAGGATCTCGCGGTCGTGGATTTCGTTTGGACTTTTCGGGCGATTTTCGTACCACCCGACAAAAATGGGCCGAAATCGGTATTTTCGGGCCAGACGATGGCTAGGGTTTGAAATCCGACACGGAACCCGAGACACATTCATAAATTTAGGAGAAGAATGCTACAAGGATCTCGCAGTCGTCGATTTCATCTGCACTTTCCAGGCGATTTTTGTACCACCCGACAAAAATAGGCCGAAATCGGTATTTTCGGGCCAGACGATGGCTAGGGTTTGAAATCCGACACGAAACCTGAGACATAGTCATAAATTTAGGAGAAGAATGCTACAAGAATCTCGCGGTCGTCGATTTCATCTGCACTTTTCGGGCGATTTTCGTACCACCCGACAAAAATGGGCCGAAATCGGTATTTTCGGGCCAGACGATGGCTAGGGTTTGAAATCCGACACAAAACCCGAGACACAGTCATAAAATGAGGAGAAAAATGTTACAAGGATCTCGCGGTCGTCAATTTCATCTGCACTTTTTGGGCGATTTTCGTACCACCCGACAAAAATGGGCCGAAATCGGTATTTTCGGGCCAGACGATGGCTAGGGTTTGAAATCCTACACAAAACAAGAGACACAGTCATAAATTTAGGAGAAGAATGCTACAAGGATCTCGCGGTCGTCGATTTCATCTGCACTTTTCGGGCGATTTTCGTACCACCCGACAAAAATGGGCCGAAATCGGTATTTTTGGGCCAGATGATGGCTAGGGTTTGAAATCCGACACGAAACCCGAGACACAGTCAAAAATTGAGGAGAAGATTGCTATAAGGATCTCGCGGTCGCCAATTTCATCTGCACTTTTCGGGCAATTTTCGTACAACCCGACAATAATGGGCCGAAATCGGTATTTTCGGGCCAGAGGATGGCTAGGGTTTGAAATCCTACACGAAACCCGAGACACAGTCATAAATTTTGGAGAAGAATGCTACAAGGATCTCGCGGCCGTCGATTTCATCTGCACTTTTCGGGCGATTTTCGTACCACCCGACAAAAATGGGCCGAAATCGGTATTTTCGGGCCAAACGATAACTAGGGTTTGAAATCCGACACAGAACCCGAGACACATTCATAAATTTCGGAGAAGCATGCTACAAGGATCTCGCGGTCGTCGATTTCATCTGCACTTTTCGGGCGATTTTCGTACCACCCGACAAAAATGGGCCGAAATCGGTATTTTCGGGCCAGACGATGGCTAGGGTTTGAAATCCGACACGAAACAAGAGACACAGTCATAAATTTAGGAGAAGAATGCTACAAGAATCTCGCGGTCGTCGATTTCATCTGCACTTTTCGGGCGATTTTCGTACCACCCGACAAAAATGGGCCGAAATCGGTATTTTCGGGCCAGACGATGGCTAGGGTTAGAAATCCGACACGGAACCCGAGAAACAATCATAAATAGAGGAGAAGAATGCTATAAGGATCTCGCAGTCGTCGATTTCATCTGCACTTTTCGGTCGATTTTCGTACCACCCGACAAAAATAGGCCGAAATCGGTATTTTCGGGCTAGACGATGGCTAGGGTTTGAAATCCTACAAGGAACCCGAGACACAGTCATAAATTTTGGAGAAGAATGCTACAAGGATCTCGCGGTCGTCGATTTCATCTAGACTTTTCGGGCAATTTTCATACCACCCGACAAAAATGGGCCGAAATCGGTATTTTCGGGCCAGATGATGGCTAGGGTTTGAAATCCGACACGAAACCCGAGACACATTCATAAATTTAGGAGAAGAATGCTACAAGGATCTCGCGGTCGTCGATTTCATATGCATTTTTCGGGCGATCTTCGTACCACCCGACAAAAATGGGCTGAAATCGGTATTTTCGGGCAAGACGATGGCTAGGGTTTGAAATCCGACACGAAACCCGAGACACAGTCATAAATTGAGGAGAAGAATGCTACAAGGATCTCGCGGTCGTCGATTTCATCTGCACTTTTCGGGCGATTTTCGTACCACCCGACAAAAATGGGCCGAAATCGGTATTTTCGGGCTAGACGATGGCTAGGGTTTGAAATCCGACACGAAACCCGAGACACAGTCATAAAATGAGGAGAAGAAATGCTACAAGGATCTCGCGGTCGTCAATTTCATCTGCACTTTTTGGGCGATTTTCGTACCACCCGACAAAAATGGGCTGAAATCGGTATTTTTGGGACAGACGATGGCTAGGGTTTGAAATCCTACACGAAACAAGAGACACAGTCATAAATTTAGGAGAAGAATGCTACAAGGATCTCGCGGTCGTCGATTTCATCTACACTTTTCGGGCGATTTTCGTACCACCCGACAAAAATGGGCCGAAATCGATATTTTCGGGTTAGACGATGGCTAGGGTTTGAAATCCGACACGGAACCCGAGACACAGTCATAAATTGAGGAGAAGAATGCTATAAAGATCTCGCGGTCGTCAATTTCATCTGCACTTTTCAGGCGATGTTCGTACCACCCGACAAAAATGGGCCGAAATCGGTATTTTCGTGCCAGACGATGGCTAGGGTTTGAAATCCTACACGAAACCCGAGACACAGTCATAAATTTTGGAGAAGAATGCAATAAGGATCTCGCGGTCGTCGATTTCATCTGGACTTTTCGGGCAATTTTCGTACCACCCGACAAAAATGCGCCGAAATCGGTATTTTCGGGCCAGACGATGGCTAGGGTTATAAATCCGACACGGAACCCGAGACACAGTCATAAATTATGGAGAAGAATGCTACAAGGATCTCGCGGTCGTCGATTTCATCTGGACTTTTCGGGCGATTTTCGTACCATCCGACAAAAATGGGCCGAAATCGGTATTTTCGGGCCAGACGATGGCTAGGGTTTGAAATCCGACACGGAACCCGAGACACATTCATAAATTTAGGAGAAGAATGCTACAAGGAACTCGCGGTCGTCGATATCATCTGCACTTTTCGGGCGATTTTCGTACCACCCGACAAAAATTGTCTGAAATCGGTATTTTCGGGCTAGACGATGGCTAGGGTTTGAAATCCGACACGAAACAAGAGACACAGTCATAAATTTAGGAGAAGAATGCTACAAGAATCTCGTGCTCGTCGATTTCATCTGCACTTTTCGGGCGATTTTCGTACCACCCGACAAAAATGGGCCGAAATCGGTATTTTCGGGCCAGATGATGGCTAGGGTTTGAAATCCGACACGGAACCCGAGACACAGTCATAAATTGAGGAGAAGATTGCTATAAGGATCTCGCGGTCGCCAATTTCATCTGCACTTTTCGGGCAATTTTCGTACAACCCGACAATAATGGGCCGAAATCGGTATTTTCGGGCCAGAGGATGGCTAGGGTTTGAAATCCTACACGAAACCCGAGACACAGTCATAAATTTTGGAGAAGAATGCTACAAGGATCTCGCGGCCGTCGATTTTATCTGCACTTTTCGGGCGATTTTCGTACCACCCGACAAAAATGGGCCGAAATCGGTATTTTCGGGCCAAACGATAACTAGGGTTTGAAATCCGACACAGAACCCGAGACACATTCATAAATTTCGGAGAAGCATGCTACAAGGATCTCGCGGTCGTCGATTTCATCTGCACTTTTCGGGCGATTTTCGTACCACCCGACAAAAATGGGCCGAAATCGGTATTTTCGGGCCAGACGATGGCTAGGGTTTGAAATCCGACACGAAACAAGAGACACAGTCATAAATTTAGGAGAAGAATGCTACAAGAATCTCGCGGTCGTCGATTTCATCTGCACTTTTCGGGCGATTTTCGTACCACCCGACAAAAATGGGCCGAAATCGGTATTTTCGGGCCAGACGATGGCTAGGGTTAGAAATCCGACACGGAACCCGAGAAACAATCATAAATAGAGGAGAAGAATGCTATAAGGATCTCGCAGTCGTCGATTTCATCTGCACTTTTCGGTCGATTTTCGTACCACCCGACAAAAATAGGCCGAAATCGGTATTTTCGGGCTAGACGATGGCTAGGGTTTGAAATCCTACAAGGAACCCGAGACACAGTCATAAATTTTGGAGAAGAATGCTACAAGGATCTCGCGGTCGTCGATTTCATCTAGACTTTTCGGGCAATTTTCATACCACCCGACAAAAATGGGCCGAAATCGGTATTTTCGGGCCAGATGATGGCTAGGGTTTGAAATCCGACACGAAACCCGAGACACATTCATAAATTTAGGAGAAGAATGCTACAAGGATCTCGCGGTCGTCGATTTCATATGCATTTTTCGGGCGATCTTCGTACCACCCGACAAAAATGGGCTGAAATCGGTATTTTCGGGCAAGACGATGGCTAGGGTTTGAAATCCGACACGAAACCCGAGACACAGTCATAAATTGAGGAGAAGAATGCTACAAGGATCTCGCGGTCGTCGATTTCATCTGCACTTTTCGGGCGATTTTCGTACCACCCGACAAAAATGGGCCGAAATCGGTATTTTCGGGCTAGACGATGGCTAGGGTTTGAAATCCGACACGAAACCCGAGACACAGTCATAAAATGAGGAGAAGAAATGCTACAAGGATCTCGCGGTCGTCAATTTCATCTGCACTTTTTGGGCGATTTTCGTACCACCCGACAAAAATGGGCTGAAATCGGTATTTTCGGGCCAGACGATGGCTAGGGTTTGAAATCCTACACGAAACAAGAGACACAGTCATAAATTTAGGAGAAGAATGCTACAAGGATCTCGCGGTCGTCGATTTCATCTGCACTTTTCGGGCGATTTTCGTACCACCCGACAAAAATGGGCCGAAATCGGTATTTTCGGGCCAGACGATGGCTAGGGTTTGAAATCCGACACAAAACCCGAGACACAGTCATAAAATGAGGAGAAGAATGTTACAAGAATCTCGCGGTCGTCGATTTCATCTGCACTTTTCGGGCGATTTTCGTACCACCCGACAAAAATGGGCCGAAATCGGTATTTTCGGGCCAGACGATGGCTAGGGTTTGAAATCCGACACAAAACCCGAGACACAGTCATAAAATGAGGAGAAGAATGTTACAAGGATCTCGCGGTCGTCAATTTCATCTGCACTTTTTGGGCGATTTTCGTACCACCCGACAAAAATGGGCCGAAATCGGTATTTTCGGGCCAGACGATGGCTAGGGTTTGAAATCCTACATAAAACAAGAGACACAGTCATAAATTTAGGAGAAGAATGCTACAAGGATCTCGCGGTCGTCGATTTCATCTGCACTTTTCGGGCAATTTTCGTACCACCCGACAAAAATGGGCCGAAATCGGTATTTTTGGGCCAGACGATGGCTAGGGTTTGAAATCCGACACGAAACCCGAGACACAGTCATAAATTGAGGAGAAGATTGCTATAAGGATCTCGCGGTCGCCAATTTCATCTGCACTTTTGGGGCAATTTTCGTACAACCCGACAATAATGGGCCGAAATCGGTATTTTCGGGCCAGAGGATGGCTAGGGTTTGAAATTCTACACGAAACCCGAGACACAGTCATAAATTTTGGAGAAGAATGCTACAAGGATCTCGCGGCCGTCGATTTCATCTGCACTTTTCGGGCGATTTTCGTACCACCCGACAAAAATGGGCCGAAATCGGTATTTTCGGGCCAAACGATGGCTAGGGTTTGAAATCCGACACAGAACCCGAGACACATTCATAAATTTCGGAGAAGCATGCTACAAGGATCTCGCGGTCGTCGATTTCATCTGCACTTTTCGGGCGATTTTCGTACCACCCGACAAAAATGGGCCGAAATCAGTATTTTCGGGCCAGACGATGGCTAGGGTTTGAAATCCGACACGAAACAAGAGACACAGTCATAAATTTAGGAGAAGAATGCTACAAGAATCTCGCGGTCGTCGATTTCATCTGCACTTTTTTGGGCGATTTTCGTACCACACGACAAAAATGGGCCGAAATCGGTATTTTCGGGCCAAACGATGGCTAGGGTTTGAAATCCTACACGAAACAAGAGACACAGTCATAAATTTTGGAGAAGAATGCAACAAGGATCTCGCGGTCGTCGATTTCATCTGGACTTTTCGGGCAATTTTCGTACCACCCGATAAAAATGCGCCGAAATCGGTATTTTCGGGCCAGACGATGGCTAGGGTTTGAAATCCGACACGGAACCCGAGACACATTCATTAATTTTGGAGTAGAATGCTACAAGGATCTCGCGGTCGTGGATTTCGTTTGGACTTTTCGGGCGATTTTCGTACCACCCGACAAAAATGGGCCGAAATCGGTATTTTCGGGCCAGACGATGGCTAGGGTTTGAAATCCGACACGGAACCCGAGACACATTCATAAATTTAGGAGAAGAATGCTACAAGGATCTCGCAGTCGTCGATTTCATCTGCACTTTCCGGGCGATTTTTGTACCACCCGACAAAAATAGGCCGAAATCGGTATTTTCGGGCCAGACGATGGCTAGGGTTTGAAATCCGACACGAAACCTGAGACACAGTCATAAATTTAGGAGAAGAATGCTACAAGAATCTCGCGGTCGTCGATTTCATCTGCACTTTTCGGGCGATTTTCGTACCACCCGACAAAAATGGGCCGAAATCGGTATTTTCGGGCCAGACGATGGCTAGGGTTAGAAATCCGACACGGAACCCGAGAAACAATCATAAATAGAGGAGAAGAATGCTATAAGGATCTCGCAGTCGTCGATTTCATCTGCACTTTTCGGGCGATTTTCGTACCACCCGACAAAAATAGGCCGAAATCGGTATTTTCGGGCTAGACGATGGCTAGGGTTTGAAATCCTACACGGAACCCGAGACACAGTCATAAATTTAGGAGAAGAATGCTACAAGGATCTCGCGGTCGTCGATTTCATCTGCATTTTTCGGGCGATCTTCGTACCACCCGACAAAAATGGGCTGAAATCGGTATTTTCGGGCAAGACGATGGCTAGGGTTTGAAATCCGACACGAAACCCGAGACACAGTCATAAATTTAGGAGAAGAATGCTACAAGGATCTCGCGGTCGTCGATTTCATCTGCACTTTTCGGGCGATTTTCGTACCACCCGACAAAAATGGGCTGAAATCGGTATTTTCGGGCCAGACGATGGCTAGGGTTTGAAATTTGACACAAAAATCGAGACACAGTCATAAATTTTGGAGAAGAATGCTACAAGGATCTCGCGGTCGTCGATTTCATCTGAACTTTTCGGGCGATTTTCGTACCACCCGACAAAAATGTGCCGAAATCGGTATTTTCGGGCCAGACGATGGCTAGGGTTTGAAACCCGAGACACATTCATAAATTTAGGAGAAGAATGCTACAAGGATCTCGCGTTCGTCGATTTCATCTGCAATTTTCGGGCAATTTTCGTACCACTCGACAAAATTGGGCTGAAATCGGTATTTTCGGGCCAGACGATGGCTAGGGTTTGAAATCCGACACAAAAACCGAGACACAGTCATAAATTTAGGAGAAGAATGCTACAAGAATCTCGCGGTCGTCGATTTCATCTGCACTTTTCGGGCGATTTTCGTACCACCCGACAAAAATGGGCCGAAATCGGTATTTTCGGGCCAGACGATGGCTAGGGTTTGAAATCCGACACGGAACCCGACACACATTCCTAAATTTAGGAGAAGAATGCTACAAGGATCTCGCGGTCGTCGATTTCATCTGGACTTTTCGGGCCATTTTCGTACCACCCGACAAAAATGGGCCGAAATCGGTATTTTCGGGCCAGACGATGGCTAGGGTTTGAAATCCGACACAAAACCCGAGACACAGTCATAAATTTAGGAGAAGAATGCTACAAGAATCTCGCGGTCGTCGATTTCATCTGCACTTTTCGGGCGATTTTCGTACCACCCGACAAAAATGGGCCGAAATCGGTATTTTCGGGCCAGACGATGGCTAGGGTTTGAAATCCGACACAGAACCCGAGACACAGTCATAAATTGAGAAGAAGAATGCTATAAGGATCTCGCGGTCGTCTATTTCATCTGCAGTTTTTGGGCGATTTTCGTACCACCCGACAAAAATGGGCCGAAATCGGTATTTTCGGGCCAGACGATGGCTAGGGTTTGAAATCCGACACGGAACCCGAGACACAGTCATAAATTGAGGAGAAGAATGCTACAAGAATCTCGCGGTCGTCGATTTCATCTGCACTTTTCGGGCGATTTTCGTACCACCCGACAAAAATGGGCCGAAATCGGTATTTTCGGGCTAGACGATGGCTAGGGTTTGAAATCCGACACGGAACCCGAGACACATTCATAAATTTAGGAGAAGAATGCTACAAGGAACTCGCGGTCGTCGATATCATCTGCACTTTTCGGGCGATTTTCATACCACCCGACAAAAATTGGCCGAAATCGGTATTTTCGGGCTAGACGATGGATAGGGTTTGAAATCCGACACGAAACAAGAGACACAGTCATAAATTTAGGAGAAGAATGCTACAAGAATCTCGCGCTAGTCGATTTCATTTGCACTTTTCGGGCGATTTTCGTACCACCCGACAAAAATGGGCCGAAATCGGTATTTTCGGGCCAAACGATGGCTAGGGTTTGAAATCCGACACGAAACCCGAGACACAGTCATAAATTGAGGAGAAGAATGCTACAAGAATCTCGCGGTCGTCGATTTCATCTGCACTTTTCGGGCGATTTTCGTACCACCCGACAAAAATGGGCCGAAATCGGTATTTTCGGGCTAGACGATGGCTAGGGTTTGAAATCCGACACGAAACCCGAGACACAGTCATAAAATGAGGAGAAGAAATGCTACAAGGATCTCGCGGTCGTCAATTTCATCTGCACTTTTTGGGCGATTTTCGTACCACCCGACAAAAATGGGCTGAAATCGGTATCTTTGGGCCAGACAATGGCTAGGGTTTGAAATCCTACACGAAACAAGAGACATAGTCATAAATTTAGGAGAAGAATGCTACACGAATCTCGCGGTCGTCAATTTCATCTACACTTTTCGGGCGATTTTCGTACCACCCGACAAAAATGGGCCGAAATCGATATTTTCGGGTTAGACGATGGCTAGGGTTTGAAATCCGACACGGAACCCGAGACACAGTCATAAATTGAGGAGAAGAATGCTATAAAGATCTCGCGGTCGTCAATTTCATCTGCACTTTTCAGGCGATGTTCGTACCACCCGACAAAAATGGGCCGAAATCGGTATTTTCGTGCCAGACGATGGCTAGGGTTTGAAATCCTACACGAAACCCGAGACACAGTCATAAATTTTGGAGAAGAATGCAATAAGGATCTCGCGGTCGTCGATTTCATCTGGACTTTTCGGGCAATTTTCGTACCACCCGACAAAAATGCGCCGAAATCGGTATTTTCGGGCCAGACGATGGCTAGGGTTAGAAATCCGACACGGAACCCGAGACACAGTCATAAATTATGGAGAAGAATGCTACAAGGATCTCGCGGTCGTCGATTTCATCTGGACTTTTCGGGCGATTTTCGTACCATCCGACAAAAATGGGCCGAAATCGGTATTTTCGGGCCAGACGATGGCTAGGGTTTGAAATCCGACACGGAACCCGAGACACATTCATAAATTTAGGAGAAGAATGCTACAAGGAACTCGCGGTCGTCGATATCATCTGCACTTTTCGGGCGATTTTCGTACCACCCGACAAAAATTGTCTGAAATCGGTATTTTCGGGCTAGACGATGGCTAGGGTTTGAAATCCGACACGAAACAAGAGACACAGTCATAAATTTAGGAGAAGAATGCTACAAGAATCTCGTGCTCGTCGATTTCATCTGCACTTTTCGGGCGATTTTCGTACCACCCGACAAAAATGGGCCGAAATCGGTATTTTCGGGCCAGATGATGGCTAGGGTTTGAAATCCGACACGGAACCCGAGACACAGTCATAAATTGAGGAGAAGATTGCTATAAGGATCTCGCGGTCGCCAATTTCATCTGCACTTTTCGGGCAATTTTCGTACAACCCGACAATAATGGGCCGAAATCGGTATTTTCGGGCCAGAGGATGGCTAGGGTTTGAAATCCTACACGAAACCCGAGACACAGTCATAAATTTTGGAGAAGAATGCTACAAGGATCTCGCGGCCGTCGATTTCATCTGCACTTTTCGGGCGATTTTCGTACCACCCGACAAAAATGGGCCGAAATCGGTATTTTCGGGCCAAACGATAACTAGGGTTTGAAATCCGACACAGAACCCGAGACACATTCATAAATTTCGGAGAAGCATGCTACAAGGATCTCGCGGTCGTCGATTTCATCTGCACTTTTCGGGCGATTTTCGTACCACCCGACAAAAATGGGCCGAAATCGGTATTTTCGGGCCAAACGATGGCTAGGGTTTGAAATCCGACACGAAACCCGAGACACAGTCATAAATTGAGGAGAAGAATGCTACAAGAATCTCGCGGTCGTCGATTTCATCTGCACTTTTCGGGCGATTTTCGTACCACCCGACAAAAATGGGCCGAAATCGGTATTTTCGGGCTAGACGATGGCTAGGGTTTGAAATCCGACACGAAACCCGAGACACAGTCATAAAATGAGGAGAAGAAATGCTACAAGGATCTCGCGGTCGTCAATTTCATCTGCACTTTTTGGGCGATTTTCGTACCACCCGACAAAAATGGGCTGAAATCGGTATTTTCGGGCCAGACGATGGCTAGGGTTTGAAATCCTACACGAAACAAGAGACACAGTCATAAATTTAGGAGAAGAATGCTACAAGGATCTCGCGGTCGTCGATTTCATCTGCACTTTTCGGGCGATTTTCGTACCACCCGACAAAAATGGGCCGAAATCGGTATTTTCGGGCCAGACGATGGCTAGGGTTTGAAATCCGACACGAAACCTGAGACACAGTCATAAATTTAGGAGAAGAATGCTACAAGGATCTCGCGGTCGTCGATTTCATCTGCACTTTTCGGGCGATTTTCGTACCACCCGACAAAAATGGGCCGAAATCAGTATTTTCGGGCCAGACGATGGCTAGGGTTTGAAATCCGACACGAAACCCGAGACACAGTCATAAATTTAGGAGAAGAATGCTACAAGAATCTCGCGGTCGTCGATTTCATCTGCACTTTTCGGGCGATTTTCGTACCAACCGACAAAAATGGGCCGAAATCGGTATTTTCGGGCCAGACGATGGCTAAGGTTTGAAATCCGACACGGAACCCGAGACACAGTCATAAATTGAGGAGAAGAATGCTATAAGGATCTCGCGGTCGTCAATTTCATCTGCACTTTTCGAGCGATTTTCGTACCACCCAACAAAAATGGGCCGTAATCGGTATTTTCGGGCCAGACGATGGCTAGGGTTTGAAATCCTACACGAAACCCGAGACACAGTCATAAATTTTGGAGAAGAATGCTACAAGGATCTCGCGGTCGTCGATTTCATCTGCACTTTTCGGGCGATTTTCGTACCACCCGACAAAAATGGGCCGAAATCGGTATTTTCGGGCTAGACGATGGCTAGGGTTTGAAATCCGACACGAAACCCGAGACACAGTCATAAATTTAGGAGAAGAATGCTACAAGAATCTCGCGGTCGTCGATTTCATCTGCACTTTTCAGGCGATTTTCGTACCACCCGACAAAAATGGGCCGAAATCGGTATTTTCGGGCCAGACGATGGCTAGGGTTTGAAAGCATACACAGAACCCGAGACACAGTCATAAATTGAGGAGAAGAATTCTATAAGGATCTCACGGTCGTCGATTTCATCTGCACTTTTCGGGCGATTTTTGTACCACCCGACAAAAATGGGCCGAAATCGGTATTTTCGGGCCAGACGATGGCTAGAATTTGAAATCCGACACGAAAACTGAAACACGGTCATTAATTTAGGAGAAGAATGCTACAAGAATCTCGCGGTCGTCGATTTCATCTGCACTTTTCGGGCGATTTTCGTACCACCCGACAAAAATGGGCCGAATCGGTATTTTCGGGCAAGCCGCTGGCTAGGGTTTGAAATCCGACACGGAACCCGAGACACAGTCATAAATTCAGGAGAAGAATTCTATAAGGATCTCGCGGTCGTCGATTTCATCTGCACTTTTCGGGCGAATTTCGTACCACCCGACAAAAATGGGCCGAAATCGGTATTTTCTGGCCAGTTGATGGCTAGGGTTTGAAATTCGACACGGAACCCGAGACACATTCATAAATTTAGGAGAAGAATGCTACCAGGATCTCGCGGTCGTCGATTTCATCTGGACTTTTCGGGCGATTTTCGTACCACCCGACAAAAATGGGCCGAAGTCGGTATTTTCGGGCCAGACGATGGCTAGAATTTGAAATCCGACACGAAAACCGAGACACGGTCATAAATTTAGGAGAAGAATGCTACAAGAATCTCGCGGTCGTCGATTTCATCTGCACTTTTCGGGCGATTTTCGTACCACCCGACAAAAATGGGCCGAAATCAGTATTTCCGGGCCTGACGATGGCTAGGGTTTGAAATCCGACACGGAACCCGAGACACATTCATAAATTGAGGAGAAGAATTCTATAAGCATCTCGCGGTCGTCGATTTCATCTGCATTTTTCGGGCGATTTTCATACCACCCGACAAAAATGGGCCGAAATCGGTATTTTCGGGCCAGACGATGGCTAGGGTTTGAAATCCTACACGGAACCCGAGACACAGTCATAAATTTTGGAGAAGAATGCTACAAGAATCTCGCGGTCGTCGATTTCATCTGCACTTTTCGGGCGATTTTCGTACCACCCGACAAAAATGGGCCGAAATCGGTATTTTCGGGCCAGACGATGGCTAGGGTTTGAAATCCGACACAAAACCCGAGACACAGTCATAAAATGAGGAGAAGAATGTTACAAGAATCTCGCGGTCGTCGATTTCATCTGCACTTTTCGGGCGATTTTCGTACCACCCGACAAAAATGGGCCGAAATCGGTATTTTCGGGCCAGACGATGGCTAGGGTTTGAAATCCGACACAAAACCCGAGACACAGTCATAAAATGAGGAGAAGAATGTTACAAGGATCTCGCGGTCGTCAATTTCATCTGCACTTTTTGGGCGATTTTCGTACCACCCGACAAAAATGGGCCGAAATCGGTATTTTCGGGCCAGACGATGGCTAGGGTTTGAAATCCTACACAAAACAAGAGACACAGTCATAAATTGAGGAGAAGATTGCTATAAGGATCTCGCGGTCGCCAATTTCATCTGCACTTTTGGGGCAATTTTCGTACAACCCGACAATAATGGGCCGAAATCGGTATTTTCGGGCCAGAGGATGGCTAGGGTTTGAAATTCTACACGAAACCCGAGACACAGTCATAAATTTTGGAGAAGAATGCTACAAGGATCTCGCGGCCGTCGATTTCATCTGCACTTTTCGGGCGATTTTCGTACCACCCGACAAAAATGGGCCGAAATCGGTATTTTCGGGCCAAACGATGGCTAGGGTTTGAAATCCGACACAGAACCCGAGACACATTCATAAATTTCGGAGAAGCATGCTACAAGGATCTCGCGGTCGTCGATTTCATCTGCACTTTTCGGGCGATTTTCGTACCACCCGACAAAAATGGGCCGAAATCGATATTTTCGGGCCAGACGATGGCTAGGGTTTGAAATCCGACACGAAACAAGAGACACAGTCATAAATTTAGGAGAAGAATGCTACAAGAATCTCGCGGTCGTCGATTTCATCTGCACTTTTCGGGCGATTTTCGTACCACCCGACAAAAATGGGCCGAAATCGGTATTTTCGGGCAAGACGATGGCTAGGGTTTGAAATCCGACACGGAACCCGAGACACAGTCATAAATTTAGGAGAAGAATGCTACAAGGATCTCGCGGTCGTCGATTTCATCTGGACTTTTCGGGCGATTTTCGTACCACCCGGCAAAAATGGGCCGAAATCGGTATTTTCGGGCCAGACGATGGCAAGGGTTTGAAATCCGACATGGAACCCGAGACACAGTCATAAATTTAGGAGAAGAATGCTACAAGGATCTCGCGGTCGTCGATTTCATCTGGACTTTTCGGGCGATTTCCGTACCACCCGACAAAAATGGGCCGAAATCGGTATATTCGGGCTAGACGATGGCTAGGGTTTGAAATCTGACACGGAACTTGAGACACAATCATAAATTTATGAGAAGAATGCTACAAGGATCTCGCGGTCGTCGATTTCATCTGGACTTTTCCGGCGATTTTTGTACCACCTGACAAAAATGGGCCGAAATCGGTATTTTCGGGCCAGACGATGGCAAGGGTTTGAAATCCGACATGGAACCCGAGACACAGTCATAAATTTAGGAGAAGAATGCTACAAGGATCTCGCGGTCGTCGATTTCATCTGCACTTTTCGGGCGATTTTCGTACCACCCGACAAAAATGGGCCGAAATCGGTATTTTCAGGCCAGACGATGGCTAGGGTTTGAAATCCTACACGGAAACCCGAGACACAATCATAAATTTAGGAGAAGAATGCTACAAGGATCTCGCGGTCGTCGATTTCATCTGGACTTTTCGGGCCATTTTCGTACCACCCGACAAAAATGGGCCGAAATCGGTATTTTCGGGCCAGACGATGGCTAGGGTTTGAAATCCGACACGGAACCCGAGACACAGTCATAAATTGAGGAGAAGAATGCTATAAGGATCTCGCGGTCGTCAATTTCATCTGCACTTTTCGGGCGATTTTCGTACCACTCGACAAAAATGGGCCGAAATCGGTATTTTCGGGCCAGACGATGGCTAGGGTTTGAAATCCTACACGAAACCAGAGACACAGTCATAAATTTTGGAGAAGAATGCTACAAGGATCTCGCGGTCGTCGATTTCATCTGGACTTTTCGGGCAATTTTCGTACCACCTGACAAAAATGGGTCGAAATCGGTATTTTCGGGCCATACGATGGCTAGGGTTTGAAATCTAACACGGAACCCGAGACACAGTCATAAATTTAGGAGAAGAATGCTACAAGGATCTCGCGGTCGTCGATTTCATCTGCACTTTTCGGGCGATTTTTGTACCACCCGAAAAAATGGGCCGAAATCGGTATTTTCGGGCCAGACGATGGCTAGGGTTTGAAATCCGACACGAAACCTGAGACACAGTCATAAATTGAGGAGAAGAATGCTACAAGAATCTCGCGGTCGTCGATTTCATCTGCACTTTTCGGGCGATTTTCGTACCACCCCGACAAAAATGGGCCGAAATCGGTATTTTCGGGCCAGACGATGGCTAGGGTTTGAAATCCGACACGGAACCCAACACACAGTCATAAATGGAGGAGAAGAATGCTATAAGTATCTCGCGGTCGTCGATTTCATCTGCACTTTTCGGGCGATTTTCGTACCACCCGACAAAAATAGGCCGAAATCGGTATTTTCGGGCCAGACGATGGCTAGGGTTTGAAATCTAACACGGTACCCGAGACACAGTCATAAATTTAGGAGAAGAATGCTACAAGGATCTCGCGGTCGTCGATTTCATCTGCACTTTTTGGGCGATTTTCGTACCACGCGACAAAAATGGGCCGAAATCGGTATTTTCGTGCCAGACGATGGCTAGGGTTTGAAATCCTACACGAAACAAGAGACACAGTCATAAATTTTGGAGAAGAATGCTACAAGGATCTCGCGGTCGTCGATTTCATCTGGACTTTTCGGGCAATTTTCGTACCACGTGACAAAAATGGGCCGAAATCGGTATTTTCGGGCCAGACGATGGCTAGGGTTTGAAATCTAACACGGAACCTGAGACACAGTCATAAATTTAGGAGAAGAATGCTACAAGGATCTCGCGGTCATCGATTTCATCTGCACTTTTCGGGCGATTTTTGTACCACCCGAAAAAATGGGCTGAAATCGGTATTTTCGGGCCAGACGATGGCTAGGGTTTGAAATCCGACACGAAACCCGAGACACAGTCATAAATTGAGGAGAAGAATGCTACAAGGATCTGGCGGTCGTCAATTTCATCTGCACTTTTTTGGCGAGTTTCGTACCACCAGACAAAAATGGGTCGAAATCGGTATTTTCGGGCCAGACGATAGCTAGGGTTTGAAATCCTACACGAAACAAGAGACACAGTCATAAATTTAGGAGAAGAATGCTACAAGGATCTCGCGGTCGTCGATTTCATCTGCACTTTTCGGGCGATTTTCGTACCACCCGACAAAAATGGGCCAAAATAGGTATTTTCGGGCCAAACGATGGCTAGGGTTTGAAATCCGACACGGAACCCGAGACACAGTCATAAATTGAGGAGAAGAATACTATAAGGATCTCGCGGTCGTCAATTTCATCAGCACTTTTCGGGCGATTTTCGTACAACCCGACAAAAATGGGCCGAAATCGGTATTTTCTGGCCAAACGATGGCTAGGGTTTGAAATCCTACACGAAACCCGAAACACAGTCATAAATTTTGGAGAAGAATGCTACAAGGATCTCGCGGTCGTCGATTTCATCTGGACTTTTCGGGCGATTTTCATACCACCCGACAAAAATGGGCCGAAATCGGTATTTTCGGGCCAGACGATGGCTAGGGTTTGAAATCCGACACGGAACACGAGACACATTCTTAAATTTAGGGGAAGAATGCTACAAGGATCTCGCGGTCGTCGATTTCATCTGCACTTTTCGGGGGATTTTCGTACCACCCGACAAAAATGGGCCGAAATCGGTATTTTCGGGCCAGACGATGGCTAGGGTTTGAAATCCGACAAATATTAAGAGACATAGTCATAAATTTAGGAGAAGAATGCTACAAGAATCTCGTGGTCGTCGATTTCATCTGCACTTTTCGGGCGATTTTCTTACCACCCGACAAAAATGGGCCGAAATCGACATTTTCGGGTCAGACGATGGCTAGGGTTTGAAATCCGACATGAAACCCGAGACAAAGTCATAAAATGAGGAGAAGAATGCTACAAGGATCTCGCGGTCGTCAATTTCATCTGCACTTTTTGGGCGATTTTCGTACCACGCGACAAAAATGGGCCGAAATCGGTATTTTCGTGCCAGACGATGGCTAGGGTTTGAAATCCTACACGAAACAAGAGACACAGTCATAAATTTAGGAGAAGAATGCTACAAGGATCTCGCGGTCGTCGATTTCATCTGCACTTTTCGGGCGATTTTCGTACCACCCGACAAAAATGGGCCGAAATCGGTATTTTCGGGCCAGACGATGGCTAGGGTTTGAAATCCGACACAAAACCCGAGACACAGTCATAAAATGAGGAGAAGAATGTTACAAGAATCTCGCGGTCGTCGATTTCATCTGCACTTTTCGGGCGATTTTCGTACCACCCGACAAAAATGGGCCGAAATCGGTATTTTCGGGCCAGACGATGGCTAGGGTTTGAAATCCGACACAAAACCCGAGACACAGTCATAAAATGAGGAGAAGAATGTTACAAGGATCTCGCGGTCGTCAATTTCATCTGCACTTTTTGGGCGATTTTCGTACCACCCGACAAAAATGGGCCGAAATCGGTATTTTCGGGCCAGACGATGGCTAGGGTTTGAAATCCTACACAAAACAAGAGACACAGTCATAAATTGAGGAGAAGATTGCTATAAGGATCTCGCGGTCGCCAATTTCATCTGCACTTTTGGGGCAATTTTCGTACAACCCGACAATAATGGGCCGAAATCGGTATTTTCGGGCCAGAGGATGGCTAGGGTTTGAAATTCTACACGAAACCCGAGACACAGTCATAAATTTTGGAGAAGAATGCTACAAGGATCTCGCGGCCGTCGATTTCATCTGCACTTTTCGGGCGATTTTCGTACCACCCGACAAAAATGGGCCGAAATCGGTATTTTCGGGCCAAACGATGGCTAGGGTTTGAAATCCGACACAGAACCCGAGACACATTCATAAATTTCGGAGAAGCATGCTACAAGGATCTCGCGGTCGTCGATTTCATCTGCACTTTTCGGGCGATTTTCGTACCACCCGACAAAAATGGGCCGAAATCGATATTTTCGGGCCAGACGATGGCTAGGGTTTGAAATCCGACACGAAACAAGAGACACAGTCATAAATTTAGGAGAAGAATGCTACAAGAATCTCGCGGTCGTCGATTTCATCTGCACTTTTCGGGCGATTTTCGTACCACCCGACAAAAATGGGCCGAAATCGGTATTTTCGGGCCAGACGATGGCTAGGGTTAGAAATCCGACACGGAACCCGAGAAACAATCATAAATAGAGGAGAAGAATGCTATAAGGATCTCGCAGTCGTCGATTTCATCTGCACTTTTCGGTCGATTTTCGTACCACCCGACAAAAATAGGCCGAAATCGGTATTTTCGGGCTAGACGATGGCTAGGGTTTGAAATCCTACAAGGAACCCGAGACACAGTCATAAATTTTGGAGAAGAATGCTACAAGGATCTCGCGGTCGTCGATTTCATCTAGACTTTTCGGGCAATTTTCATACCACCCGACAAAAATGGGCCGAAATCGGTATTTTCGGGCCAGATGATGGCTAGGGTTTGAAATCCGACACGAAACCCGAGACACATTCATAAATTTAGGAGAAGAATGCTACAAGGATCTCGCGGTCGTCGATTTCATATGCATTTTTCGGGCGATCTTCGTACCACCCGACAAAAATGGGCTGAAATCGGTATTTTCGGGCAAGACGATGGCTAGGGTTTGAAATCCGACACGAAACCCGAGACACAGTCATAAATTGAGGAGAAGAATGCTACAAGGATCTCGCGGTCGTCGATTTCATCTGCACTTTTCGGGCGATTTTCGTACCACCCGACAAAAATGGGCCGAAATCGGTATTTTCGGGCTAGACGATGGCTAGGGTTTGAAATCCGACACGAAACCCGAGACACAGTCATAAATTTAGGAGAAGAATGCTACAAGAATCTCGCGGTCGTCGATTTCATCTGCACTTTTCGGGCGATTTTCGTACCACCCGACAAAAATGGGCCGAAATCGGTATTTTCGGGCCAGACGATGGCTAGGGTTTGAAATCCGACACAGAACCCGAGACACAGTCATAAATTGAGAAGAAGAATGCTATAAGGATCTCGCGGTCGTCTATTTCATCTGCAGTTTTTGGGCGATTTTCGTACCACCCGACAAAAATGGGCCGAAATCGGTATTTTCGGGCCAGACGATGGCTAGGGTTTGAAATCCGACACGGAACCCGAGACACAGTCATAAATTGAGGAGAAGAATGCTACAAGGATCTCGCGGTCGTCGATTTCATCTGCATTTTTCGGGCGATTTTCGTACCACCCGACAAAAATGGGCCGAAATCGGTATTTTCGGGCCAGACGATGGCTAGGGTTTGAAATCCGACACGGAACCCGAGACACAGTCATAAATTGAGGAGAAGAATGCTATAAGGATTTGCGGTCGTCAATTTCATCTGCACTCTTCAGGCGATTTTCGTACAACCCGACAATAATGGGCCGAAATCGGTATTTTCAGGCCAGACGATGGCTAGGGTTTGAAATCCTACACGAAACCCGAGACACAGTCATAAATTTAGGAGAAGAATGCTACAAGGATCTCGCGGTCGTCGATTTCATCTACATTTTTCGGGCGATTTTCGTACCACCCGACAAAAATGGGCCGAAATCGGTAGTTTCGGGCCAAACGATAGCTAGGGTTTGAAATCCGACACGGAACCCGAGACACAGTCATAAATTTAGGAGAAGAATGCTATAAGGATCTCGCGGTCGTCGATTTCATCTGCACTTTTCGGGCGATTTTCGTACCACCCGACAAAAATGGGCCGAAATCGGTATTTTTGGGCCAGACGATGGCTAGGGTTTGAAATCCGACACGAAACCCGAGACACAGTCATAAATTGAGGAGAAGATTGCTATAAGGATCTCGCGGTCGCCAATTTCATCTGCACTTTTCGGGCAATTTTCGTACAACCCGACAATAATGGGCCGAAATCGGTATTTTCGGGCCAGAGGATGGCTAGGGTTTGAAATCCTACACGAAACCCGAGACATAGTCATAAATTTTGGAGAAGAATGCTACAAGGATCTCGCGGCCGTCGATTTCATCTGCACTTTTCGGGCGATTTTCGTACCACCCGACAAAAATGGGCCGAAATCGGTATTTTCGGGCGAAACGATGGCTAGGGTTTGAAATCCGACACAGAACCCGAGACACATTCATAAATTTCGGAGAAGTATGCTACAAGGATCTCGCGGTCGTCGATTTCATCTGCACTTTTCGGGCGATTTTCGTACCACCCGACAAAAATGGGCCGAAATCAGAATTTTCGGGCCAGACGATGGCTAGGGTTTGAAATCCGACACGAAACAAGAGACACAGTCATAAATTTAGGAGAAGAATGCTACAAGAATCTCGCGGTCGTCGATTTCATCTGCACTTTTTTGGGCGATTTTCGTACCACACGACAAAAATGGGCCGAAATCGGTATTTTCGGGCCAAACGATGGCTAGGGTTTGAAATCCTACACGAAACAAGAGACACAGTCATAAATTTTGGAGAAGAATGCAACAAGGATCTCGCGGTCGTCGATTTCATCTGGACTTTTCGGGCAATTTTCGTACCACCCGATAAAAATGCGCCGAAATCGGTATTTTCGGGCCAGACGATGGCTAGGGTTTGAAATCCGACACGGAACCCGAGACACATTCATTAATTTTGGAGTAGAATGCTACAAGGATCTCGCGGTCGTCGATTTCGTTTGGACTTTTCGGGCGATTTTCGTACCACCCGACAAAAATGGGCCGAAATCGGTATTTTCGGGCCAGACGATGGCTACGGTTTGAAATCCAACACGGAACCCGAGACACATTCATAAATTTAGGAGAAGAATGCTACAAGGATCTCGCGGTCGTCGATTTCATCTGCACTTTTCGGGCAATTTTCGTACCACCTGACAAAAATGGGCCGAAATCGGTATTTTCGGGCCAGACGATGGCTAGGGTTTGAAATCCTACACGAAACCAGAGACACAGTCATAAATTTTGGAGAAGAATGCTACAAGGATCTCGCGGTCGTCGATTTCATCTGGACTTTTCGGGCAATTTTCGTACCACCCGACAAAAATGGGCCGAAATCGGTATTTTCGGGCCAGACGATGGCTACGGTTTGAAATCCGACACGAAACCCGAGACAAAGTCATAAAATGAGGAGAAGAATGCTACAAGGATCTCGCGGTCGTCAATTTCATATGCACTTTTTGGGCGATTTTCGTACCACACGACAAAAATGGGCCAAAATCGGTATTTTCGTGCCAGACGATAGCTAGGGTTTGAAATCCTACACGAAACAAGAGACACAGTCATAAATTTAGGAGAAGAATGCTACAAGGATCTCGCGGTCGTCGATTTCATCTGCACTTTTCGGGCGATTTTCGTACCACCCGACAAAAATGGGCCGAAATCGGTATTTGGGCCAGACGATGGCTAGGGTTTGAAATCCGACACGGAACTCGAGACACAATCATAAATTGAGGAGAAGAATGCTATAAGGATCTCGCGGTCGTCAATTTCATCTGCACTTTTCGGGCGATTTTCGTACCACCCGACAAAAATGGGCCGAAATCGGTATTTTCGGGCCAGACGATGGCTAGGGTTTGAAATCCGACACGAAACCCGAGACACAGTCATAAATTTAGGAGAAGAATGCAACAAGAATATCGCGGTCGTCGATTTCATCTGCACTTTTCGAGCGATTTTCGTACCACCCGACAAAAATGGGCCGAAATCGGTATTTTTTGGCCAAACGATGGCTAGGGTTCAAAATCCGACACGGAACCCGAGACATAGTCATAAATTGAGGAGAAGAATGCTACAAGGATCTCGCGGTCGTCGATTTCATCTGCACTTTTCGGGCGATTTTCGTACCACCCGACAAAAATGGGCCGAAATCGGTATTTTCGGGCCAGACGATGGCTAGGGTTTGAAATCCGACACAGAACCCAACACACAGTCATAAATGGAGGAGAAGAATGCTATAAGTATCTCGCGGTCGTCGATTTCATCTGCACTTTTCGGGCGATTTTCGTACCACCCGACAAAAATAGGCCGAAATCGGTATTTTCGGGCCAGACGATGGCTAGGGTTTGAAATCTAACACGGTACCCGAGACACAGTCATAAATTTAGGAGAAGAATGCTACAAGGATCTCGCGGTCGTCGATTTCATCTGCACTTTTTGGGCGATTTTCGTACCACGCGACAAAAATGGGCCGAAATCGGTATTTTCGTGCCAGACGATGGCTAGGGTTTGAAATCCTACACGAAACAAGAGACACAGTCATAAATTTTGGAGAAGAATGCTACAAGGATCTCGCGGTCGTCGATTTCATCTGGACTTTTCGGGCAATTTTCGTACCACGTGACAAAAATGGGCCGAAATCGGTATTTTCGGGCCAGACGATGGCTAGGGTTTGAAATCTAACACGGAACCTGAGACACAGTCATAAATTTAGGAGAAGAATGCTACAAGGATCTCGCGTTCGTCGATTTCATCTGCACTTTTCGGGCGATTTTTGTACCACCCGAAAAAATGGGCTGAAATCGGTATTTTCGGGCCAGACGATGGCTAGGGTTTGAAATCCGACACGAAACCCGAGACACAGTCATAAATTGAGGAGAAGAATGCTACAAGGATCTCGCGGTCGTCAATTTCATCTGCACTTTTTTGGCGAGTTTCGTACCACCAGACAAAAATGGGTCGAAATCGGTATTTTCGGGCCAGACGATAGCTAGGGTTTGAAATCCTACACGAAACAAGAGACACAGTCATAAATTTAGGAGAAGAATGCTACAAGGATCTCGCGGTCGTCGATTTCATCTGCACTTTTTGGGCGATTTTCGTACCACCCGACAAAAATGGGCCAAAATAGGTATTTTCGGGCCAAACGATGGCTAGGGTTTGAAATCCGACACGGAACCCGAGACACAGTCATAAATTGAGGAGAAGAATACTATAAGGATCTCGTGGTCGTCAATTTCATCAGCACTTTTCGGGCGATTTTCGTACAACCCGACAAAAATGGGCCGAAATCGGTATTTTCTGGCCAAACGATGGCTAGGGTTTGAAATCCTACACGAAACCCGAAACACAGTCATAAATTTTGGAGAAGAATGCTACAAGGATCTCGCGGTCGTCGATTTCATCTGGACTTTTCGGGCGATTTTCATACCACCCGACAAAAATGGGCCGAAATCGGTATTTTCGGGCCAGACGATGGCTAGGGTTTGAAATCCGACACGGAACACGAGACACATTCTTAAATTTAGGGGAAGAATGCTACAAGGATCTCGCGGTCGTCGATTTCATCTGCACTCTTCGGGGGATTTTCGTACCACCCGACAAAAATGGGCCGAAATCGGTATTTTCGGGCCAGACGATGGCTAGGGTTTGAAATCCGACACAAAATAAGAGACATAGTCATAAATTTAGGAGAAGAATGCTACAAGAATCTCGTGGTCGTCGATTTCATCTGCACTTTTCGGGCGATTTTCTTACCACCCGACAAAAATGGGCCGAAATCGACATTTTCGGGTCAGACGATGGCTAGGGTTTGAAATCCGACACGAAACCCGAGACAAAGTCATAAAATGAGGAGAAGAATGCTACAAGGATCTCGCGGTCGTCAATTTCATCTGCACTTTTTGGGCGATTTTCGTACCACGCGACAAAAATGGGCCGAAATCGGTATTTTCGTGCCAGACGATGGCTAGGGTTTGAAATCCTACACGAAACAAGAGACACAGTCATAAATTTAGGAGAAGAATGCTACAAGGATCTCGCGGTCGTCGATTTCATCTGCACTTTTCGGGCGATTTTCGTACCACCCGACAAAAATGGGCCGAAATCGGTATTTTCGGGCCAGACGATGGCTAGGGTTTGAAATCCTACACGAAACCAGAGACACAGTCATAAATTTTGGAGAAGAATGCTACAAGGATCTCGCGGTCGTCAATTTCATTTGCACTTTTTTGGCGA
>JBBPBP010009779.1:69268322-69283133 GCA_037974735.1 Cicer chorassanicum
CAGACGATGGCTAGGGTTTGAAATCCGACACGAAACCCGAGACAAAGTCATAAAATGAGGAGAAGAATGCCACAAGGATCTCGCGGTCGTCGATTTCATCTGCACTTTTCGGGCGATTTTTGTACCACCCGAAAAAATGGGCTGAAATCGGTATTTTCGGGCCAGACGATGGCTAGGGTTTGAAATCCGACACGAAACCCGAGACACATTCATAAATTGAGGAGAAGAATGCTACAAGGATCTCGCGGTCGTCAATTTCATCTGCACTTTTCGGGCGATTTTCGTACCACCCCGACAAAAATGGGCTGAAATCGGTATTTTCGGGCCAGACGATGGCTAGGGTTTAAAATCCGACACGGAACCCAACACACAGTCATAAATGGAGGAGAAGAATGCTATAAGGATCTCGCGGTCGTTGATTTCATCTGCACTTTTCGGGCGATTTTCGTACCACCCGACTAAAATAGGCCGAAATCGGTATTTTCGGGCCAGACGATGGCTAGGGTTTGAAATCTAACACGGAACCCGAGACACAGTCATAAATTTAGGAGAAGAATGATACAAGGATCTCGCGGTCGTCGATTTCATCTGCACTTTTCGGGCGATTTTTGTACCACCCGAAAAATGCGCCGAAATCGGTATTTTCGGGCTAGACGATGGCTAGGGTTTGAAATCCGACACGGAACCCGAGACACAATCATAAATTTTGGAGAAGAATGCTACAAGGATCTCGCGGTCGTCGATTTCATCTGGACTTTTCGGGCGATTTTCGTACCACCCGACAAAAATGGGCCGAAATCGGTATTTTCGGTCCTGACGATGGCTAGGGTTTGAAATCCGACACGGAACCCAAGACACATTCATAAATTTAGGAGAAGAATGCAACAAGGATCTCGCGGTCGTCAATTTCATCTACACTTTTCGGGCGATTTTTGTACCACCCGAAAAAATGGGCTGAAATCGGTATTTTCGGGCCAGACGATGGCTAGGGTTTGAAATTCGACACGAAACCCGAGACACAGTCATAAATTGAGGAGAAGAATGCTACAAGGATCTCGCGGTCATCAATTTCATCTGCACTTTTTTGGCGAGTTTCGTACCACCAGACAAAAATGGGTCGAAATCGGTATTTTCGGGCCAGACGATAGCTAGGGTTTGAAATCCTACACGAAACAAGAGACACAGTCATAAATTTAGGAGAAGAATGCTACAAGGATCTCGCGGTCGTCGATTTCATCTGCACTTTTCGGGCGATTTTCGTACCACCCGACAAAAATGGGCCAAAATAGGTATTTTCGGGCCAAACGATGGCTAGGGTTTGAAATCCGACACGGAACCCGAGACACAGTCATAAATGGAGGAGAAGAATACTATAAGGATCTCGCGGTCGTCAATTTCATCAGCACTTTTCGGGCGATTTTCGTACAACCCGACAAAAATGGGCCGAAATCGGTATTTTCTGGCCAAACGATGGCTAGGGTTTGAAATCCTACACGAAACCCGAAACACAGTCATAAATTTTGGAGAAGAATGCTACAAGGATCTCGCGGTCGTCGATTTCATCTGGACTTTTCGGGCGATTTTCATACCACCCGACAAAAATGGGCCGAAATCGGTATTTTCGGGCCAGACGATGGCTAGGGTTTGTAATCCGACACGGAACACGAGACACATTCTTAAATTTAGGGGAAGAATGCTACAAGGATCTCGAGGTCGTCGATTTCATCTGCACTTTTCGGGGGATTTTCGTACCACACGACAAAAATGGGCCGAAATCGGTATTTTCGGGCCAGACGATGGCTAGGGTTTGAAATCTAACACGGTACCCGAGACATAGTCATAAATTTAGGAGAAGAATGCTACAATGATCTCGCGGTCGTCGATTTCATCTGCACTTTTTGGGCGATTTTCGTACCACGCGACAAAAATGGGCCGAAATCGGTATTTTCGTGCCAGACGATGGCTAGGGTTTGAAATCCTACACGAAACAAGAGACACAGTCATAAATTTTGGAGAAGAATGCTACAAGGATCTCGCGGTCGTCGATTTCATCTGGACTTTTCGGACAATTTTCGTACCACGTGACAAAAATGGGCCGAAATCGGTATTTTCGGGCCAGACGATGGCTACGGTTTGAAATCTAACACGGAACCTGAGACACAGTCATAAATTTAGGAGAAGAATGCTACAAGGATCTCGCGGTCGTCGATTTCATCTGCACTTTTCGGGCGATTTTTGTACCACCCGAAAAAATGGGCTGAAATCGGTATTTTCGGGCCAGACGATGGCTAGGGTTTGAAATCCGACACGAAACCTGAGACACAGTCATAAATTGAGGAGAAGAATGCTACAAGGATCTCGCGGTCGTCAATTTCATCTACACTTTTTTGGCGAGTTTCGTACCACCAGACAAAAATGGGTCGAAATCGGTATTTTCGGGCCAGACGATAGCTAGGGTTTGAAATCCTACACGAAACAAGAGACACAGTCATAAATTTAGGAGAAGAATGCTACAAGGATCTCGCGGTCGTCGATTTCATCTGCACTTTTCGGGCGATTTTCGTACCACCCGACAAAAATGGGCCAAAATAGGTATTTTCGGGCCAAACGATGGCTAGGGTTTGAAATCCGACACGGAACCTGAGACACAGTCATAAATTGAGGAGAAGAATACTATAAGGATCTCGCGGTCGTCAATTTCATCAGCACTTTTCGGGCGATTTTCGTACAACCCGACAAAAATGGGCCGAAATCGGTATTTTCTGGCCAAACGATGGCTAGGGTTTGAAATCCTACACGAAACCCGAAACACAGTCATAAATTTTGGAGAAGAATGCTACAAGGATCTCGCGGTCGTCGATTTCATCTGGACTTTTCGGGCGATTTTCATACCACCCGACAAAAATGGGCCGAAATCGGTATTTTCGGGCCAGACGATGGCTAGGGTTTGAAATCCGACACGGAACACGAGACACATTCTTAAATTTAGGGGAAGAATGCTACAAGGATCTCGCGGTCGTCGATTTCATCTGCACTTTTCGGGGGATTTTCGTACCACCCGACAAAAATGGGCCGAAATCGGTATTTTCGGGCCAGACGATGGCTAGGGTTTGAAATCCGACAAATATTAAGAGACATAGTCATAAATTTAGGAGAAGAATGCTACAAGAATCTCGTGGTCGTCGATTTCATCTGCACTTTTCGGGCGATTTTCTTACCACCCGACAAAAATGGGCCGAAATCGACATTTTCGGGTCAGACGATGGCTAGGGTTTGAAATCCGACATGAAACCCGAGACAAAGTCATAAAATGAGGAGAAGAATGCTACAAGGATCTCGCGGTCGTCAATTTCATCTGCACTTTTTGGGCGATTTTCGTACCACGCGACAAAAATGGGCCGAAATCGGTATTTTCGTGCCAGACGATGGCTAGGGTTTGAAATCCTACACGAAACAAGAGACACAGTCATAAATTTTGGAGAAGAATGCTACAAGGATCTCGCGGTCGTCGATTTCATCTGGACTTTTTGGGCAATTTTCGTACCACGTGACAAAAATGGGCCGAAATCGGTATTTTCGGGCCAGACGATGGCTAGGGTTTGAAATCTAACACGGAACCCGAGACACAGTCATAAATTTAGGAGAAGAATGCTACAAGGATCTCGCGGTCGTCGATTTCATCTGCACTTTTCGGGCGATTTTTGTACCACCCGAAAAAATGGGCTGAAATCGGTATTTTCGGGCCAGACGATGGCTAGGGTTTGAAATCCGACACGAAACCCGAGACACAGTCATAAATTGAGGAGAAGAATACTACAAGGATCTCGAGGTCGTCAATTTCATCTGCACTTTTCGGGCGAATTTCGTACCACCCCGACAAAAATGGGTCGAAATCGGTATTTTCGGGCCAGACGATGGCTAGGGTTTGAAATCCGACACGGAACCCAACACACAGTCATAAATGGAGGAGAAGAATGCTATAAGGATCTCGCGGTCGTCGATTTCATCTGCACTTTTCGGGCGATTTTCGTACCACCCGACAAAAATAGGCCGAAATCGGTATTTTCAGGCCAGACGATGGCTAGGGTTTGAAATCTAACACGGAACCCGAGACACAGTCATAAATTTAGGAGAAGAATGCTACAATGATCTTGCGGTCGTCGATTTCATCTGCACTTTTCGGGCGATTTTTGTAACACCCGAAAAATGCGCCGAAATCGGTATTTTCGGGCCAGACGATGGCTAGGGTTTGAAATCCGACACGGAACCCGAGACACAGTCATAAATTTTGGAGAAGAATGCTACAAGGATCTCGCGGTCTTCGATTTCATCTGGACTTTTCGGGCGATTTTCGTACCACCCGACAAAAATGGGCCGAAATCGGTATTTTCGGTCCAGACGATGGCTAGGGTTTGAAATCCGACACGGAACCCAAGACACATTCATAAATTTAGGAGAAGAATGCAACAAGGATCTCGCGGTCGTCGATTTCATTTGCACTTTTCAGGCGATTTTCGTACCACCCGACAAAAATGGGCCGGAATCGGTATTTTCGGGCCAGACGATGGCTAGGGTTTGAAATCCGACACGAAACCCAAGACACAGTCATAAATTGAGGAGAAGAATGCTACAAGGATCTCGCGGTCGTCAATTTCATCTGCACTTTTTTGGCGAGTTTCGTACCACCAGACAAAAATGGGTCGAAATCGGTATTTTCGGGCCAGACGATGGCTAGGGTTTGAAATCCTACACGAAACAAGAGACACAGTCATAAATTTAGGAGAAGAATGCTACAAGGATCTCGCGGTCGTCGATTTCATCTGCACTTTTCGGGCGATTTTCGTACCACCCGACAAAAATGGGCCGAAATCGGTATTTTCGGGCCAGACGATGGCTAGGGTTTGAAATCCGACACGAAACCCGAGACACGGTCATAAATTGAGGAGAAGAATGCTAAAAGGATCTCACGGTCGTCGATTTCATCTGCACTTTTCGTACCACCCGACAAAAATGGGCCGAAATCGGTATTTTCGGGCCAGACGATGGCTAGGGTTTGAAATCCGACACGGAACCCGAGACACAGTCATAAATTTTGGAGAAGAATGCTACAAGGATCTCGCGGTCATCGATTTCATCTGGACTTTTCGGGCGATTTTCGTACCACCCGACAAAAATGGGCCGAAATCGGTATTTTCGGGCCAGACGATGGCTAGGGTTTGAAATCTAACACGGAACCCGAGACACAGTCATAAATTTAGGAGAAGAATGCTACAAGGATCTCGCGGTCGTCGATTTCATCTGCACTTTTCGGGCGATTTTTGTACCACCCGAAAAAATGGGCTGAAATCGGTATTTTCGGGCCAGACGATGGCTAGGGTTTGAAATCCGACACGAAACCCGAGACACAGTCATAAATTGAGGAGAAGAATGCTACAAGGATCTCGCGGTCGTCAATTTCATCTGCACTTTTTTGGCGAGTTTCGTACCACCAGACAAAAATGGGTCGAAATCGGTATTTTCGGGCCAGACGATGGCTAGGGTTTGAAATCCTACACGAAACAAGAGACACATTCATAAATTTAGGAGAAGAATGCTACAAGGATCTCGCGGTCGTCGATTTCATCTGCACTTTTCGGGCGATTTTCGTACCACCCGACAAAAATGGGCCAAAATAGGTATTTTCTGGCCAAACGATGGCTAGGGTTTGAAATCCGACACGGAACCCGATACACAGTCATAAATTGAGGAGAAGAATACTATAAGGATCTCGCGGTCGTCAATTTCATCAGCACTTTTCGGGCGATTTTCTTACAACCCGACAAAAATGGGCCGAAATCGGTATTTTCTCGCCAAACGATGGCTAGGGTTTGAAATCCTACACGAAACCCGAAACACAGTCATAAATTTTGGAGAAGAATGCTACAAGGATCTCGCGGTCGTCGATTTCATCTGGACTTTTCGGGCGATTTTCATACCACCCGACAAAAATGGGCCGAAATCGGTATTTTCGGGCCAGACGATGGCTAGGGTTTGAAATCCGACACGGAACACGAGACACATTCTTAAATTTAGGGGAAGAATGCTACAAGGATCTCGCGGTCGTCGATTTCATCTGCACTTTTCGGGGGATTTTCGTACCACCCGACAAAAATGGGCCGAAATCGGTATTTTCGGGCCAGACGATGGCTAGGGTTTGAAATCCGACAAATATTAAGAGACATAGTCATAAATTTAGGAGAAGAATGCTACAAGAATCTCGTGGTCGTCGATTTCATCTGCACTTTTCGGGCGATTTTCTTACCACCCGACAAAAATGGGCCGAAATCGACATTTTCGGGTCAGACGATGGCTAGGGTTTGAAATCCGACATGAAACCCGAGACAAAGTCATAAAATGAGGAGAAGAATGCTACAAGGATCTCGCGGTCGTCAATTTCATCTGCACTTTTTGGGCGATTTTCGTACCACGCGACAAAAATGGGCCGAAATCGGTATTTTCGTGCCAGACGATGGCTAGGGTTTGAAATCCTACACGAAACAAGAGACACAGTCATAAATTTTGGAGAAGAATGCTACAAGGATCTCGCGGTCGTCGATTTCATCTGGACTTTTCGGGCAATTTTCGTACCACGTGACAAAAATGGGCCGAAATCGGTATTTTCGGGCCAGACGATGGCTAGGGTTTGAAATCTAACACGGAACCTGAGACACAGTCATAAATTTAGGAGAAGAATGCTACAAGGATCTCGCGTTCGTCGATTTCATCTGCACTTTTCGGGCGATTTTTGTACCACCCGAAAAAATGGGCTGAAATCGGTATTTTCGGGCCAGACGATGGCTAGGGTTTGAAATCCGACACGAAACCCGAGACACAGTCATAAATTGAGGAGAAGAATGCTACAAGGATCTCGCGGTCGTCAATTTCATCTGCACTTTTTTGGCGAGTTTCGTACCACCAGACAAAAATGGGTCGAAATCGGTATTTTCGGGCCAGACGATAGCTAGGGTTTGAAATCCTACACGAAACAAGAGACACAGTCATAAATTTAGGAGAAGAATGCTACAAGGATCTCGCGGTCGTCGATTTCATCTGCACTTTTCGGGCGATTTTCGTACCACCCGACAAAAATGGGCCAAAATAGGTATTTTCGGGCCAAACGATGGCTAGGGTTTGAAATCCGACACGGAACCTGAGACACAGTCATAAATTGAGGAGAAGAATACTATAAGGATCTCGCGGTCGTCAATTTCATCAGCACTTTTCGGGCGATTTTCGTACAACCCGACAAAAATGGGCCGAAATCGGTATTTTCTGGCCAAACGATGGCTAGGGTTTGAAATCCTACACGAAACCCGAAACACAGTCATAAATTTTGGAGAAGAATGCTACAAGGATCTCGCGGTCGTCGATTTCATCTGGACTTTTCGGGCGATTTTCATACCACCCGACAAAAATGGGCCGAAATCGGTATTTTCGGGCCAGACGATGGCTAGGGTTTGAAATCCGACACGGAACCCGAGACACATTCTTAAATTTAGGGGAAGAATGCTACAAGGATCTCGCGGTCGTCGATTTCATCTGCACTTTTCGGGGGATTTTCGTACCACCCGACAAAAATGGGCCGAAATCGGTATTTTCGGGCAAGACGATGGCTAGGGTTTGAAATCCGACACAAAATAAGAGACATAGTCATAAATTTAGGAGAAGAATGCTACAAGAATCTCGTGGTCGTCGATTTCATCTGCACTTTTCGGGCGATTTTCTTACCACCCGACAAAAATGGGCCGAAATCGACATTTTCGGGCCAGACGATGGCTAGGGTTTGAAATCCGACACGAAACCCGAGACAAAGTCATAAAATGAAGAGAAGAATGCTACAAGGATCTCGCGGTCGTCAATTTCATCTGCACTTTTTGGGCGATTTTCGTACCACGCGACAAAAATGGGCCGAAATCGGTATTTTCGTGCCAGACGATGGCTAGGGTTTGAAATCCTACACGAAACCAGAGACACAGTCATAAATTTTGGAGAAGAATGCTACAAGGATCTCACGGTCATCGATTTCATCTGGACTTTTCGGGCAATTTTCGTACCACCTGACAAAAATGGGCCGAAATCGGTATTTTCGTGCCAAACGATGGCTAGGGTTTGAAATCCTACACGAAAAAAGAGACACAGTCATAAATTAAGGAGAAGAATGCTACAAGGATCTCGCGGTCGTCGATTTCATCTGCACTTTTCGGGCGATTTTTGTACCGCCCGAAAAAATGGGCCGAAATCGGTATTTTTGGGCCAGACGATGGCTAGTGTTTGAAATCCGACACGAAACCCGAGACACAATCATAAATTGAGGAGAAGAATGCTACAAGAATCTCGCGGTCGTCGATTTCATCTGCACTTTTCGGGCGATTTTCGTACCACCCCGACAAAAATGGGCCGAAATTGGTATTTTCGGGCAAGACGATGGCTAGGGTTTGAAATCCGACACAGAATCCAACACACAGTCATAAATGGAGGAGAAGAATGCTATAAGGATCTCGCGATCGTCGATTTCATCTGCACTTTTCGGGCGATTTTCGTACCACCCGACAAAAATAGGCCGAAATCGGTATTTTCGGGCCAGACGATGGCTACGGTTTGAAATCCTACACGGAACCCGAGACACAGTCATAAATTTTGGAGAAGAATGCTACAAGGATCTCGCGGTCGTCGATTTCATCTGGACTTTTCGGGCAATTTTCGTACCACCCGACAAAAATGGGTCGAAATCGGTATTTTCGGGCCAGACGATGGCCAGGGTTTGAAATCCGACACGGAACCCGAGACACATTCATAAATTTAGGAGAAGAATGCTACAAGGATCTTGTGGTCGTCGATTTCATTTGCACTTTTCGGGCGATTTTTGTACCACCCGACAAAAATGGGCCGAAATCGGTATTTTCGGGCCAGACAATGGCTAGGGTTTGAAATTCGACACGAAACCCGAGACACATTCATAAATTTAGGAGAAGAATGCTACAAGAATCTCGCGGTCGTCGATTTCATCTGCACTTTTCGGGCGATTTTCGTACCACCCGACAAAAATGGGCCGAAATCGGTATTTTCGGGCAAGACGATGGCTAGGGATTGAAATCCGACACGGAACCCGAGACACATTCATAAATTTAGGAGAAGAATGCTACAAGGATCTCGTGGTCGTCGATTTCATTTGCACTTTTCGGGCGATTTTTGTACCACCCGACAAAAATGGGCCGAAATCGGTATTTTCGGGCCAAACAATGGCTAGGGTTTGAAATCCGACACGAAACCCGAGACACATTCATAAATTTAGAAGAAGAATGCTACAAGAATCTCGCGGTCGTCGATTTCATCTGCACTTTTCGGGCGATTTTCGTACCACCCGACAAAATAAGGCCGAAATCGGTATTTTCGGGCCAGACGATGGCTAGGGTTTGAAAATCCTACACGGAACCCGAGACACAGTCATAAATTTTGGAGAAGAATGCTACAAGGATCTTCGGTCGTCGATTTCATCTGGACTTTTCGGGCAATTTTCGTACCATCCGATAAAAATGGGTCGAAATCGGTATTTTCGGGCAAGACGATGGCTAGGGTTTAAAATCCGACACGGAACCCGAGACACAGTCATGAATTTTGGAGAAGAATGCTACAAGGATCTCGCGATCGTCGATTTCATCTGGACTTTTCGGGCAATTTTCGTACCACCCGACAAAAATTGGGCGAAATCGGTATTTTCGGGCCAGACGATGGCTAGGGTTTGAAATCCGACACGAAACCCGAGACACATTCATAAATTTAGGAGAAGAATGCTACAAGGATCTCGCGATCGTCGATTTCATCTGGACTTTTCGGGCGATTTTCGTGCCACCCAACAAAAATGGGCCGAAATCGGTATTTTCGGGCAAGACGATGGCTAGGGTTTGAAATCCGAGATGGAACCCGACACACAGTCATAAATGGAGGAGAAGAATGCTATAAGGATCTTGCGGTCGTCGATTTCATCTGCACTTTTCGGGCGATTTTCGTACCACCCGACAAAAATGGGCCGAAATCGGTATTTTCGGGCCAGACGATGGCTAGGGTTTGAAATCCTACACGAAACCAGAGACACAGTCATAAATTTTGGAGAAGAATGCTACAAGGATCTCGCGGTCGTCGATTTCATCTGGACTTTTCGGGCTATTTTCGTACCACCTGACAAAAATGGGTCGAAATCGGTATTTTCGGGCCAGACGATGGCTAGGGTTTGAAATCTAACACGGAACCTGAGACACAATCATAAATTTAGGAGAAGAATGCTACAAGGATCTCGCGGTCGTCGATTTCATCTGCACTTTTCGGGCGATTTTTGTACCACCCGAAAAAATGGGCCGATATCGGTATTTTCGGGCCAGACGATGGCTAGGGTTTGAAATCCGACACGAAACCCGAGACACAGTCATAAATTTAGGAGAAGAATGCTACAAGGATCTCGCGGTCGTCAATTTCATCTGCACTTTTTGGGCGATTTTCGTACCACGCGACAAAAATGGGCCGAAATCGGTATTTTCGTGCCAGACGATGGCTAGGGTTTGAAATCTAACACGGAACCTGAGACACAGTCATAAATTTAGGAGAAGAATGCTACAAGGATCTCGCGGTCGTCAATTTCATCTGCACTTTTTGGGCGATTTTCGTACCACGCGACAAAAATGGGCCGAAATCGGTATTTTCGTGCCAAACGATGGCTAGGGTTTGAAATCCTACACGAAACAAGAGACACAGTCATAAATTTAGGAGAAGAATGCTACAAGGATCTCGCGGTCGTTGATTTCATCTGCACTTTTCGGGCGATTTTCGTACCACCCGACAAAAATGGGCCGAAATCGGTATTTGGGCCAGACGATGGCTAGGGTTTGAAATCCGACACGGAACCCGAGACACAGTCATAAATTGAGGAGAAGAATGCTATAAGGATCTCGCGGTCGTCAATTTCATCTGCACTTTTCGGGCGATTTTCGTACCACCCGGTAAAAATGGGCCGAAATCGGTATTTTCGGGCCAGACGATGGCTAGGGTTTGAAATCCTACACGAAACCAGAGACACAGTCATAAATTTTGGAGAAGAATGCTACAAGGATCTCGCGGTCGTCGATTTCATCTGGACTTTTCGAGCAATTTTCGTACCACCTGACAAAAATGGGCCGAAATCGGTATTTTCGGGCCAGACGATGGCTAGGGTTTGAAATCTAACACGGAAACCGAGACACAGTCACAAATTAAGGAGAAGAATGCTACAAGGATCTCGCGATCGTCGATTTCATCTGCACTTTTCGGGCGATTTTTGTACCACCCGAAAAAATGGGTCGAAATCGGTATTTTCGGGCCAGACGATGGCTAGTGTTTGAAATCCGACACGAAACCCGAGACACAGTCATAAATTGAGGAGAAGAATGCTACAAGAATCTCGCGGTCGTCGATTTCATCTGCACTTTTCGGGCGATTTTCGTACCACCCGACAAAAATGGGCCAAAATAGGTATTTTCGGGCCAAACGATGGCTAGGGTTTGAAATCCGACACGGAACCCGAGACACAGTCATAAATTGAGGAGATGAATACTATAAGGATCTCGCGGTCGTCAATTTCATCAGCACTTTTCGGGCGATTTTCGTACAACCCGACAAAAATGGGCCGAAATCGGTATTTTCTGGCCAAACGATGGCTAGGGTTTGAAATCCTACACGAAACCCGAAACACAGTCATAAATTTTGGAGAAGAATGCTACAAGGATCTCGCGGTCGTCGATTTCATCTGGACTTTTCGGGCGATTTTCATACCACCCGACAAAAATGGGCCGAAATCGGTATTTTCGGGCCAGACGATGGGTAGGGTTTGAAATCCGACACGGAACCCGAGACACATTCTTAAATTTAGGGGAAGAATGCTACAAGGATCTCGCGGTCGTCGATTTCATCTGCACTTTTCAGGGGATTTTCGTACCACCCGACAAAAATGGGCCGAAATCGGTATTTTCGGGCAAGACGATGGCTAGGGTTTGAAATCCGACACAAAATAAGAGACATAGTCATAAATTTAGGAGAAGAATGCTACAAGAATCTCGTGGTCGTCGATTTCATCTGCACTTTTCGGGCGATTTTCTTACCACCCGACAAAAATGGGCCGAAATCGACATTTTCGGGCCAGACGATGGCTAGGCTTTGAAATCCGACACGAAACCCGAGACAAAGTCATAAAATGAAGAGAAGAATGCTACAAGGATCTCGCGGTCGTCAATTTCATCTGCACTTTTTGGGCGATTTTCGTACCACGCGACAAAAATGGGCCGAAATCGGTATTTTCGTGCCAGACGATGGCTAGGGTTTGAAATCCTACACGAAACCAGAGACACAGTCATAAATTTTGGAGAAGAATGCTACAAGGATCTCACGGTCATCGATTTCATCTGGACTTTTCGGGCAATTTTCGTACCACCTGACAAAAATGGGCCGAAATCGGTATTTTCGGGCCAGACGATGGCTAGGGTTTGAAATCTATTACGGAAACCGAGACACAGTCATAAATTAAGGAGAAGAATGCTACAAGGATCTCGCGGTCGTCGATTTCATCTGCACTTTTCGGGCGATTTTTGTACCACCCGAAAAAATGGGCCGAAATCGGTATTTTTGGGCCAGACGATGGCTAGTGTTTGAAATCCGACACGAAACCCGAGACACAATCATAAATTGAGGAGAAGAATGCTACAAGAATCTCGCGGTCGTCGATTTCATCTGCACTTTTCGGGCGATTTTCGTACCACCCCGACAAAAATGGGCCGAAATCGGTATTTTCGGGCAAGACGATGGCTAGGGTTTGAAATCCGACACGGAACCCAACACACAGTCATAAATGGAGGAGAAGAATGCTATAAGGATCTCGCGATTGTCGATTTCATCTGCACTTTTCGGGCGATTTTCGTACCACCCGACAAAAATAGGCCGAAATCGGTATTTTCGGGCCAGACGATGGCTACGGTTTGAAATCCGAGATGGAACCCGACACACAGTCATAAATGGAGGAGAAGAATGCTATAAGGATCTCGCGGTCGTCGATTTCATCTGGACTTTTCGGGCAATTTTCGTACCACCCGACAAAAATGGGTCGAAATCGGTATTTTCGGGCCAGACGATGGCCAGGGTTTGAAATCCGACACGGAACCCGAGACACATTCATAAATTTAGGAGAAGAATGCTACAAGGATCTCGTGGTCGTCGATTTCATTTGCACTTTTCGGGCGATTTTTGTAGCACCCGACAAAAATGGGCCGAAATCGGTATTTTCGGGCCAGACAATGGCTAGGGTTTGAAATCCGACACGAAACCCGAGACACATTCATAAATTTAGGAGAAGAATGCTACAAGAATCTCGCGGTCGTCGATTTCATCTGCACTTTTCGGGCGATTTTCGTACCACCCGACAAAAATGGGCCGAAATCGGTATTTTCGGGCAAGACGATGGCTAGGGTTTGAAATCCGAGATGGAACCCGACACACAGTCATAAATGGAGGAGAAGAATGCTATAAGGATCTTGCGGTCGTTGATTTCATCTGCACTTTTCGGGCGATTTTCGTACCACCCGACAAAATAAGGCCGAAATCGGTATTTTCGGGCCAGACGATGGCTAGGGTTTGAAAATCCTACACGGAACCCGAGACACAGTCATAAATTTTGGAGAAGAATGCTACAAGGATCTTCGGTCGTCGATTTCATCTGGACTTTTCGGGCAATTTTCGTACCATCCGATAAAAATGGGTCGAAATCGGTATTTTCGGGCAAGACGATGGCTAGGGTTTAAAATCCGACACGGAACCCGAGACACAGTCATGAATTTTGGAGAAGAATGCTACAAGGATCTCGCGATCGTCGATTTCATCTGGACTTTTCGGGCAATTTTCGTACCACCCGACAAAAATTGGGCGAAATCGGTATTTTCGGGCCAGACGATGGCTAGGGTTTGAAATCCGACACGAAACCCGAGACACATTCATAAATTTAGGAGAAGAATGCTACAAGGATCTCGCGATCGTCGATTTCATCTGGACTTTTCGGGCGATTTTCGTGCCACCCAACAAAAATGGGCCGAAATCGGTATTTTCGGGCAAGACGATGGCTAGGGTTTGAAATCCGAGATGGAACCCGACACACAGTCATAAATGGAGGAGAAGAATGCTATAAGGATCTTGCGGTCGTCGATTTCATCTGCACTTTTCGGGCGATTTTCGTACCACCCGACAAAAATGGGCCGAAATCGGTATTTTCGGGCCAGACGATGGCTAGGGTTTGAAATCCTACACGAAACCAGAGACACAGTCATAAATTTTGGAGAAGAATGCTACAAGGATCTCGCGGTCGTCGATTTCATCTGGACTTTTCGGGCTATTTTCGTACCACCTGACAAAAATGGGTCGAAATCGGTATTTTCGGGCCAGACGATGGCTAGGGTTTGAAATCTAACACGGAACCTGAGACACAATCATAAATTTAGGAGAAGAATGCTACAAGGATCTCGCGGTCGTCGATTTCATCTGCACTTTTCGGGCGATTTTTGTACCACCCGAAAATATGGGCCGATATCGGTATTTTCGGGCCAGACAATGGCTAGGGTTTGAAATCCGACACGAAACCCGAGACACAGTCATAAATTTAGGAGAAGAATGCTACAAGGATCTCGCGGTCGTCAATTTCATCTGCACTTTTTGGGCGATTTTCGTACCACGCGACAAAAATGGGCCGAAATCGGTATTTTCGTGCCA
>JBBPBP010009779.1:69284970-69296173 GCA_037974735.1 Cicer chorassanicum
TGCTACAAGGATCTCGCGGTCGTCGATTTCATCTGGACTTTTCGGGCAATTTTCGTACCACCCGACAAAAATGGGTCGAAATCGGTATTTTCGGGCCAGACGATGGCTAGGGTTTGAAATCCGACACAGAACCCGAGACACATTCATAAATTTAGGAGAAGAATGCTACAAGGATCTCGTGGTCGTCGATTTCATTTGCACTTTTCGGGCGATTTTTGTACCACCCGACAAAAATGGGCCGAAATCGGTATTTTCGGGCCAGACAATGGCTAGGATTTGAAATCCGACACGAAACCCGAGACACATTCATTAATTTAGGAGATGAATGCTACAAGAATCTCGCGGTCGTCGATTTCATCTGCACTTTTCGGGCGATTTTCGTACCACCCGACAAAAATGGGCCGAAATCGGTATTTTCGGGCAAGACGATGGCTAGGGTTTGAAATCCGAGATGGAACCCGACACACAGTCATAAATGGAGGAGAAGAATGCTATAAGGATCTTGCGGTCGTCGATTTCATCTGCACTTTTCGGGCGATTTTCGTACCACCCGACAAAATAAGGCCGAAATCGGTATTTTCGGGCCAGACAATGGCTAGGGTTTGAAAATCCTACACGGAACCCGAGACATAGTCATAAATTTTGGAGAAGAATGCTACAAGGATCTCGCGGTCGTCGATTTCATCTGGACTTTTCGGGCAATTTTCGTACCATCCGATAAAAATGGGTCGAAATCGGTATTTTCGGGCAAGACGATGGCTAGGGTTTGAAATCCGACACGGAACCTGAGACACAGTCATAAATTTTGGAGAAGAATGCAACAAGGATCTCGCGATCGTCGATTTCATCTGGACTTTTCGGGCAATTTTCGTACCACCTGACAAAAATGGGTCGAAATCGGTATTTTCGGGCCAGACGATGGCTAGGGTTTGAAATCTAACACGGAACCCGAGACACAGTCATAAATTTAGGAGAAGAATGCTACAAGGATCTCGCGGTCGTCGATTTCATCTGCACTTTTCGGGCGATTTTTGTACCACCCGAAAAAATGGGCCGAAATCGGTATTTTCGGGCCAGACGATGGCTAGGGTTTGAAATCCGACACGAAACCCGAGACACAGTCAAAAATTTAGGAGAAGAATGCTACAAGAATCTCGCGGTCGTCGATTTCATCTGCACTTTTCGGGCGATTTTCGTACCACCCCGACAAAAATGGGCCGAAATCAGTATTTTCGGGCCAGACGATGGCTAGGGTTTGAAATCCGACACGGAACCCCACACACAGTCATAAATGGAGGAGAAGAATGCTATAAGGATCTCGCGGTCGTCGATTTCATCTGCACTTTTCGGGCGATTTTCGTACCACCCGCCAAAAATAGGCCGAAATCGGTATTTTCGGGCCAGACAATGGCTAGGGTTTGAAATCCGACACGAAACCCGAGACACATTCATAAATTTAGGAGAAGAATGGTACAAGAATCTCGCGGTCGTCGATTTCATCTGCACTTTTCGGGCGATTTTCGTACCACCCGACAAAAATGGGCCGAAATCGGTATTTTCGGGCCAGACGATGGCTACGGTTTGAAATCCTACACGGAACCCGAGACCCAATCATAAATTTTGGAGAAGAATGCTACAAGAATCTCGCGATCGTCGATTTCATCTGGACTTTTCGGGCGATTTTCGTGCCACCCAACAAAATAAGGCCGAAATCGGTATATTCGGGCCAGACGATGGCTAGGGTTTGAAAATCCTACACGGAACCCGAGACACAGTCATAAATTTTGGAGAAGAATACTACAAGGATCTCGCGGTCGTCGATTTCATCTGGACTTTTCGGGCAATTTTCTTACCACCCGACAAAAATGGGCCGAAATCGGTATTTTCGGGCCAGACGATGGCTAGGGTTTGAAATCCTACACGAAACCAGAGACACAGTCATAAATTTTGGAGAAGAATGCTACAAGGATCTCGCGGTCGTCGATTTCATCTGGACTTTTCGGGCAATTTTCGTACCACCCGACAAAAATTGGCCGAAATCGGTATTTTCGGGCCAGACGATGGCTAGGGTTTAAAATGCGACACGAAACCCGAGACAAAGTCATAAATTTAGGAGAAGAATGCTACAAGAATCTCGCGGTCGTCGATTTCATCTGCACTTTTCGGGCGATTTTCGTACCACCCGACAAAAATGGGCCGAAATCGGTATTTTCGGGCCAGACGATGGCTAGGGTTTGAAATCCGACACAGAACCCGAGACACATTCATAAATTTAGGAGAAGAATGCTACAAGGATCTCGCGGTCGTCGATTTCATCTGCACTTTTCGGGCGATTTTCGTACCACCCAACAAAAATGGGCCGAAATCGGTATTTTCGGGCCAGACGATGGCTACGGTTTGAAATCCTACACGGAACCCGAGACACAATCATAAATTGAGGAGAAGAATGCTATAAGGATCTCGCGGTCGTCGATTTCATCTGCACTTTTCAGGCGATTTTCGTACCACCCGACAAAAATGGGCCAAAATCGGTATTTTCGGGCCAGACGATGGCTAGGGTTTGAAATCCGACACAAAACCCGAGACACAGTCATAAATTTAGGAGAAGAATGCTACAAGGATCTCGCGGTCGTCGATTTCATCTGCACTTTTCGGGCGATTTTCGTACCACCCGACAAAAATGGGCCGAAATCGGTATTTTCGGGCAAGACGATGGCTAGGGTTTGAAATCCGACACGGAACCCGAGACACATTCATAAATTTAGGAGAAGAATGCTACAAGAATCTCGTGGTTGTCGATTTCATTTGCACTTTTCGGGCGATTTTTGTACCACCCGACAAAAATGGGCCGAAATCGGTATTTTCGTGCCAGACAATGGCTAGGGTTTGAAATCCGACACGAAACCCGAGACACATTCATAAATTTAGGAGAAGAATGCTACAAGAATCTCGCGGTCGTCGATTTCATCTGCACTTTTCGGGCGATTTTCGTACCACCCGACAAAAATGGGCCGAAATCGGTATTTTCGGGCAAGACGATGGCTAGGGTTTGAAATCCGAGATGGAACCCGACACACAGTCATAAATGGAGGAGAAGAATGCTATAAGGATCTTGCGGTCGTCGATTTCATCTGCACTTTTCGGGCGATTTTCGTACCACCCGACAAAATAAGGCCGAAATCGGTATTTTCGGGCTAGACAATGGCTAGGGTTTGAAAATCCTACACGGAACACGAGACACAGTCATAAATTTTGGAGAAGAATGCTACAAGGATCTCGCGGTCGTCGATTTCATCTGGACTTTTCGGGCAATTTTCGTACCATCCGATAAAAATGGGTCGAAATCGGTATTTTCGGGCAAGACGATGGCTAGGGTTTGAAATCCGACACGGAACCCGAGACACAGTCATAAATTTTGGAGAAGAATGCTACAAGGATCTCGCGATCGTCGATTTCATCTGGACTTTTCGGGCAATTTTCGTACCACCTGACAAAAATGGGTCGAAATCGGTATTTTCGGGCCAGACGATGGCTAGGGTTTGAAATCTAACACGGAACCCGAGACACAGTCATAAATTTAGGAGAAGAATGCTACAAGGATCTCGCGGTCGTCGATTTCATCTGCACTTTTCGGGCGATTTTTGTACCACCCGAAAAAATGGGCCGAAATCGGTATTTTCGGGCCAGACGATGGCTAGGGTTTGAAATCCGACACGAAACCCGAGACACAGTCAAAAATTTAGGAGAAGAATGCTACAAGAATCTCGCGGTCGTCGATTTCATCTGCACTTTTCGGGCGATTTTCGTACCACCCCGACAAAAATGGGCCGAAATCAGTATTTTCGGGCCAGACGATGGCTAGGGTTTGAAATCCGACACGGAACCCCACACACAGTCATAAATGGAGGAGAAGAATGCTATAAGGATCTCGCGGTCGTCGATTTCATCTGCACTTTTCGGGCGATTTTCGTACCACCCGCCAAAAATAGGCCGAAATCGGTATTTTCGGGCCAGACAATGGCTAGGGTTTGAAATCCGACACGAAACCCGAGACACATTCATAAATTTAGGAGAAGAATGGTACAAGAATCTCGCGGTCGTCGATTTCATCTGCACTTTTCGGGCGATTTTCGTACCACCCGACAAAAATGGGCCGAAATCGGTATTTTCGGGCCAGACGATGGCTACGGTTTGAAATCCTACACGGAACCCGAGACCCAATCATAAATTTTGGAGAAGAATGCTACAAGAATCTCGCGATCGTCGATTTCATCTGGACTTTTCGGGCGATTTTCGTGCCACCCAACAAAATAAGGCCGAAATCGGTATATTCGGGCCAGACGATGGCTAGGGTTTGAAAATCCTACACGGAACCCGAGACACAGTCATAAATTTTGGAGAAGAATACTACAAGGATCTCGCGGTCGTCGATTTCATCTGGACTTTTCGGGCAATTTTCTTACCACCCGACAAAAATGGGCCGAAATCGGTATTTTCGGGCCAGACGATGGCTAGGGTTTGAAATCCTACACGAAACCAGAGACACAGTCATAAATTTTGGAGAAGAATGCTACAAGGATCTCGCGGTCGTCGATTTCATCTGGACTTTTCGGGCAATTTTCGTACCACCCGACAAAAATTGGCCGAAATCGGTATTTTCGGGCCAGACGATGGCTAGGGTTTAAAATGCGACACGAAACCCGAGACAAAGTCATAAATTTAGGAGAAGAATGCTACAAGAATCTCGCGGTCGTCGATTTCATCTGCACTTTTCGGGCGATTTTCGTACCACCCGACAAAAATGGGCCGAAATCGGTATTTTCGGGCCAGACGATGGCTAGGGTTTGAAATCCTACACGGAACCCGAGACACAATCATAAATTTAGGAGAAGAATGCTACAAGGATCTCGCGGTCGTCGATTTCATCTGGACTTTTCGGGCAATTTTCGTACCACCTGACAAAAATGGGCCGAAATCGGTATTTTCGGGCCAGACGATGGCTAGGGTTTGAAATCTAACACGGAAACCGAGACACAGTCATAAATTAAGGAGAAGAATGCTACAAGGATCTCGCGATCGTCGATTTCATCTGCACTTTTCGGGCGATTTTTGTACCACCCGAAAAAATGGGCCGAAATCGGTATTTTCGGGCCAGACGATGGCTAGTGTTTGAAATCCGACACGAAACCCGAGACACAGTCATAAATTGAGGAGAAGAATGCTACCAGAATCTCGCGGTCGTCGATTTCATCTGCACTTTTCGGGCGATTTTCGTACCACCCCGACAAAAATGGGCCGAAATCGGTATTTTCGGGCAAGACGATGGCTAGGCTTTGAAATCCGACGCGGAACCCAACACACAGTCATAAATGGAGGAGAAGAATGCTATAAGGATCTCGCGGTCGTCGATTTCATCTGCACTTTTCGGGCGATTTTCGTACCACCCGACAAAAATAGGCCGAAATCGGTATTTTCGGGCCAGACGATGGCTACGGTTTGAAATCCTACACGGAACCCGAGACACAGTCATAAATTTTGGAGAAGAATGCTACAAGGATCTCGCGGTCGTCGATTTCATCTGGACTTTTCGGGCAATTTTCGTACCACCCGACAAAAATGGGTCGAAATCGGTATTTTCGGGCCAGACGATGGCTAGGGTTTGAAATCCGACACGGAACCCGAGACACATTCATAAATTTAGGAGAAGAATGCTACAAGGATCTCGTGGTCGTCGATTTCATTTGCACTTTTCGGGCGATTTTTGTACCACCTGACAAAAATGGGCCGAAATCGGTATTTTCGGGCCAGACAATGGCTAGGGTTTGAAATACGACACGAAACCCGAGACACATTCATTAATTTAGGAGATGAATGCTACAAGAATCTCGCGGTCGTCGATTTCATCTGCACTTTTCGGGCGATTTTCGTACCACCCGACAAAAATGGGCCGAAATCGGTATTTTCGGGCAAGACGATGGCTAGGGTTTGAAATCCGAGATGGAACCCGACACACAGTCATAAATGGAGGAGAAGAATGCTATAAGGATCTTGCGGTCGTCGATTTCATCTGCACTTTTCGGGCGATTTTCGTACCACCCGACAAAATAAGGCCGAAATCGGTATTTTCGGGCCAGACAATGGCTAGGGTTTGGAAATCCTACACGGAACCCGAGACATAGTCATAAATTTTGGAGAAGAATGCTACAAGGATCTCGCGGTCGTCGATTTCATCTGGACTTTTCGGGCAATTTTCGTACCATCCGATAAAAATGGGTCGAAATCGGTATTTTCGGGCAAGACGATGGCTAGGGTTTGAAATCCGACACGGAACCTGAGACACAGTCATAAATTTTGGAGAAGAATGCAACAAGGATCTCGCGATCGTCGATTTCATCTGGACTTTTCGGGCAATTTTCGTACCACCTGACAAAAATGGGTCGAAATCGGTATTTTCGGGCCAGACGATGGCTAGGGTTTGAAATCTAACACGGAACCCGAGACACAGTCATAAATTTAGGAGAAGAATGCTACAAGGATCTCGCGGTCGTCGATTTCATCTGCACTTTTCGGGCGATTTTTGTACCACCCGAAAAAATGGGCCGAAATCGGTATTTTCGGGCCAGACGATGGCTAGGGTTTGAAATCCGACACGAAACCCGAGACACAGTCAAAAATTTAGGAGAAGAATGCTACAAGAATCTCGCGGTCGTCGATTTCATCTGCACTTTTCGGGCGATTTTCGTACCACCCCGACAAAAATGGGCCGAAATCAGTATTTTCGGGCCAGACGATGGCTAGGGTTTGAAATCCGACACGGAACCCCACACACAGTCATAAATTTTGGAGAAGAATGCTACAAGGATCTCGCGATCGTCGATTTCATCTGGACTTTTCGGGCAATTTTCGTACCACCCGACAAAAATTGGCCGAAATCGGTATTTTCGGGCCAGACGATGGCTAGGGTTTGAAATCCGACACGAAACCCGAGACACATTCATAAATTTAGGAGAAGAATGCTACAAGGATCTCGCGATCGTCGATTTCATCTGGACTTTTCGGGCGATTTTCGTGCCACCCAACAAAAATGGGCCGAAATCGGTATTTTCGGGCAAGACGATGGCTAGGGTTTGAAATCCGAGATGGAACCCGACACACAGTCATAAATGGAGGAGAAGAATGCTATAAGGATCTTGCGGTCGTCGATTTCATCTGCACTTTTCGGGCGATTTTCGTACCACCCGACAAAATAAGGCCGAAATCGGTATTTTCGGGCCAGACAATGGCTAGGGTTTGAAAATCCTACACGGAACCCGAGACATAGTCATAAATTTTGGAGAAGAATGCTACAAGGATCTCGCGGTCGTCGATTTCATCTGGACTTTTCGGGCAATTTTCGTACCATCCGATAAAAATGGGTCGAAATCGGTATTTTCGGGCAAGACGATGGCTAGGGTTTGAAATCCGACACGGAACCTGAGACACAGTCATAAATTTTGGAGAAGAATGCAACAAGGATCTCGCGATCGTCGATTTCATCTGGACTTTTCGGGCAATTTTCGTACCACCTGACAAAAATGGGTCGAAATCGGTATTTTCGGGCCAGACGATGGCTAGGGTTTGAAATCTAACACGGAACCCGAGACACAGTCATAAATTTAGGAGAAGAATGCTACAAGGATCTCGCGGTCGTCGATTTCATCTGCACTTTTCGGGCGATTTTTGTACCACCCGAAAAAATGGGCCGAAATCGGTATTTTCGGGCCAGACGATGGCTAGGGTTTGAAATCCGACAAGAAACCCGAGACACAGTCAAAAATTTAGGAGAAGAATGCTACAAGAATCTCGCGGTCGTCGATTTCATCTGCACTTTTCGGGCGATTTTCGTACCACCCCGACAAAAATGGGCCGAAATCAGTATTTTCGGGCCAGACGATGGCTAGGGTTTGAAATCCGACACGGAACCCCACACACAGTCATAAATTTTGGAGAAGAATGCTACAAGGATCTCGCGATCGTCGATTTCATCTGGACTTTTCGGGCAATTTTCGTACCACCCGACAAAAATTGGCCGAAATCGGTATTTTCGGGCCAGACGATGGCTAGGGTTTAAAATGCGACACGAAACCCGAGACAAAGTCATAAATTTAGGAGAAGAATGCTACAAGGATCTCGTGATCGTCGATTTCATCTGGACTTTTCGGGCAATTTTCGTGCCACCCAACAAAAATGGGCCGAAATCGGTATTTGGGCTAGACGACGGCTAGGGTTTGAAATCCGACACGGAACCCGAGACACAGTCATAAATTGAGGAGAAGAATGCTATAAGGATCTCGCGGTCGTCAATTTCATCTGCACTTTTCGGGCGATTTTCGTACCACTCGACAAAAATGGGCCGAAATCGGTATTTTCGGGCCAGACGATGGCTAGGGTTTGAAATCCTACACGAAACCAGAGACACAGTCATAAATTTTGGAGAAGAATGCTACAAGGATCTCGCGGTCGTCGATTTCATCTGGACTTTTCGGGCAATTTTCGTACCACCTGACAAAAATGGGTCGAAATCGGTATTTTCGGGCCATACGATGGCTAGGGTTTGAAATCTAACACGGAACCCGAGACACAGTCATAAATTTAGGAGAAGAATGCTACAAGGATCTCGCGGTCGTCGATTTCATCTGCACTTTTCGGGCGATTTTTGTACCACCCGAAAAAATGGGCCGAAATCGGTATTTTCGGGCCAGACGATGGCTAGGGTTTGAAATCCGACACGAAACCCGAGACACAGTCAAAAATTTAGGAGAAGAATGCTACAAGAATCTCGCGGTCGTCGATTTCATCTGCACTTTTCGGGCGATTTTCGTACCACCCCGACAAAAATGGGCCGAAATCAGTATTTTCGGGCCAGACGATGGCTAGGGTTTGAAATCCGACACGGAACCCCACACACAGTCATAAATGGAGGAGAAGAATGCTATAAGGATCTCGCGGTCGTCGATTTCATCTGCACTTTTCGGGCGATTTTCGTACCACCCGCCAAAAATAGGCCGAAATCGGTATTTTCGGGCCAGACAATGGCTAGGGTTTGAAATCCGACACGAAACCCGAGACACATTCATAAATTTAGGAGAAGAATGGTACAAGAATCTCGCGGTCGTCGATTTCATCTGCACTTTTCGGGCGATTTTCGTACCACCCGACAAAAATGGGCCGAAATCGGTATTTTCGGGCCAGACGATGGCTACGGTTTGAAATCCTACACGGAACCCGAGACCCAATCATAAATTTTGGAGAAGAATGCTACAAGAATCTCGCGATCGTCGATTTCATCTGGACTTTTCGGGCGATTTTCGTGCCACCCAACAAAATAAGGCCGAAATCGGTATATTCGGGCCAGACGATGGCTAGGGTTTGAAAATCCTACACGGAACCCGAGACACAGTCATAAATTTTGGAGAAGAATACTACAAGGATCTCGCGGTCGTCGATTTCATCTGGACTTTTCGGGCAATTTTCTTACCACCCGACAAAAATGGGCCGAAATCGGTATTTTCGGGCCAGACGATGGCTAGGGTTTGAAATCCTACACGAAACCAGAGACACAGTCATAAATTTTGGAGAAGAATGCTACAAGGATCTCGCGGTCGTCGATTTCATCTGGACTTTTCGGGCGATTTTCGTGCCACCCAACAAAAATGGGCCGAAATCGGTATTTTCGGGCAAGACGATGGCTAGGGTTTGAAATCCGAGATGGAACCCGACACACAGTCATAAATGGAGGAGAAGAATGCTATAAGGATCTTGCGGTCGTCGATTTCATCTGCACTTTTCGGGCGATTTTCGTACCACCCGACAAAATAAGGCCGAAATCGGTATTTTCGGGCTAGACAATGGCTAGGGTTTGAAAATCCTACACGGAACACGAGACACAGTCATAAATTTTGGAGAAGAATGCTACAAGGATCTCGCGGTCGTCGATTTCATCTGGACTTTTCGGGCAATTTTCGTACCATCCGATAAAAATGGGTCGAAATCGGTATTTTCGGGCAAGACGATGGCTAGGGTTTGAAATCCGACACGGAACCCGAGACACAGTCATAAATTTTGGAGAAGAATGCTACAAGGATCTCGCGATCGTCGATTTCATCTGGACTTTTCGGGCAATTTTCGTACCACCTGACAAAAATGGGTCGAAATCGGTATTTTCGGGCCAGACGATGGCTAGGGTTTGAAATCTAACACGGAACCCGAGACACAGTTATAAATTTAGGAGAAGAATGCTACAAGGATCTCGCGGTCGTCGATTTCATCTGCACTTTTCGGGCGATTTTTGTACCACCCGAAAAAATGGGCCGAAATCGGTATTTTCGGGCCAGACGATGGCTAGGGTTTGAAATCCGACACGAAACCCGAGACACAGTCAAAAATTTAGGAGAAGAATGCTACAAGAATCTCGCGGTCGTCGATTTCATCTGCACTTTTCAGGCGATTTTCGAACCACCCCGACAAAAATGGGCCGAAATCAGTATTTTCGGGCCAGACGATGGCTAGGGTTTGAAATCCGACACGGAACCCCACACACAGTCATAAATTTTGGAGAAGAATGCTACAAGGATCTCGCGATCGTCGATTTCATCTGGACTTTTCGGGCAATTTTCGTACCACCCGACAAAAATTTGCCGAAATCGGTATTTTCGGGCCAGACGATGGCTAGGGTTTAAAATGCGACACGAAACCCGAGACAAAGTCATAAATTTAGGAGAAGAATGCTACAAGGATCTCGTGATCGTCGATTTCATCTGGACTTTTCGGGCAATTTTCGTGCCACCCAACAAAAATGGGCCGAAATCGGTATTTGGGCCAGACGATGGCTAGGGTTTGAAATCCGACACGGAACCCGAGACACAGTCATAAATTGAGGAGAAGAATGCTATAAGGATCTCGCGGTCGTCAATTTCATCTGCACTTTTCGGGCGATTTTCGTACCACCCGACAAAAATGGGCCGAAATCGGTATTTTCGGGCCAGACGATGGCTAGGGTTTGAAATCCTACACGAAACCAGAGACACAGTCATAAATTTTGGAGAAGAATGCTACAAGGATCTTGCGGTCGTCGATTTCATCTGGACTTTTCAGGCAATTTTCGTACCACCTGACAAAAATGGGTCGAAATCGGTATTTTCGGGCCAGACGATGGCTAGGGTTT
>JBBPBP010009779.1:69301276-69318330 GCA_037974735.1 Cicer chorassanicum
GCCATCGTCTGGCCCGAAAATACCGATTTCGGCCCATTTTTGTCAGGTGGTACGAAAATTGCCCGAAAAGTCCAGATGAAATCGACGACCGCGAGATCCTTGTAGCATTCTTCTCCTAAATTTATGATTGTGTCTCGGGTTCCGTGTAGGATTTCAAACCCTAGCCATCGTCTGGCCCGAAAATACCGATTTCGGCCCATTTTTGTCCGGCGGTACGAAAATCGCCCAAAAAGTCCAGATGAAATCGACAACCGCGAGATTCTTGTAGCATTCTTCTCCTCAATTTATGACTGTGTCTCTTGTTTCGTGTCGGATTTCAAACCCTAGCCATCGTCTGGCCCGAAAATACCGATTTCGGCCAATTTTTGTCGGGTGGAACGAAAATCGCCCGAAAAGTGCAGATGAAATCGACGACCGCGAGATCCTTGTAGCATTCTTCTCCTAAATTTATGAATGTGTCTCGGGTTCCGTGTTGGATTTCAAACCCTAGCCATCGTCTGGCCCGAAAATACCGATTTCGGCCCATTATTGTTGGGTGTTACGAAAATCGCCCGAAAAGTCCAGATGAAATCGACGACCGCGAGATCCTTGTAGCATTCTTCTCCAAAATTTATGACTGTGTCTCGGGTTTCGTGTAGGATTTCAAACCCTAGCAATCGTCTGGCCCGAAAATACCGATTTCGGCCCATTTTTGTCGGGTTGTACGAAAATCGCCCGAAAAGTGCAGATGAAATTGACGACCGCGAGATCCTTATAGCATTCTTCTCCTCAATTTATGACTGTGTCTCGGGTTCCGTGTCGGATTTCAAACCATAGCCATCGTCTGGCCCGAAAATATCAATTTCGGCTCATTTTTGTCGTGTGGTACGAAAATTGCCCGAAAAGTCTATATGAAATCGACGACCGCGAGATCCTTGTAGCAATCTTCTCCAAAATTTATGACTGTGTCTCGTGTAGGATTTCAAACCTTAGCCATCGTCTGGCCCGAAAGTACCGATTTCGGCCCATTTTTGTCGGGTTGTACGAAAATCGCCCGAAAAGTCCAGATGAAATCGACGACCGCGAGATCCTTGTAGCATTCTTCTCCTCCATTTATGACTGTGTCTCGGTTTCCGTGTTGGATTTCAAACCCTAGCCATCGTCTGGCCCGAAAATACCGATTTCGGCCCATTTTTGTCGGGTGGTACGAAAATCGCCCGAAAAGTCCAGATGAAATCGACGATCGCGAGATCCTTGTAGCATTCTTCTCCAAAATTTATGACTGTGTCTCAGGTTTCGTGTAGGATTTCAAACCCTAGCCATCGTCTGGCCCGAAAATACCGATTTCGGCCCATTTTTGTCGGGTGGTACGAAAATCGCCCGAAAAGTGCTGATGAAATCGACGACCGCGAGAATCTTGTAGCATTCTTCTCCTAAATTTATGACTGTGTCTCTTGTTCCGTGTCGGATTTCAAACCCTAGCCATCGTCTGGCCCAAAAATACCGATTTCGGCCCATTTTTGTCGGGTGGTACGAAAATTGCCCGAAAAGTCCAGATGAAATCGACGACCGCGAGATCCTTGTAGCATTCTTCTCCAAAATTTATGACTGTGTCTCGGGTTTCGTGTAGGATTTCAAACCCTAGCCATCGTCTGGCCCGAAAATACCGATTTCGGCCCATTTTTGTCGGGTGGTACGAAAATCGCCCGAAAAGTGCAGATGAAATCGACGACCGCGAGATCCTTGTAGCACTCTTCTCCAAAATTTATGACTGTGTCTCGGGTTTCGTGTAGGATTTCAAACCCTAGCCATCGTCTGGCCCGAAAATACTGATTTCGGCCAATTTTTGTTGGGTGGTACGAAAATCGCTCGAAAAGTGCAGATGAAATTGACGACCGCGAGATCCTTATAGCATTCTTCTCCTCAATTTATGACTGTATCTCGGGTTTTGTGTCGGATTTCAAACCCTAGCCATCGTCTGGCCCGAAAATACCGATTTCGGCCCATTTTTGTCGGGTGGTACGAAAATCGCCCGAAAAGTGCAGATGAAATCGACGACCGCAAGATTCTTGTAGCATTCTTCTCCTAAATTTATGACTGTGTCTCGGGTTCCGTGTCGGATTTCAAACCCTAGCATTCGTCTGGCCCGAAAATACCGATTTCGGCCCATTTTTGTCGGGTGGTACGAAAATCGCCCGAAAAGTGCAGATGAAATCGACGACCGCGAGATCCTTGTAGCATTCTTCTCCAAAATTTATGACTGTGTCTCAGGTTTCGTGTAGGATTTCAAACCCTAGCCATCGTCTGGCCCGAAAATACCGATTTCGGCCCATTTTTGTCGGGTGGTACGAAAATCGCCCGAAAAGTGCAGATGAAATCGACGACCCCGAGATCCTTGTAGCATTCTTCTCCTAAATTTATGAATGTGTCTCGGGTTCCGTGTCGGATTTCAAACTCTAGCCATCGTCTGGCCCGAAAATTCCGATTTCGGCCCATTATTGTCGGGTGTTACGAAAATCGCCCGAAAAGTCCAGATGAAATCGACGACCGCGAGATCCTTGTAGCATTCTTCTCCTCAATTTATGACTGTGTCTCGGGTTTCGTGTCGGATTTCAAACCCTAGCCATCGTCTGGCCCGAAAATACCGATTTCGGCCCATTTTTGTCGGGTAGTACGAAAATCGCCCGAAAAGTGCAGATGAAATCGACGACCGCGAGATTCTTGTAGCAATCTTCTCCTAAATTTATGACTGTGTCTCGGGTTTGGTGTAAGATTTCAAACCCTAGCCATCGTCTTGCCCGAAAATACCGATTTCAGCCCATTTTTGTCAGGTGGTACGAAAATCGCCCGAAAAGTGCAGATGAAATCAACGACCGCGAGATCCTTGTAGCATTCTTCTCCTAAATTTATGAATGTGTCTCGGATTCCGTGTCGGATTTCAAACCCTAGCCATCGTCTGGCCCGAAAATACCGATTTTGGCCCATTTTTGTTGGGTGGTACGAAAATTGCCTGAAAAGTCCAAATGAAATCGACGACCGCAAGATCCTTGTAGCATTCTTCTCCAAAATTTATGGCTGTGTCTCGGGTTTCGTGTTAGATTTCAAACCCTAGCCATCGTCTGGCCCGAAAATACCGATTTCGGCCCATTTTTGTTGGGTTGTACGAAAATCGCCCGAAAAGTGCAGATGAAATTGACGACCGCGAGATCCTTATAGCATTCTTCTCCTCTATTTATGACTTTGTCTCGGGTTCCGTGTCGGATTTCAAACCCTAGCCATCGTCTGGCCCGAAAATACCGATTTCGGTCGATTTTTGTCGGGTGGTACGAAAATCGCCCGAAAAGTGCAGATGAAATCGACGACCGCGAGATTCTTGTAGCATTCTTCTCCTAAATTTATGACTGTGTCTCAGGTTTCATGTCGGATTTCAAACCCTAGCCATCGTCTTGCCCGAAAATACCGATTTCAGCCCATTTTTGTCGAGTGGTACGAAAATCGCCCGAAAAGTGCAGATGAAATCGACGACCGCGAGATCCTTTTAGCATTCTTCTCCTAAATTTATGAATGTGTCTCAGGTTCCGTGTCGGATTTCAAACCCTAGCCATCGTCTGGCCCAAAAATACCGATTTCGGCCCATTTTTGTCGGGTGGTACGAAAATTGCCCGAAAAGTCCAGATGAAATCGACGACCGCGAGATCCTTGTAGCATTCTTCTCCAAAATTTATGACTGTGTCTCGGGTTCCGTGTAGGATTTCAAACCCTAGCCATCGTCTGGCCCGAAAATACCGATTTCGGCCCATTTTTGTCGGGTGGTACGAAAATCGCCCGAAAAATGCAGATGAAATCGACGACCGCGAGATCCTTGTAGCATTCTTCTCCTAAATTTATGACTGTGTCTCGGGTTCCGTGTCAGATTTCAAACCCTAGCCATCGTCTGGCCCGAAAATACCGATTTCGGCCCATTTTTGTCGGGTGGTACGAAAATCGCCCGAAAAGTGTAGATGAAATCGACGACCGCGAGATCCTTGTAGCATTCTTCTCCTAAATTTATGAATGTGTCTCGGGTTCCGTGTCGGATTTCAAACCCTAGCCATCGTCTGGCCCGAAAATACCGATTTCGGCCCATTTTTGTCGGGTGGTATGAAAATCGCCCGAAAAGTGCAGATGAAATCGACGACCGCGAGATCCTTGTAGCATTCTTCTCCTCAATTTATGACTGTATCACGGGTTTCGTGTCGGATTTCAAACCCTAGCCATCGTCTGGCCCGAAAATACCGATTTCGGCCCATTTTTGTCGGGTGGTACGAAAATCGCCCGAAAAGTGTAGATGAAATCGACGACCGCGAGATCCTTGTAGCATTCTTCTCCTCAATTTATGACTTTGTCACGGATTTTGTGTCGAATTTCAAACCCTAGCCATCGTCTGGCCCGAAAATACCGATTTCGGCCCATTTTTGTCGGGTGGTACGAAAATCGCCCGAAAAGTGGAGATGAAATCGACGACCGCGAGATCCTTGTAGCATTCTTCTCCTAAATTTATGAATGTGTCTCGGGTTCCGTGTCGGATTTCAAACCCTAGCCATCGTCTGGCCCGAAAATACCGATTTCGGTCCATTTTTGTCGGGTGGTACGAAAATCGCCCGAAAAGTCCAGATGAAATCGACGACCGCGAGATCCTTGTAGCATTCTTCTCCAAAATTTATGACTGTGTCTCGGGTTTCGTGTAGGATTTCAAACCCTAGCCATCGTCTGGCCCGAAAATACTGATTTCGGCCCATTTTTGTCGGGTGGTACGAAAATCGCCCGAAAAGTGCAGATGAAATCGACGACCGCGAGATCCTTGTAGCATTCTTCTCCTAAATTTATGACTGTGTCTCGGGTTCCGTGTCGGATTTCAAACCATAGCCATCGTCTGGCCCGAAAATACCGATTTCGGCCCATTTTTGTCGGGTGGTACGAAAATCGCCCGAAAAGTGCAGATGAAATCGACGACCGCGAGATCCTTGTAGCATTCTTCTCCAAAATTTATGACTGTGTCTCAGGTTTCGTGTAGGATTTCAAACCCTAGCCATCGTCTGGCCCGAAAATACCGATTTCGGCCCATTTTTGTCGGGTGGTACGAAAATCGCCCGAAAAGTGCAGATGAAATCGACGACCCCGAGATCCTTGTAGCATTCTTCTCCTAAATTTATGAATGTGTCTCGGGTTCCGTGTCGGATTTCAAACTCTAGCCATCGTCTGGCCCGAAAATTCCGATTTCGGCCCATTATTGTCGGGTGTTACGAAAATCGCCCGAAAAGTCCAGATGAAATCGACGACCGCGAGATCCTTGTAGCATTCTTCTCCTCAATTTATGACTGTGTCTCGGGTTTCGTGTCGGATTTCAAACCCTAGCCATCGTCTGGCCCGAAAATACCGATTTCGGCCCATTTTTGTCGGGTGGTACGAAAATCGCCCGAAAAGTGCAAATGAAATCGACGACCGCGAGATCCTTGTAGCATTCTTCTCCTCAATTTATGACTGTGTCTCGGGTTTCGTGTCGGATTTCAAACCCTAGCCATCGTCTAGCCCGAAAATACCGATTTCGGCCCATTTTTGTCGGGTGGTACGAAAATCGCCCGAAAAGTCCAGATGAAATCAACGACCACGAGATCCTTGTAGCATTCTTCTCCTAAATTTATGACTGTGTCTCGGGTTCCGTGTAGGATTTCAAACCCTAGCCATCGTTGGCCCTAAAATACCGATTTCGGCCGATTTTTGTCGAGTGGTACGAAAATCGCCCGAAAAGTAAGATGAAATCGACGACCGCGAGATCCTTATAGCATTCTTCTCCTCAATTTATGACTATGTCTCGGGTTTCGTGTCGGATTTCAAACCCTAGCCATCGTCTGGCCCGAAAATACCGATTTCGGCCCATTTTTGTCGGGTGGTACGAAAATCGCCCGAAAAGTGCAGATGAAATCGACGACCGCGAGATTCTTGTAGCATTCTTCTCCTAAATTTATGACTGTGTCTCTTGTTTCGTGTCGGATTTCAAACCCTAGCCATCGTCTGGCCCGAAAATACCGATTTCGGCCAATTTTTGTCGGGTGGAACGAAAATCGCCCGAAAAGTGCAGATGAAATCGACGACCGCGAGATCCTTGTAGCATTCTTCTCCTAAATTTATGAATGTGTCTCGGGTTCCGTGTTGGATTTCAAACCCTAGCCATCGTCTGGCCCGAAAATACCGATTTCGGCCCATTATTGTTGGGTGTTACGAAAATCGCCCGAAAAGTCCAGATGAAATCGACGACCGCGAGATCCTTGTAGCATTCTTCTCCAAAATTTATGACTGTGTCTCGGGTTTCGTGTAGGATTTCAAACCCTAGCAATCGTCTGGCCCGAAAATACCGATTTCGGCCCATTTTTGTCGGGTTGTACGAAAATCGCCCGAAAAGTGCAGATGAAATTGACGACCGCGAGATCCTTATAGCATTCTTCTCCTCAATTTATGACTGTGTCTCGGGTTCCGTGTCGGATTTCAAACCATAGCCATCGTCTGGCCCGAAAATATCGATTTCGGCTCATTTTTGTCGTGTGGTACGAAAATTGCCCGAAAAGTCTATATGAAATCGACGATCGCGAGATCCTTGTAGCAATCTTCTCCAAAATTTATGACTGTGTCTCGGGTTTCGTGTAGGATTTCAAACCTTAGCCATCGTCTGGCCCAAAAGTACCGATTTCGGCCCATTTTTGTCGGGTTGTACGAAAATCGCCCGAAAAGTCCAGATGAAATCGACGACCGCGAGATCCTTGTAGCATTCTTCTCCTCCATTTATGACTGTGTCTCGGTTTCCGTGTTGGATTTCAAACCCTAGCCATCGTCTGGCCCGAAAATACCGATTTCGGCCCATTTTTGTCGGGTTGTACGAAAATCGCTCGAAAAGTCCAGATGAAATCGACGATCGCGAGATCCTTGTAGCATTCTTCTCCAAAATTTATGACTGTGTCTCAGGTTTCGTGTAGGATTTCAAACCCTAGCCATCGTCTGGCCCGAAAATACCGATTTCGGCCCATTTTTGTCGGGTGGTACGAAAATCGCCCGAAAAGTGCTGATGAAATCGACGACCGCGAGAATCTTGTAGCATTCTTCTCCTAAATTTATGACTGTGTCTCTTGTTTCGTGTCGGATTTCGAACTCTAGCCATCGTCTGCCCCGAAAATACCGATTTCGGTTCATTTTTGTTAGGTGGTACGAAAATCGCACGAAAAGTGCAGATGAAATCGACGACCACGAGATCCTTGTAGCATTCTTTTCCTAAATTTATGAATGTGTCTCGGGTTCCGTGTCGGATTTCAAACCCTAGCCATCGTCTGGCCCGAAAATACCGATTTCGGCCAATTTTTGTCGGGTGGTACGAAAATCGCCCGAAAAGTGCAGATGAAATCGACGACCGCGAGATCCTTGTAGCATTCTTCTCCAAAATTTATGACTGTGTCTCGGGTTTCGTGTAGGATTTCAAACCCTAGCCATCGTCTGGCCCGAAAATACCGATTTCGGCCCATTATTGTCGGGTTGTACGAAAATTGCGCGAAAAGTGCAGATGAAATTGACGATCGCGAGATCCTTGTAGCATTTTTCTCCTAAATTTATGAATGTGTCTCGGGTTCCGTGTCGGATTTCAAACCCTAGCCATCGTCTGGCCCGAAAATACCGATTTCGGCCCATTTTTGTCGGGTGGTACGAAAATCGCACGAAAAGTGCAGATGAAATCGACGACTGCGAGATCCTTGTAGCATTCTTCTCCTCAATTTATGACTCTGTCTCGGGTTTCGTGTTGGATTTCAAACCCTAGCCATCGTCTGGCCCGAAAATACCGATTTCGGCCCATTTTTGTCGGGTAGTACGAAAATTGCGCGAAAAGTGCAGATGAAATTGACGACCGCGAGATCCTTATAGCATTCTTCTCCTCAATTTATGACTATGTCTCGGGTTCCGTGTCGGATTTCAAACCCTAGCAATCGTCTGGCCCGAAAATACCGATTTTGGCCCATTTTTGTCGGGTTGTACGAAAATCGCCCGAAAAGTGCAGATGAAATTGACGACCGCGAGATCCTTATAGCATTCTTCTCCTCAATTTATGACTGTGTCTCGGGTTCCGTGTCGGATTTCAAACCATAGCCATCGTCTGGCCCGAAAATATCGATTTCGGCTCATTTTTGTCGTGTGGTACGAAAATCGCCCGAAAAGTCTATATGAAATCGACGACCGCGAGATCCTTGTAGCAATCTTCTCCAAAATTTATGACTGTGTCTCGGGTTTCGTGTAGGATTTCAAACCTTAGCCATCGTCTGGCCCGAAAGTACCGATTTCGGCCCATTTTTGTCGGGTTGTACGAAAATCGCCCGAAAAGTACAGATGAAATCGACGACCGCGAGATCCTTGTAGCATTCTTCTCCTCCATTTATGACGGTGTCTCGGTTTCCGTGTTGGATTTCAAACCCTAGCCATCGTCTGGCCCGAAAATACCGATTTCGGCCCATTTTTGTCGGGTGGTACGAAAATCGCCCGAAAAGTCCAGATGAAATCGACGATCGCGAGATCCTTGTAGCATTCTTCTCCAAAATTTATGACTGTGTCTCAGGTTTCGTGTAGGATTTCAAACCCTAGCCATCGTCTGGCCCGAAAATACCGATTTCGGCCCATTTTTGTCGGGTGGTACGAAAATCGCCCGAAAAGTGCTGATGAAATCGACGACCGCGAGAATCTTGTAGCATTCTTCTCCTAAATTTATGACTGTGTCTCTTGTTCCGTGTCGGATTTCAAACCCTAGCCATCGTCTGGCCCAAAAATACCGATTTCGGCCCATTTTTGTCGGGTGGTACGAAAATTGCCCGAAAAGTCCAGATGAAATCGACGACCGCGAGATCCTTGTAGCATTCTTCTCCAAAATTTATGACTGTGTCTCGGGTTTCGTGTAGGATTTCAAACCCTAGCCATCGTCTGGCCCGAAAATACCGATTTCGGCCCATTTTTGTCGGGTGGTACGAAAATCGCCCGAAAAGTGCAGATGAAATCGACGACCGCGAGATTCTTGTAGCATTCTTCTCCTAAATTTATGACTATGTCTCAGGTTTCGTGTCGGATTTCAAACCCTAGCCATCGTCTGGCCCGAAAATACCGATTTCGGCCTATTTTTGTCGGGTGGTACAAAAATCGCCTGGAAAGTGCAGATGAAATCGACGACTGCGAGATCCTTGTAGCATTCTTCTCCTAAATTTATGAATGTGTCTCGGGTTCCGTGTCGGATTTCAAACCCTAGCCATCGTCTGGCCCGAAAATACCGATTTCGGCCCATTTTTGTCGGGTGGTACGAAAATCGCCCGAAAAGTGCAGATGAAATCGACGACCGCGAGATCCTTGTAGCATTCTTCTCCTCAATTTATGATTGTGTCTCGGGTACCGTGTCGGATTTCAAACCCTAGCCATTGCTAACCCGAAAATACCGATTTCGGCCCATTTTTGTCGGGTAGTACGAAAATCGCCCGAAAAGTGCAGATGAAATCGACGACCGCGAGATCCTTGTAGCATTCTTCTCCTAAATTTATGACTGTGTCTCGGGTTCCGTGTCAGATTTCAAACCCTAGCAATCGTCTGGCCCGAAAATACCGATTTCGGCCCATTTTTGTCGGCTGGTACGAAAATCGCCCGAAAAGTGCAGATGAAATCGACGAACGCGAGATCCTTGTAGCATTCTTCTCAATTTATGAGTGTGTCTCTGGTTCCGTGTCGGATTTCAAACCCTAGCCATCGTTTCGCCCGAAAATACCGATTTCGGTCCATTTTTGTCGGGTGGTACGAAAATCGGCCGAAAAGTGCAGATGTAATCGACGACCGCGAGATTCTTGTAGCATTCTTCTCCTAAATTTATGACTGTGTCTCGGGTTTCATGTCGGATTTCAAACCCTAGCCATCGTCGGGCCCGAAAATAACGATTTCGGCCCATTTTTGTCGGGTGGTACGAAAATCGCCCGAAAAGTGCAGATGAAATAGACGACCGCGAGATCCTTATAGCATTCTTCTCCAAAATTTATGACTGTGTCTCGGGTTCCGTGTCGGATTTCAAACCCTAGCCATCGTCTGGCCCGAAAATACCGATTTCGGCCCATTTTTGTCGGGTGGTACGAAAATCGCCCGAAAAGTGCAGATGAAATCGACGACCGCGTGATTCTTGTAGCATTCTTCTCCTAAATTTATGACTGTGTCTCGGGTTTCGTGTCGGATTTCAAACCCTAGCCATCGTCTGGCCCGAAAATACCGATTTCGGCCCATTTTTGTCGGGTGGTACGAAAATCGCCCGAAAAGTGCAGATGAAATAGACGACCGCGAGATCCTTATAGCATTCTTCTCCAAAATTTATGACTGTGTCTCGGGTTCCGTCTCGGATTTCAAACCCTAGCCATCATCTGGCCCGAAAATACCGATTTCGGCCCATTTTTGTCGCGTGGTACGAAAATCGCCCGAAAAGTCCAGATGAAATTGACGACCGCGAGATCCTTGTAGCATTCTTCTCCAAAATTTATGACTGTGTCTCGGGTTCCGTGTAGGATTTCAAACCCTAGCCATCGTCTGGCCCGAAAATACCGATTTCGGCCCATTTTTGTCGGGTGGTACGAAAATCGCCCGAAAAGTGCAGATGAAATCGACGACCACGAGATCCTTATAGCATTCTTCTCCTAGATTTATGACTGTGTCTCGGGTTCCATGTCGGATTTCAAACCCTAGCCATCGTCTAGCCCGAAAATAGCGATTTCGGCCCATTTTTGTCGGGTGGTACGAAAATCGCCCGAAAAGTGCAGATGAAATCGACGACCAGGAGATTCTTGTAGCATTCTTCTCCTAAATTTATGATTGTATCTCGGGTTTCGTGTCGGATTTTAAACCCTAGCCATCATCTGGCCCATAAATACCGATTTCGGCCCATTTTTGTCGGGTGGTACAAAAATCAGCCGAAAAGTGCAGATGAAATCGACGACCGCGAGATTCTTGTAGCATTCTTCTCCTAAATTTATGACTTTGTCTCGGGTTTCGTGTCGCATTTTAAACCCTAGCCATCGTCTGGCCCGAAAATACCAATTTCGGCCCATTTTTGTCGGGTGGTACGAAAATCGCCCAAAAAGTGCAGATGAAATCGACGACCACGAGATCCTTGTAGCATTCTTCTCCAAAATTTATGACTGTGTCTCGGGTTCCGTGTCGGATTTCAAACGCTAGCCATCGTCTGGCCCGAAAACACCGATTTCGGCCCATTTTTGTCGGGTGGTACGAAAATCGCCCGAAAAGTGCAGATGAAATCGACGACCGCAAGATCCTTGTAGCATTCTTCTCCTAAATTTATGAATGTGTCTCGGGTTCCGTGTCGGATTTCAAACCCTAGCCATCGTCTGGCCCGAAAATACCGATTTCGGCCCATTTTTGTCGGGTGGTACGAAAATGGCCCGAAAAGTCCAGATGAAATCAACGACCGCGAGATCCTTGTAGCATTCTTCTCCAAAATTTATGACTGTGTCTCGGGTTCCGTGTAGGATTTCAAACCCTAGCCATCGTCTGGCCCGAAAATACCGATTTCGGCCCATTTTTGTCGGGTGGTACGAAAATCGCCCGAATAGTGCAGATGAAATCGACGACCGCGAGATCCTTATAGCATTCTTCTCCTCAATTTATGACTGTGTCTCGGGTTCCGTGTCGGATTTCAAACCCTAGCCATCGTCTGGCCCGAAAATACCGATTTCAACCCATTTTTGTCGGGTGGTACGAAAATCGCCCGAAAAGTGCAGATGAAATCGACGACCCCGAGATTCTTGTAGCATTCTTTTCCTAAATATATGACTGTGTCTCGGGTTCCGTGTCGGATTTCAAACCCTAGCCATCGTCTGGCCCGAAAATACCGATTTCGGCCCATTTTTGTCGGGTGGTACGAAAATCGCCCGAAAAGTGCAGATGAAATCGACGACCGCGAGGTCCTTGTAGCATTCTTTTCATAAATTTATGAATGTGTCTCGGGTTCCGTGTCGGATTTCAAACCCTAGCCATCGTCTGGCCCGAAAATACCGATTTCGGCCCATTTTTGTCGGGTGGTACGAAAATCGCCCGAAAAGTCCAGATGAAATCGACGATCGCGAGATCCTTGTAGCATTCTTCTCCAAAATTTATGACTGTGTCTCGGGTTTCGTGTAGGATTTCAAACCCTAACCATCGTCTGGCCCGAAAATACCGATTTCGGCCCATTATTGTCGGGTTGTACGAAAATTGCGCGAAAAGTGCAGATGAAATTGACGATCGCGAGATCCTTGTAGCATTTTTCTCCTAAATTTATGAATGTGTCTCGGGTTCCGTGTCGGATTTCAAACCCTAGCCATCGTCTGGCCCGAAAATACCGATTTCGGCCCATTTTTGTCGGGTGGTACGAAAATCGCACGAAAAGTGCAGATGAAATCGACGACTGCGAGATCCTTGTAGCATTCTTCTCCTCAATTTATGACTCTGTCTCGGGTTTCGTGTTGGATTTCAAACCCTAGCCATCGTCTGGCCCGAAAATACCGATTTCGGCCCATTTTTGTCGGGTAGTACGAAAATTGCGCGAAAAGTGCAGATGAAATTGACGACCGCGAGATCCTTATAGCATTCTTCTCCTCAATTTATGACTATGTCTCGGGTTCCGTGTCGGATTTCAAACCCTAGCAATCGTCTGGCCCGAAAATACCGATTTTGGCCCATTTTTGTCGGGTTGTACGAAAATCGCCCGAAAAGTGCAGATGAAATTGACGACCGCGAGATCCTTATAGCATTCTTCTCCTCAATTTATGACTGTGTCTCGGGTTCCGTGTCGGATTTCAAACCATAGCCATCGTCTGGCCCGAAAATATCGATTTCGGCTCATTTTTGTCGTGTGGTACGAAAATCGCCCGAAAAGTCTATATGAAATCGACGACCGCGAGATCCTTGTAGCAATCTTCTCCAAAATTTATGACTGTGTCTCGGGTTTCGTGTAGGATTTCAAACCTTAGCCATCGTCTGGCCCGAAAGTACCGATTTCGGCCCATTTTTGTCGGGTTGTACGAAAATCGCCCGAAAAGTACAGATGAAATCGACGACCGCGAGATCCTTGTAGCATTCTTCTCCTCCATTTATGACGGTGTCTCGGTTTCCGTGTTGGATTTCAAACCCTAGCCATCGTCTGGCCCGAAAATACCGATTTCGGCCCATTTTTGTCGGGTGGTACGAAAATCGCCCGAAAAGTCCAGATGAAATCGACGATCGCGAGATCCTTGTAGCATTCTTCTCCAAAATTTATGACTGTGTCTCAGGTTTCGTGTAGGATTTCAAACCCTAGCCATCGTCTGGCCCGAAAATACCGATTTCGTCCCATTTTTGTCGGGTGGTACGAAAATCGCCCGAAAAGTGCTGATGAAATCGACGACCGCGAGAATCTTGTAGCATTCTTCTCCTAAATTTATGACTGTGTCTCTTGTTTCGTGTCGGATTTCAAACTCTAGCCATCGTCTGCCTCGAAAATACCGATTTCGGCCCATTTTTGTTAGGTGGTACGAAAATCGCACGAAAAGTGCAGATGAAATCGACGACCACGAGATCCTTGTAGCATTCTTCTCCTAAATTTATGAATGTGTCTCGGGTTCCGTGTCGGATTTCAAACCCTAGCCATCGTCTGGCCCGAAAATACCGATTTCGGCCAATTTTTGTCGGGTGGTACGAAAATCGCCCGAAAAGTGCAGATGAAATCGACGACCGCGAGATCCTTGTAGCATTCTTCTCCTAAATTTATGACTGTGTCTCGGGTTCCGTGTCGGATTTCAAACCCTAGCCATCGTCTGGCCCGAAAATACCAATTTCGGCCCATTTTTGTCGGGTGGTACGAAAATCGCCTGAAAAGTCCAGATGACATCGACGACCGCGAGATCCTTGTAGCATTCTTCTCCTAAATTTATGAGTGTGTCTCGGGTTCCGTGTCGAATTTCACACCCTAGCCATCGTCTGGCCCGAAAATACCGATTTCGGCCCATTTTTGTCGGGTGGTACGAAAATCGCCCGAAAAGTGCAGATGAAATCGACGTCCGCGAGATCCTTGTAGCATTCTTCTCCTAAATTTATGAGTGTGTCTCGGGTTCCGTGTCGGATTTCAAACCCTAGCCATCGTCTGGCCCGAAAATACCGATTTCGGCCCATTTTTGTCGGGTGGTACGAAAATCGCCCGAAAAGTGCAGATGAAATCGACGACCGCGAGATACTTGTAGCATTCTTCTCCATAATTTATGACTGTGTCTCGGGTTCCGTGTCGGATTTCAAACCCTAGCCATCGTCTGGCCTGAAAATACCGATTTCGGCCCATTTTTGTCGGGTGGTACGTAAATTGCCCGAAAAGTCCAGATGAAATCGGCGACCGCGAGATCCTTGTAGCATTCTTCTCCAAAATTTATGACTGTGTCTCGGGTTCCGTGTAGGATTTCAAACCCTAGCCATCGTCTGGCCCGAAAATACCGATTTCGGCCCATTTTTGTCGGGTGGTACGAAAATCGCCCGAAAAATGCAGATGAAATCGACGACCGCGAGATCCTTATAGAATTCTTCTCCTCAATTTATGAATGTGTCTCAGGTTCCGTGTCGGATTTCAAACCCTAGCCATCGTCAGGCCCGGAAATACTTATTTCGGCCCATTTTTGTCGGGTGGTACGAAAATCGCCCGAAAAGTGCAGATGAAATCGACGACTGCGAGATCCTTGTAGCATTCTTCTTTTAAATTTATGACTGTGTCTCAGGTTCCGTGTCGGATTTTAAACCCTAGCCATCGTCTGGCCTGAAAATACCGATTTCGGCCCTTTTTTGTCGGGTGGTACGAAAATCGCCCGAAAAGTCCAGATGAAATCGACGACCGCGAGATCCTTGTAACATTCTTCTCCTAAATTTATGAATGTGTCTCGGGTTCCGTGTGGGATTTCATACCCTAGCCATCGTCTGGCCCGAAAATACCGATTTCGGCCCATTTTTGTCGGGTTGTACGAAAATCGCCCGAAAAGTCCAGATGAAATCGACGACCGCGAGATCCTTGTAGCATTCTTCTCCAAAATTTATGACTGTGTCTCGGGTTCCGTGTAGGATTTCAAACCCTAGCCATCGTCTGGCCCGAAAATACCGATTTCGGCCCATTTTTGTCGGGTGGTACGAAAATCGCCCGAAAAATGCTGATGAAATCGACGACCGCGAGATCCTTATAGAATTCTTCTCCTCAATTTATGAATGTGTCTCGGGTTCCGTGTCGGATTTCAAACCCTAGCCATCGTCAGGCCCGGAAATACTGATTTCGGCCCATTTTTGTCGGGTGGTACGAAAATCGCCCGAAAAGTGCAGATGAAATCGACGACTGCGAGATCCTTGTAGCATTCTTCTTTTAAATTTATGACTGTGTCTCAGGTTCTGTGTCGGATTTCAAACCCTAGCCATCGTTTGGCCCGAAAATACCGATTTCAGCCCATTTTTGTCGGGTGGTACGAAAATCGCCTGAAAAGTGCAGATGAAATCGACGACCGCGAGATTCTTATAGCATTCTTCTCCTCAATTTATGAATGTGTCTCGGGTTCCGTGTCGGATTTCAAACCCTAGCCATCGTCTGGCCTGAAAATACCGATTTCGGCCCATTTTTGTCGGATGGTACGAAAATCGCCCGAAAAGTGCAGATGAAATCGACGACCACGAGATCCTTATAGCATTCTTCTCGTAAATTTATGAATGTGTCTCGGGTTTCGTGTCGGATTTCAAACCCTAGCCATCGTCCGGCCCGAAAATACCGATTACGGCCCATTTTTGTCGGGTGGTACGAAAATCGCCCGAAAAGTGCAGATGAAATCGACGACCGCGAGATTCTTGTAGCATTCTTCTCCTAAATTTATGACCGTGTCTCGGTTTTCGTGTCGGATTTCAAATTCTAGCCATCGTCTGGCCAGAAAATACCGATTTCGGCCCATTTTTGTCGGGTGGTACAAAAATCGCCCGAAAAGTGCAGATGAAATCGACGACCGTGAGATCCTTGTAGCATTCTTCTCCAAAATTTATCACTGTGTCTCGGGTTTCGTGTCGGATTTCAAACCCTAGCCATCGTCTGGCCCGAAAATACCGATTTCGGCCCATTTTTGTCGAGTGGTACGAAAATCGCCTGAAAAGTGTAGATCAAATCGACGACCGCGAGATCCTTATAGAATTCTTCTCCTCAATTTAGGACTGTGTCTCGGGTTCCGTGTCGGATTTCAAACCCTATCCATCGTCTGGCCCGAAAATACCGATTTCGGCCCATTTTTGTCGGGTGGTACGAAAATCGCCCGAAAAGTGCAGATGAAATCGACGACCGCGAGATTCTTGTAGCATTCTTCTCCTAAATTTATGACTGTGTCTCTTGTTTCGTGTCGGATTTCAAACCCTAGCCATCGTCTGGCCCGAAAATACCGATTTCGGCCAATTTTTGTCAGGTGGAACAAAAATCGCCCGAAAAGTGCAGATGAAATCGACGACCGCGAGATCCTTGTAGCATTCTTCTCCTCCATTTATGACTGTGTCTCGGGTTCCGTGTCGGATTTCAAACCCTAGCCATCGTCTGGCCCGAAAATACCGATTTCGGCCCATTATTGTCGGGTGGTACGAAAATCGCCCGAAAAGTCCAGATGAAATCGACGATCGCGAGATCCTTGTAGCATTCTTCTCCAAAATTTATGACTGTGTCTCGGGTTTCGTGTAGGATTTCAAACCCTAGCAATCGTCTGGCCCGAAAATACCGATTTCGGCCCATTTTTGTCGGGTTGTACGAAAATCGCCCGAAAAGTGCAGATGAAATTGACGACTGCGAGATCCTTATAGCATTCTTCTCCTCAATTTATGACTGTGTCTCGGGTTCCGTGTCGGATTTCAAACCATAGCCATCGTCTGGCCCGAAAATATCGATTTCGGCTCATTTTTGTCGTGTGGTACGAAAATTGCCCGAAAAGTCTATATGAAATCGACGATCGCGAGATCCTTGTAGCAATCTTCTC
>JBBPBP010009779.1:69318830-69371527 GCA_037974735.1 Cicer chorassanicum
GAGAAGAATGCTACAAGGATCTCGCGGTCGTCGATTTCATCTGCACTTTTCGGGTGATTTTCGTACCACCCGACAAAAATGGGCCGAAATCGGTATTTTCGGGCCAGACGAAGGCTAGGGTTTGAAATCCGACACGGAACCCGAGACACATTCATAAATTTAGGAGAAAAATGCTACAAGGATCTCGTGGTCGTCGATTTCATCTGCACTTTTCGTGCGATTTTCGTACCACCTAACAAAAATGGGCCGAAATCGGTATTTTCGGGGCAGACGATGGCTAGAGTTTGAAATCCGACACGAAACAAGAGACACAGTCATAAATTTAGGAGAAGAATGCTACAAGAATCTCGCGGTTGTCGATTTCATCAGCACTTTTCGGGCGATTTTCATACCACCCGACAAAAATGGGCCGAAATCGGTATTTTCGGGCCAGACGATGGCTAGGGTTTGAAATCCTACTCGAAACCTGAGACACAGTCATAAATTTTGGGGAAGAATGCTACAAGGATCTCGCGATCGTCGATTTCATCTAGACTTTTCGGGCGATTTTCGTACCACCCGACAAAAATGGGCTGAAATCGGTATTTTCGGGCCAGACGATGGCTAGGGTTTGAAATCCAACACGGAAACCGAGACACAGTCATAAATGGAGGAGAAGAATGCTACAAGGATCTCGCGGTCGTCGATTTCATCTGGACTTTTCGTGCGATTTTCGTACAACCCGACAAAAATGGGCCGAAATCGGTACTTTCGGGCCAGACGATGGCAAAGGTTTGAAATCCTACACGAAACCCGATACACAGTCATAAATTTTGGAGAAGAATGCTACAAGGATCTCGCGGTCGTCAATTTCATCTAGACTTTTCGGTTGATTTTCACACCACCCGACAAAAATGGGCCAAAATCGGTATTTTCGGGCCAGACGATGGCTAGGGTTTGAAATCCGACACGGAACCTGAGACACATTCATAAATTTAGGAGAAGAATGCTACAAGGATCTCGCGGTCGGTGATTTCATCTGCACTTTTCGGGCGATTTTCGTACCACCTGACAAAAATGGGCTGAAATCGGTATTTTCGGGCCAGACGATGGCTAGGGTTTTAAATCCGACACGGAACCCGAGACACAGTCATAAATTGAGGAGAAGAATGCTATAAGGATCTCGCGGTCGTCAATTTCATCTGCACTTTTCGCGCAATTTTCGTACTACCCGACAAAAATGGGCCGAAATCGGTATTTTCGGGCCAGACGATGGCTAGGGTTTGAAATCCGACACGAAACCCGAGACACAGTCATAAATTGAGGAGAAGAATGCTACAAGGATCTCGCGGTCGTCGATTTCATCTGCACTTTTCGGGCGATTTTCGTACCACCCGACAAAAATGGGCCGAAATCGGTATTTTCGGGCCAGACGATGGCTAGGGTTTGAAATCCGACACGGAACTCGAGACACAATCATAAATTGAGGAGAAGAATGCAACAAGGATCTCGCGGTCGTCGATTTCATTTGCACTTTTCGGGCGATTTTCGTACCACCCAACAAAAATGGGCCGAAATCGGTATTTTCAGGCCAAACGATGGCTAGGGTTTAAAATCCGACACGAAACCCAAGACACAGTCATAAATTTAGGAGAAGAATGCTACAAGAATCTCGCGGTCGTCGATTTCATCTGCACTTTCGGGCGATTTTCGTACCACCCGAAAAAAATGGGCCGAAATCGGTATATTTGGGCCAGACGATGGCTAGGGTTTGAAATCCGACACGGAACCCGAGACACAGTCATAAATTGAGGAGAAGAATGCTACAAGGATCTCGCGGTCGTCGATTTCATCTGCACTTTTCGGGCGATTTTCGTACCACCCGACAAAAATTGGCCGAAATCGGTATTTTCGGGCCAGACGATGGCTAGGGTTTGAAATCCGACACGGAACCCGAGACACATTCATAAATTTAGGAGAAGAATGCTACAAGGATCTCGTGGTCGTCGATTTCATCTGCACTTTTCGTGCGATTTTCGTACCACCTAACAAAAATGGGCCGAAATCGGTATTTTCGAGGCAGACGATGGCTAGAGTTTGAAATCCGACACGAAACAAGAGACACAGTCATAAATTTAGGAGAAGAATGCTACAAGATTCTCGCGGTCGTCGATTTCATCAGCACTTTTCGGGCGATTTTCGTACCACCCGACAAAAATGGGACGAAATCGGTATTTTCGGGCCAGACGATGGCTAGGGTTTGAAATCCTACACGAAACCTGAGACACAGTCATAAATTTTGGAGAAGAATGCTACAAGGATCTCGCGATCGTCGATTTCATCTGGACTTTTCGGGCGATTTTCGTACCACCCGACAAAAATGGGCCGAAATCGGTATTTTCGGGCCAGACGATGGCTAGGGTTTGAAATCCAACACGGAAACCGAGACACAGTCATAAATGGAGGAGAAGAATGCTACAAGGATCTCGCGGTCGTCGATTTCATCTGGACTTTTCGGGCGATTTTCGTACAACCCGACAAAAATGGGCCGAAATCGGTACTTTCGGGCCAGACGATGGCTAAGGTTTGAAATCCTACACGAAACCCGAGACACAGTCATAAATTTTGGAGAAGATTGCTACAAGGATCTCGCGATCGTCGATTTCATATAGACTTTTCGGGCAATTTTCGTACCACACGACAAAAATGAGCCGAAATCGATATTTTCGGGCCAGACGATGGCTATGGTTTGAAATCCGACACGGAACCCGAGACACAGTCATAAATTGAGGAGAAGAATGCTATAAGGATCTCGCGGTCGTCAATTTCATCTGCACTTTTCGGGCGATTTTCGTACAACCCGACAAAAATGGGCCAAAATCGGTATTTTCGGGCCAGACGATTGCTAGGGTTTGAAATCCGACACGGAACCCGAGACATAGTCATAAATTGAGGAGAAGAATGCTATAAGGATCTCGCGGTCGTCAATTTCATCTGCACTTTTCGCGCAATTTTCGTACTACCCGACAAAAATGGGCCGAAATCGGTATTTTCGGGCCAGACGATGGCTAGGGTTTGAAATCCAACACGAAACCCGAGACAGAGTCATAAATTGAGGAGAAGAATGCTACAAGGATCTCGCAGTCGTCGATTTCATCTGCACTTTTCGTGCGATTTTCGTACCACCCGACAAAAATGGGCCGAAATCGGTATTTTCGGGCCAGACGATGGCTAGGGTTTGAAATCCGACACGGAACCCGAGACACATTCATAAATTTAGGAGAAAAATGCTACAAGGATCTCGCGATCGTCAATTTCATCTGCACTTTTCGCGCAATTTTCGTACAACCCGACAATAATGGGCCGAAATCGGTATTTTCGGGCCAGACGATGGCTAGTGTTTGAAATCCTACACGAAACCCAAGACACAGTCATAAATTTTGGAGAAGAATGCTACAAGGATCTCGCGGTCGTCGATTTCATCTGCACTTTTCGGGCGATTTTCGTACCACCCGACAAAAATTGGCCGAAATCGGTATTTTCGGGCCAGACGATGGCTAGGGTTTGAAATCCGACACGGAACCCGAGACACAGTCATAAATTTAGGAGAAGAATGCTACAAGGATCTCGCGGTCGTCGATTTCATCTGCACTTTTCAGGCGATTTTCGTACCTCCTGAAAAAAATGGGCCGAAATCGGTATTTTCGGGCCAGACGATGGCTAGGGTTTGAAATCCGACACGGAACCCGAGTCACAGTCATAAATTAAGGAGAAGAATGCTACAAGGATCTCGCGGTCGTCGATTTCATCTGCACTTTTCGGGCGATTTTCGTACCACCCGACAAAAATGGGCCGAAATCGGTATTTTCGGGCCAGACGATGGCTAGGGTTTGAAATCCTACACGAAACCTGAGACACAGTCATAAATTTTGGAGAAGAATGCTACAAGGATCTCGCGGTCGTCGATTTCATCTGCACTTTTCGGGCGATTTTCGTACCACCCGACAAAAATGGGCCGAAATCGGTATTTTCGGGCCAAACGATGGCTTGGGTTTGAAATCCGACACGAAACCCGAGACAGTCATAAATTTAGGAGAAGAATGCTACAAGAATCTCGCGGTCGTTGATTTCATTTGCACGTTTCGGGCGATTTTCGTACCACCCGACAAAAATTAGCCGAAATCGGTATTTTCGGTTCAGACGATGGCTAGGGTTTTAAATCCGACACGGAACCCGAGACACAGTCATAAATTGAGGAGAAGAATGCTACAAGGATCTCGCGGTCGTCGATTTCATCTGCACTTTTCGGGCGATTTTCGTACCACCCGACAAAAATGGGCCGAAATCGGTATTTTCGGGCCAGACGATGGGTAGGGTTTGAAATCCGACACGGAACCCGAGACACAGTCATAAATTTAGGAGAAGAATGCTACAAGGATCTCGCGGTCGTCGATTTCATCTGGACTTTTCGGGCGATTTTCGAACCACCCGACAAAAATGGGCCGAAATCGGTATTTTCGGGCCAGTCGATTGCTAGGGTTTGAAATCCGACACAGAACCCGAGACACAGTCATAAATTTAGGAGAAGAATGCTACAAGGATCTCGCGGTCGTCGATTTCATCTGCACTTTTCGGGCGATTTTCGTACCACCCGACAAAAATGGGCTGAAATCGGTATTTTCGGGCCAGACGATGGCTAGGGTTTGAAATCCGACACGAAACCCGAGACACAGTCATAAATTTTGGAGAAGAATGCTACAAGGATCTCGCGGTCGTCGATTTCATCTGGACTTTTCGGGCGATTTTCGTACCACCCGACAAAAATGGGCCGAAATCGGTATTTTCGAGCCAGACGATGGCTAGGGTTTGAAATCCGACACGGAACCCGAGACACAGTCATAAATTGAGGAGAAGAATGCTATAAGGATCTCGCGGTCGTCAATTTCATCTGCACTTTTTGGGCGATTTTCATACCACCTAACAAAAATGGGCCGAAATCGGTATTTTCGGGCCAGACGATGGCTAGGGTTTGAAATCCTACACGAAACCCGAGACACAGTCATAAATTTTGGAGAAGAATGCTACAAGGATCTCGCGGTCGTCGATTTCATCTGGACTTTTCGGGCGATTTTCGTACCACCCGACAAAAATGGGCCAAAATCGGTATTTTCGGGCCAAACGATGGCTAGGGTTTGAAATCCGACACGGAACCCGAGACACAGTTATAAATTTTGGAGAAGAATGCTACGAGGATCTCGCGGTCGTCGATTTCATCTGCACTTTTCGGGCGATTTTCGTACCACCCGACAAAAATGGGCCGAAATCGGTATTTTCGGGCCAGACGATGGCTAGGGTTTGAAATCCTACACGAAACCCGAGACACAGTCATAAATTTAGGAGAAGAATGCTACAAGGATCTCGCGGTCGTCGATTTCATCTGGACTTTTCGGGCGATTTTCGTACCACCCGACAAAAATGGGCCGAAATCGGTATTTTCAGGCCAGACGCTTGCTAGGGTTTGAAATCTGACACGGAACCCGAGACACAGTCATAAATTTAGGAGAAGAATGCTACAAGGATCTCGAGGTCGTCGATTTCATCTGCACTTTTCGGGCGATTTTCGTACCACCCGACAAAAATGGGCCGAAATCGGTATTTTCGGGCCAGACGATGGCTAGGGTTTGAAATCCGACACGGAACCCGAGACACATTCATAAATTTAGGAGAAAAATGCTACAAGGATCTCGCGATCGTCAATTTCATCTGCACTTTTCGCGCAATTTTCGTACAACCCGACAATAATGGGCCGAAATCGGTATTTTCGGGCCAGACGATGGCTAGGGTTTGAAATCCTACACGAAACCCGAGACACAGTCATAAATTTTGGAGAAGAATGCTACAAGGATCTCGCGGTCGTCGATTTCATCTGCACTTTTCGGGCGATTTTCGTACCACCCGACAAAAATTGGCCGAAATCGGTATTTTCGGGCCAGACGATGGCTAGGGTTTGAAATCCGACACGGAACCCGAGACACATTCATAAATTTAGGAGAAGAATGCTACAAGGATCTCGTGGTCGTCGATTTCATCTGCACTTTTCGTGCGATTTTCGTACCACCTAACAAAAATGGGCCGAAATCGGTATTTTCGAGGCAGACGATGGCTAGAGTTTGAAATCCGACACGAAACAAGAGACACAGTCATAAATTTAGGAGAAGAATGCTACAAGATTCTCGCGGTCGTCGATTTCATCAGCACTTTTCGGGCGATTTTCGTACCACCCGACAAAAATGGGACGAAATCGGTATTTTCGGGCCAGACGATGGCTAGGGTTTGAAATCCTACACGAAACCTGAGACACAGTCATAAATTTTGGAGAAGAATGCTACAAGGATCTCGCGATCGTCGATTTCATCTGGACTTTTCGGGCGATTTTCGTACCACCCGACAAAAATGGGCCGAAATCGGTATTTTCGGGCCAGACGATGGCTAGGGTTTGAAATCCAACACGGAAACCGAGACACCGTCATAAATGGAGGAGAAGAATGCTACAAGGATCTCGCGGTCGTCGATTTCATCTGTACTTTTCGGGCGATTTTCGTACAACCCGACAAAAATGGGCCGAAATCGGTACTTTCGGGCCAGACGATGGCTAAGGTTTGAAATCCTACACGAAACCCGAGACACAGTCATAAATTTTGGAGAAGATTGCTACAAGGATCTCGCGGTCGTCGATTTCATATAGACTTTTCGGGCGATTTTCGTACCACACGACAAAAATGAGCCGAAATCGATATTTTCGGGCCAGACGATGGCTATGGTTTGAAATCCGACACGGAACCCGAGACACAGTCATAAATTGAGGAGAAGAATGCTATAAGGATCTCGCGGTCGTCAATTTCATCTGCACTTTTCGGGCGATTTTCGTACAACCCGACAAAAATGGGTCGAAATCGGTATTTTCGGGCCAGACGATTGCTAGGGTTTGAAATCCGACACGGAACCCGAGACATAGTCATAAATTGAGGAGAAGAATGCTATAAGGATCTCGCGGTCGTCAATTTCATCTGCACTTTTCGCGCAATTTTCGTACTACCCGACAAAAATGGGCCGAAATCGGTATTTTCGGGCCAGACGATGGCTAGGGTTTGAAATCCGACACGAAACCCGAGACACAGTCATAAATTGAGGAGAAGAATGCTACAAGGATCTCGCGGTCGTCGATTTCATCTGCACTTTTCGGGCGATTTTCGTACCACCCGACAAAAATGGGCTGAAATCGGTATTTTCGGGCCAGACGATGGCTAGGGTTTGAAATCTGACACGGAACCCGAGACACAGTCATAAGTTTTGGAGAAGAATGCTACAAGGATCTCGCGGTCGTCGATTTCATCTGGACTTTTCGGGCCATTTTCGTACCACCCGACAAAAATGGGCCGAAATCGGTATTTTCGGGCCAGACGATGGCTAGGGTTTGAAATCCGACACGAAACGCGAGACACAGTCATAAATTTAGGAGAAGAATGCTACAAGAATCTCGCGGTCGTCAATTTCATCTGCACTTTTCGGGCGATTTTCGTACCACCCGACAAAAATGGGCCGAAATCGGTATTTTCGGGCCAGACGATGGCTAGGGTTTGAAATCCGACACGGAACCCGAGACACATTCATAAATTTAGGAGAAAAATGCTACAAGGATCTCGCGATCGTCAATTTCATCTGCACTTTTCGCGCAATTTTCGTACAACCCGACAATAATGGGCCGAAATCGGTATTTTCGGGCCAGACGATGGCTAGGGTTTGAAATCCTACACGAAACCCGAGACACAGTCATAAATTTTGGAGAAGAATGCTACAAGGATCTCGCGGTCGTCGATTTCATCTGCACTTTTCGGGCGATTTTCGTACCACCCGACAAAAATTGGCCGAAATCGGTATTTTCGGGCCAGACGATGGCTAGGGTTTGAAATCCGACACGGAACCCGAGACACATTCATAAATTTAGGAGAAGAATGCTACAAGGATCTCGTGGTCGTCGATTTCATCTGCACTTTTCGTGCGATTTTCGTACCACCTAACAAAAATGGGCCGAAATCGGTATTTTCGAGGCAGACGATGGCTAGAGTTTGAAATCCGACACGAAACAAGAGACACAGTCATAAATTTAGGAGAAGAATGCTACAAGATTCTCGCGGTCGTCGATTTCATCAGCACTTTTCGGGCGATTTTCGTACCACCCGACAAAAATGGGACGAAATCGGTATTTTCGGGCCAGACGATGGCTAGGGTTTGAAATCCTACACGAAACCTGAGACACAGTCATAAATTTTGGAGAAGAATGCTACAAGGATCTCGCGATCGTCGATTTCATCTGGACTTTTCGGGCGATTTTCGTACCACCCGACAAAAATGGGCCGAAATCGGTATTTTCGGGCCAGACGATGGCTAGGGTTTGAAATCCAACACGGAAACCGAGACACCGTCATAAATGGAGGAGAAGAATGCTACAAGGATCTCGCGGTCGTCGATTTCATCTGCACTTTTCGGGCGATTTTCGTACCACCCGACAAAAATTGGCCGAAATCGGTATTTTCGGGCCAGACGATGGCTAGGGTTTGAAATCCGACACGGAACCCGAGACACATTCATAAATTTAGGAAAAGAATGCTACAAGGATCTCGTGGTCGTCGATTTCATCTGCACTTTTCGTGCGATTTTCGTACCACCTAACAAAAATGAACCGAAATCGGTATTTTCGGGGCAGACGATGGCTAGAGTTTGAAATCCGACACGAAACAAGAGACACAGTCATAAATTTAGGAGAAGAATGCTACAAGATTCTCGCGGTCGTTGATTTCATCAGCACTTTTCGGGCGATTTTCGTACCACCCGACAAAAATGGGCCGAAATCGGTATTTTCGGGCCAGACGATGGCTAGGGTTTGAAATCCTACACGCAACCTGAGACACAGTCATAAATTTTGGAGAAGAATGCTACAAGGATCTCGCCATCGTCGATTTCATCTGGACTTTTCGAGCGATTTTCGTACCACCCGACAAAAATGGGCCGAAATCGGTATTTTCGGGCCAGACGATGGCTAGGGTTTGAAATCCAACACGGAAACCGAGACACAGTCATAAATGGAGGAGAAGAATGCTACAAGGATCTCGCGGTCGTCGATTTCATCTGGACTTTTCGGGCGATTTTCGTACAACCCGACAAAAATGGGCCGAAATCGGTACTTTCGGGCCAGACGATGGCTAAGGTTTGAAATCCTACACGAAACCCGAGACACAGTCATAAATTTTGAGAAGATTGCTACAAGGATCTCGCGATCGTCGATTTCATATAGACTTTTCGGGCAATTTTCGTACCACACGACAAAAATGAGCCGAAATCGATATTTTCGGGCCAGACGATGGCTATGGTTTGAAATCCGACACGGAACCCGAGACACAGTCATAAATTGAGGAGAAGAATGCTATAAGGATCTCGCGGTCTTCAATTTCATCTGCACTTTTCGGGCGATTTTCGTACAACCCGACAAAAATGGGCCGAAATCGGTATTTTCGGGCCAGACGATTGCTAGGGTTTGAAATCCGACACGGAACCCGAGACATAGTCATAAATTGAGGAGAAGAATGCTATAAGGATCTCGCGGTCGTCAATTTCATCTGCACTTTTCGCGCAATTTTCGTACTACCCGACAAAAATGGGCCGAAATCGGTATTTTCGGGCCAGACGATGGCTAGGGTTTGAAATCCAACACGAAACCCGAGACAGAGTCATAAATTGAGGAGAAGAATGCTACAAGGATCTCGCAGTCGTCGATTTCATCTGCACTTTTCGTGCGATTTTCGTACCACCCGACAAAAATGGGCCGAAATCGGTATTTTCGGGCCAGACGATGGCTAGGGTTTGAAATCCGACACGGAACCCGAGACACATTCATAAATTTAGGAGAAAAATGCTACAAGGATCTCGCGATCGTCAATTTCATCTGCACTTTTCGCGCAATTTTCGTACAACCCGACAATAATGGGCCGAAATCGGTATTTTCGGGCCAGACGATGGCTAGGGTTTGAAATCCTACACGAAACCCGAGACACAGTCATAAATTTTGGAGAAGAATGCTACAAGGATCTCGCGGTCGTCGATTTCATCTGCACTTTTCGGGCGATTTTCGTACCACCCGACAAAAATTGGCCGAAATCGGTATTTTCGGGCCAGACGATGGCTAGGGTTTGAAATCCGACACGGAACCCGAGACACATTCATAAATTTAGGAGAAGAATGCTACAAGGATCTCGTGGTCGTCGATTTCATCTGCACTTTTCGTGCGATTTTCGTACCACCTAACAAAAATGGGCCGAAATCGGTATTTTCGGGGCAGACGATGGCTAGAGTTTGAAATCCGACACGAAACAAGAGACACAGTCATAAATTTAGGAGAAGAATGCTACAAGATTCTCGCGGTCGTCGATTTCATCAGCACTTTTCGGGCGATTTTCGTACCACCCGACAAAAATGGGCCGAAATCGGTATTTTCGGGCCAGACGATGGCTAGGGTTTGAAATCCTACACGAAACCTGAGACACAGTCATAAATTTTGGAGAAGAATGCTACAAGGATCTCGCGATCGTCGATTTCATCTGGACTTTTCGGGCGATTTTCGTACCACCCGACAAAAATGGGCCGAAATCGGTATTTTCGGGCCAGACGATGGCTAGGGTTTGAAATCCAACACGGAAACCGAGACACAGTCATAAATGGAGGAGAAGAATGCTACAAGGATCTCGCGGTCGTCGATTTCATCTGGACTTTTCGGGCGATTTTCGTACAACCCGACAAAAATGGGCCGAAATCGGTACTTTCGGGCCAGACGATGGCTAAGGTTTGAAATCCTACACGAGACACAGTCATAAATTTTGGAGAAGATTGCTACAAGGATCTCGCGGTCGTCGATTTCATATAGACTTTTCGGGCAATTTTCGTACCACACGACAAAAATGAGCCGAAATTGATATTTTCGGGCCAGACGATGGCTATGGTTTGAAATCCGACACGGAACCCGAGACACAGTCATAAATTGAGGAGAAGAATGCTATAAGGATCTCGCGGTCGTCAATTTCATCTGCACTTTTCGGGCGATTTTCGTAAAACCCGACAAAAATGGGCCGAAATCGGTATTTTCGGGCCAGACGATTGCTAGGGTTTGAAATCCTACACGAAACCCGAGACACAGTCATAAATTTTGGAGAAGAATGCTACAAGGATCTCGCGGTCGTCGATTTCATCTGGACTTTTCGGGCGATTTTCGTACCACGCGACAAAAATGGGCCGAAATCGGTATTTTCGGGCCAGACGATGGCTAGGGTTTGAAATCCGACACGGAACCCGAGACACAGTCATAAATTTAGGAGAAGAATGCTACAAGGATCTCGCGGTCGTCGATTTCATCTGCACTTTTCAGGCGATTTTCGTACCTCCTGAAAAAAATGGGCCGAAATCGGTATTTTCGGGCCAGACGATGGCTAGGGTTTGAAATCCGACACGGAACCCGAGTCACAGTCATAAATTAAGGAGAAGAATGCTACAAGGATCTCGCGGTCGTCGATTTCATCTGCACTTTTCGGGCGATTTTCGTACCACCCGACAAAAATGGGCCGAAATCGGTATTTTCGGGCCAGACGATGGCTAGGGTTTGAAATCCTACACGAAACCTGAGACACAGTCATAAATTTTGGAGAAGAATGCTACAAGGATCTCGCGGTCGTCGATTTCATCTGCACTTTTCGGGCGATTTTCGTACCACCCGACAAAAATGGGCCGAAATCGGTATTTTCGGGCCAGATGATGGCTAGGGTTTGAAATCCGACACGGAACCCGAGACACATTCATAAATTTAGGAGAAGAATGCTACAAGGATCTCGCGGTCGTCGATTTCATCTGCACTTTTCGGGCGATTTTCGTACCACCCGACAAAAATGGGCCGAAATCGGTATTTTCGGGCCAGACGATGGCTAGGGTTTGAAATCCGACACGAAACCCGAGACACAGTCATAAATTTATGAGAAGAATGCTACAAGGATCTCGCGGTCATCGATTTCATCTGCACTTTTCGAGCGATTTTTGTACCACCCGACAAAAATGGGCCGAAATCGGTATTTTCGGGCCAGACGATGGCTAGGGTTTGAAATCCGACACTGAACCCGAGTCACAGTCATAAATTTAAGAGAAGAATGCTACAAGGATCTCTTGGTCGTCGATTTCATCTGCACTTTTCTGGCGATTTTCGTACCACCCGACAAAAATGGGCCGAAATCGGTATTTTCGGGCCAGACGATGGCTAGGGTTTGAAATCCTACACGAAACCCGAGACACAATCATAAATTTTGGAGAAGAATGTTACAAGGATCTCGCGGTCGTCGATTTCATCTGGATTTTTCGGGCGATTTTCATACCACCCGACAAAAATGGGCCGAAATCGGTATTTTCGGGCCAGACGATGGCTAGGGTTTGAAATCCGACACGAAACCCGAGACACAATCAAAAATTTAGGAGAAGAATGCTACAAGAATCTCGCGGTCGTCGATTTCATCAACACTTTTCGGGCGATTTTCGTACCACCCGACAAAAATGGGCCGAAATCGGTATTTTCGGGCCAGACGATGGCTAGGGTTCGAAATCCGACACGGAACCCGAGACACATTCATAAATTTAAGAGAAGAATGCTACATGGATCTCGCGGTCGTCGATTTCATCTGCACTTTTCGGGCGATTTTCGTACCACCCGACAAAAATGGGCCGAAATCGGTATTTTCGGGCCAGACGATGGCTAGGGTTTGAAATCCGACACGGAACCCGAGACACAGTCCTAAATTGAGGAGAAGAATGCTACAAGGATCTTGCGGTCGTCGATTTCATCTGCACTTTTTCGGGCGATTTTCGTACCACCCGACAAAAAAGGGGCCGAAATCGGTATTTTCGGGCCAGACGATGGCTAGGGTTTGAAATCCTACACGGAACCCAAGACACATTCAGAAATTCAGGAGAAGAATGCTACAAGAATCTCGCGGTCGTCGATTTCATCTGCACTTTTCGGGCGATTTTCGTACCACCCGACAAAAATGGGCCGAAATCGGTATTTTCGGGCCAGACGATGGCTAGGGTTTGAAATCCGACATGGAACCCGAGACACAGTCATAAATTGAGGAGAAGAATGCTATATGGATCTCGCGGTCGTCGATTTCATCTGCACTTTTCGGGCGATTTTCATACCACCCGACAAAAATGGGTCGAAATCGGTATTTTTGGGCCAGACGATGGCTAGGGTTTGAAATCCTACACGAACCCGAGACACAGTCAGAAATTCAGGAGAAGAATGCTACAAGAATCTCGCGGTCGTCGATTTCATCTGCACTTTACGGGCGATTTTCGTACCACCCGACAAAAATGGGCCGAAATCGGTATTTTCGGGCCAGACGATGGCTAGGGTTTGAAATCCGACACGGAACCCGAGACACAGTCATAAATTGAGGAGAAGAATGCTATATTGATCTCGCGGTCGTCGATTTCATCTGGTCTTTTCAGGCGATTTCCGTACCACCTGAAAAAAATGGGCCAAAATCAGTATTTTCAGGCCAGACGATGGCTAGGGTTTGAAATCCAACACGGAACCCGAGACACATTCATAAGTTTAGGAGAAGAATGCTACAAGGATCTCGCGGCCGTCGATTTCATCTGCACTTTTCGGGCGATTTTCGTACCATCCGACAAAAATAAGCCGAAATCGGTATTTTCGGGCCAAACGATGGCAAGGGTTTGAAATCCGACACGAAATCCGAGACACATTCCTAAATTTAGGAGAAGAATGCTACAAGGATCTCGCTGTCGTCGATTTCATCTGCACTTTTTCGGGCGATTTTCATACCACCCGACAAAAATGGGCCGAAATCGGTATTTTTGGGCCAGACGATGGCTAGGGTTTGAAATCCTACACGGAACTCGAGACACAGTCAGAAATTCAGGAGAAGAATGCTACAAGAATCTCGCGGTCGTCGATTTCATCTGCACTTTTCGGGCGATTTTCGTACCACCCGACAAAAATGGGCCGAAATCGGTATTTTCGGGCCAGACGATGGCTAGGGTTTGAAATCCGACACGGAACCCGACACACATTCCTAAATTTAGGAGAAGAATGCTACAAGGATCTCGCGGTCGTCGATTTCATCTGGACTTTTCGGGCCATTTTCGTACCACCCGACAAAAATGGGCCGAAATCGGTATTTTCGGGCCAGACGATGGCTAGGGTTTGAAATCCGACACGAAACGCGAGACACAGTCATAAATTTAGGAGAAGAATGCTACAAGAATCTCGCGGTCGTCAATTTCATCTGCACTTTTCGGGCGATTTTCGTACCACCCGACAAAAATGGGCCGAAATCGGTATTTTCGGGCCAGACGATGGCTAGGGTTTGAAATCCTACACGGAACCCGAGACACAGTCATAAATTTTGGAGAAGAATGCTACAAGGATCTCGCGGTCGTTGATTTCATCTGGACTTTTCGGGCCATTTTCGTACCACCCGACAAAAATGGGCCGAAATCGGTATTTTCGGGCCAGACGATGGCTAGGGTTTGAAATCCGACACGGAACCCGAGACACATTCATAAATTTAGGAGAAGAATGCTACAAGGATCTCGCGGTCGTTGATTTGATCACACTTTTCGGGCGATTTTCATACCACCCGACAAAAATGGGCCGAAATCGGTATATTCGGGCCAGACGATGGCTAGGGTTTGAAATCCGACACAAAACCCGGGACATAGTCATAAATTTAGGAGAAGAATGCTACAAGAATCTCGCGGTCGTCGATTTCATCTGCACTTTTCGGGCGATTTTCGTACCACCCGACAAAAATGGGCCGAAATCGGTATTTTCGGGCCAGACGATGGCTAGGGTTTGAAATCCGACACGGAACCCGAGACACAGTCATAAATGGAGGAGAAGAATGCAACAAGAATCTCGCGGTCGTCGATTTCATCTGCACTTTTCGGGCGATTTTCGTACCACCCGACAAAAATGGGCCGAAATCGGTATTTTTGAGCCAGACGATGGCTAGGGTTTGAAATCCGACACGAAACCCGAGACACAGTCATAAATTTAGGAGAAGAATGCTACAAGATTCTTGCGGTCGTCGATTTCATCTGCACTTTTCGGGCGATTTTCGTACCACCCGACAAAAATGGGCCGAAATCGGTATTTTCGGGCCAGACGATGGGTAGGGTTTGAAATCCGACACGGAACCCAAGACAAAGTCATAAATTAAGGAGAAGAATGCTACAAGGATCTCACGGTCGTCGATTTCATCTGCACTTTTCGGGCGATTTTCGTACCACCCGACAAAAATGGGCCGAAATCGGTATTTTCGGGCCAAACAATGGCTAGGGTTTGAAATATGACACGAAACCCGAGACACAGTCATAAATTGAGGAGAAGAATGCTATAAGGATCTCGCGGTCGTTAATTTCATCTGCACTTTTCGAGCGATTTTCGTACCACTCGACAAAAATAGGCCGAAATCGGTATTTTCGGGCCAGACGATGGCTAGGGTTTGAAATCCTACACGAAACCCGAGACACAGTCATAAATTTTGGAGAAGAATGCTACAAGGATCTCGCGGTCGTCGATTTCATCTGCACTTTTCGGGCGATTTTCGTACCACCCGACAAAAATGGGCCGAAATCGGTATTTTTGGGCCAGACGATGGCTAGGGTTTGAAATCCGACACGAAACCCGAGACACAGTCATAAATTGAGGAGAAGAATGCTACAAGGATCTCGCGGTCGTCGATTTCATCTGCACTTTTCGGGCGATTTTCGTACCACCCGACAAAAATGGGCCGAAATCGGTATTTTCGGGCCAGACGATGGCTAGGGTTTGAAATCCGACACGGAACTCGAGACACAATCATAAATTGAGGAGAAGAATGCAACAAGGATCTCGCGGTCGTCGATTTCATTTGCACTTTTCGGGCGATTTTCGTACCACCCAACAAAAATGGGCCGAAATCGGTATTTTCAGGCCAAACGATGGCTAGGGTTTAAAATCCGACACGAAACCCAAGACACAGTCATAAATTTAGGAGAAGAATGCTACAAGAATCTCGCGGTCGTCGATTTCATCTGCACTTTTCGGGCGATTTTCGTACCACCCGACAAAAATGGGCCGAAATCGGTATTTTCGGGCCAGACGATGGCTAGGGTTTGAAATCCGACACGAAACCCGAGACACAGTCATAAATTGAGGAGAAGAATGCTACAAGAATCTCGCGATCGTCGATTTCATCTGCACTTTTCGGGCGATTTTCGTACCACCCGACAAAAATGGGCCGAAATCGGTATTTTCGGGCCAGACGATGGCTAGGGTTTGAAATCCTACACGGAACCCGAGACACAGTCATAAATTTTGGAGAAGAATGCTACAAGGATCTCGCGGTCGTCGATTTCATCTGGACTTTTCGGGCTATTTTCGTACCACCCGACAAAAATGGGCCGAAATCGGTATTTTTGGGCCAGACGATGGCTAGGGTTTGAAATCCGACACGGAACCCGAGACACATTCATAAATTTAGGAGAAGAATGCTAAAAGGATCTCGCAGTCGTCGATTTCATCTGCACTTTTCGGGCGATTTTCGTACCACTCGACAAAAATGGGCTGAAATCGGTATTTTCGGGCAAGACGATGGCTAGGGTTTGAAATCCGACATGAAACCTGAGACACAGTCATAAATTTAGGAGAAGAATGCTATAAGGATCTCGCGGTCGTCAATTTCATCTGCACTTTTCGGGCGATTTTCGTACAACCCAACAAAAATGGGCCGAAATTGGTATTTTCGGGCCAGACGATGGCTAGGGTTTGAAATCTAACACGAAACCCGAGACACAACCATAAATTTTGGAGAAGAATGCTACAAGGATCTCGCGGTCGTCGATTTCATTTGGACTTTTCAGGCAATTTTCGTACCACCCAACAAAAATGGGCCAAAATCGGTATTTTCGGGCCAGACGATGGCTAGGGTTTGAAATCCGACACGGAATCCGAGACACATTCATAAATTTAGGAGAAGAATGCTACAAGGATCTCGCGTTCGTCGATTTCATCTGCACTTTTCGGGCGATTTTCGTACTACCCGACAAAAATGGGCCGAAATCGGTATTTTCGGGCCAGACGATGGCTAGGGTTTGAAATCCGACACGAAACCCGAGACACAGTCATAAATTGAGGAGAAGAATGCTACAAGGATCTCGCGGTCGTCGATTTCATCTGGACTTTTCGGGCGATTTTCGTAACACCCGACAATAATGGGCCGAAATCGGAATTTTCGGGCCAGACGATGGCTAGAGTTTGAAATCCGACACGGAACCCGAGACACATTCATAAATTTAGGAGAAGAATGCTACAAGGATCTCGGGGTCGTCGATTTCATCTGCACTTTTCGGGCGATTTTCGTACCACCCGACAAAAATGGGCCGAAATCGGTATTTTCGGGCCAGACGATGGCTAGGGTTTGAAATCCTACACGAAACCTGAGACACAGTCATAAATTTTGGAGAAGAATGCTACAAGGATCTCGCGATCGTCGATTTCATCTGGACTTTTCGGGCGATTTTCGTACCACCCGACAAAAATGGGCCGAAATCGGTATTTTCGGGCCAGACGATGGCTAGGGTTTGAAATCCAACACGGAAACCGAGACACAGTCATAAATGGAGGAGAAGAATGCTACAAGGATCTCGCGGTCGTCGATTTCATCTGGACTTTTCGGGCGATTTTCGTACAACCCGACAAAAATGGGCCGAAATCGGTACTTTCGGGCCAGACGATGGCTAAGGTTTGAAATCCTACACGAAACCCGAGACACAGTCATAAATTTTGGAGAAGATTGCTACAAGGATCTCGCGATCGTCGATTTCATATAGACTTTTCGGGCAATTTTCGTACCACACGACAAAAATGAGCCGAAATCGATATTTTCGGGCCAGACGATGGCTATGGTTTGAAATCCGACACGGAACCCGAGACACAGTCATAAATTGAGGAGAAGAATGCTATAAGGATCTCGCAGTCGTCAATTTCATCTGCACTTTTCGGGCGATTTTCGTACAACCCGACAAAAATGGGCCGAAATCGGTATTTTCGGGCCAGACGATTGCTAGGGTTTGAAATCCTACACGAAACCCGAGACACAGTCATAAATTTTGGAGAAGAATGCTACAAGGATCTCGCGGTCGTCGATTTCATCTGAACTTTTCAGGCGATTTTCGTAACACCCGACAATAATGGGCCGAAATCGGTATTTTCGGGCCAAACGATGGCTAGGGTTTGAAATCCGACACGGAACCCGAGACACATTCATAAATTTAGCAGAAGAATGCTACAAGGATCTCGCGGTCGTCGATTTCATCTGCACTTTTCGGGCGATTTTCGTTCCACCTGACAAAAATTGGCCGAAATCGGTATTTTCGGGCCAGACGATGGCTAGGGTTTGAAATCCGACACGAAACAAGAGACACAGTCATAAATTTAGGAGAAGAATGCTACAAGAATCTCGCGGTCGTCGATTTCATCTGCACTTTTCGGGCGATTTTCGTACCACCCGACAAAAATGGGCCGAAATCGGTATTTTCGGGCCAGACGATGGCTAGGGTTTGAAATCCTACACGAAACCCAAGACACAGTCATAAATTTAGGAGAAGAATGCTATAAGGATCTCGCGGTTGTCGATTTCATCTGCACTTTTCGGGCGATTTTCGTACCACCCGACAAAAATGGGCCGAAATCGGTATTTTCGGGCCAGACGATGGCTAGAGTTTGAAATCCGACACGGAACCCGAGACACAGTCATAAATTTAGGAGAAGAATGCTACAAGGATCTCGCGATCGTCCATTTCATCTGCACTTTTCGGGCGATTTTCGTACCACCCGACAAAAATGGGCCGAAATTGGTATTTTCGGGCCAGACGATGGCTAGGGTTTGAAATCTGACACGAAACCCGAGACACAATCATAAATTTAGGAGAAGAATGCTACAAGAATCTCGCGGTCGTCGATTTCATCTGCACTTTTCGGGCGATTTTCGTACCACCCGACAAAAATGGGCCGAAATCGGTATTTTCGGGCCAGACGATGGCTAGGGTTTGAAATCCTACACGGAACCCGAGACACAGTCATAAATTTTGGAGAAGAATGCTACAAGGATCTCGCGGTCGTCGATTTCATCTGGACTTTTCGGGCTATTTTCGTACCACCCGACAAAAATGGGCCGAAATCGGTATTTTTGGGCCAGACGATGGCTAGGGTTTGAAATCCGACACGGAACCCGAGACACATTCATAAATTTAGGAGAAGAATGCTAAAAGGATCTCGCGGTCGTCGATTTCATCTGCACTTTTCGGGCGATTTTCGTACCACTCGACAAAAATGGGCTGAAATCGGTATTTTCGGGCAAGACGATGGCTAGGGTTTGAAATCCGACATGAAACCTGAGACACAGTCATAAATTTAGGAGAAGAATGCTACAAGAATCTCGCGGTCGTCGATTTCATCTGCACTTTTCGGGCGATTTTCGTACCACCCGACAAAAATCGACCGAAATCGGTATTTTCGGGCCAGACGATGGCTAGGGTTTGAAATCCGACACGGAACCCGAGACAAAGTCATAAATAGAGGAGAAGAATGCTATAAGGATCTCGCGGTCGTCAATTTCATCTGCACTTTTCGGGCGATTTTCGTACAACCCAACAAAAATGGGCCGAAATCGGTATTTTCGGGCCAGACGATGGCTAGGGTTTGAAATCTAACACGAAACCCGAGACACAGCCATAAATTTTGGAGAAGAATGCTACAAGGATCTTGCGGTCGTCGATTTCATTTGGACTTTTCAGGCAATTTTCGTACCACCCAACAAAAATGGGCCAAAATCGGTATTTTCGGGCCAGACGATGGCTAGGGTTTGAAATCCGACACGGAATCCGAGACACATTCATAAATTTAGGAGAAGAATGCTACAAGGATCTCGCGTTCGTCGATTTCATCTGCACTTTTCGGGCGATTTTCGTACTACCCGACAAAAATGGGCCGAAATCGGTATTTTCGGGCCAGACGATGGCTAGGGTTTGAAATCCGACACGAAACCCGAGACACAGTCATAAATTGAGGAGAAGAATGCTACAAGGATCTCGCGGTCGTCGATTTCATCTGGACTTTTCGGGCGATTTTCGTAACACCCGACAATAATGGGCCGAAATCGGTATTTTCGGGCCAGACGATGGCTAGAGTTTGAAATCCGACACGGAACCCGAGACACATTCATAAATTTAGGAGAAGAATGCTACAAGGATCTCGCGGTCGTCGATTTCATCTGCACTTTTCGGGCGATTTTCGTTCCACCCGACAAAAATTGGCCGAAATCGGTATTTTCGGGCCAGACGATGGCTAGGGTTTGAAATCCGACACGAAACAAGAGACACAGTCATAAATTGAGGAGAAGAATGCTACAAGAATCTCGCGGTTGTCGATTTCATCTGGACTTTTTGGGCGATTTTCGTACCGCCGGACAAAAATGGGCCGAAATCGGTATTTTCGGGCCAGACGATGGCTAGGGTTTGAAATCCTACACGGAACCCGAGACACAATCATAAATTTAGGAGAAGAATGCTACAAGGATCTCGCGGTCGTCGATTTCATCTGGACTTTTCGGGCAATTTTCGTACCACCTGACAAAAATGGGCCGAAATCGGTATTTTCGGGCCAGACGATGGCTAGGGTTTGAAATCCTACACGAAACAAGAGACACAGTCATAAATTTAGGAGAAGAATGCTACAAGAATCTCCCGGTCGTCGATTTCATCTGCACTTTTCGGGCGATTTTCGTACCACCTGAAAAAAATAGGCTGAAATCGGTATTTTGGGGCCAGACGATGGCTAGGGTTTGAAATCCGACACGGAAACCGAGACACAGTCATAAATGGAGGAGAAGAATGCTATAAGGATCTCGCGGTCGTCGATTTCATCTGCACTTTTCGGGCGATTTTCGTACCACCCGACAAAAATAGGTCGAAATCGGTATTTTCGGGCCAGACGATGGCTAGGGTTTGAAACCCTACACGGAACCCGAGACACAGTCATAAATTTTGGAGAAGAATGCTACAAGGATCTCGCGGTCGTCGATTTCATCTGGACTTTTCGGGCGATTTTCGTACCACCCGACAAAAATGGACCGAAATCGGTATTTTCGGGCCAGACGATGGCTAGGGTTTGAAATCCGACACGGAACCCGAGACACATTCATAAATTTAGGAGAAGAATGCTACAAGGATCTCGCGGTCGTCGATTTCATCTCCACTTTTCGGGCGATTTTCGTACCACCCGACAAAAATGGGCCGAAATCGGTATTTTCGGGCCAGACGATGGCTAGGGTTTGAAATTCGACACAAAATCCGTGACAAAGTCATAAATTGAGGAGAAGAATGCTACAAGGATCTCGCGGTCGTCGATTTCATCTACACTTTTCGGGCGATTTTCGTACCACCCGACAAAAATGGGCCGAAATCGGTATTTTCGGGCCAGACGATGGCTAGGGTTTGAAATCCGACACGAAACCCGTGATACAGTCATAAATTGAGGAGAAGAATGCTACAAGGATCTCGCGGTCGTCGATTTCATCTGCACTTTTCGGGCGATTTTCATACCACCCGACAAAAATGGGCCGAAATCGGTATTTTCGGGCCAGACGATGGCTAGGGTTTGAAATCTGACACGGAACCCGAGACACAGTCATAAATTGAGGAGAAGAATGCTATAAGGATCTCGCGGTCGTCAATTTCATCTGCACTTTTCGGGCGATTTTCGTACCACCCGACAAAAATGGGCCGAAATCGGTATTTTCGGGCCAGACGATGGCTAGGGTTTGAAATCCGACACGGAACCCGAGACACAGTCATAAATTGAGGAGAAGAACGCTATAAGGATCTCGCGGTCGTCGATTTCATCTGTACTTTTCGGGCGATTTTCGTACCACCCAGCAAAAATGGGCCGAAATCGGTATTTTCAGGCCAGACGATGGCTAGGGTTTGAAATCCGACACGGAACCCGAGACACAGTCAGAAATTCAGGAGAAGAATGCTACAAGAATCTCGCGGTCGTCGATTTCATCTGCACTTTTCGGGCGATTTTCGTACCACCCGACAAAAATGGGCCGAAATCGGTATTTTCGGGCCAGACGATGGCTAGGGTTTGAAATCCGACACGGAACCCGACACACATTCCTAAATTTAGGAGAAGAATGCTACAAGGATCTCGCGGTCGTCGATTTCATCTGGACTTTTCGGGCCATTTTCGTACCACCCGACAAAAATGGGCCGAAATCGGTATTTTCGGGCCAGACGATGGCTAGGGTTTGAAATCCTACACGGAACCCGAGACACAGTCATAAATTTTGGAGAAGAATGCTACAAGGATCTCGCGGTCGTCGATTTCATCTGGACTTTTCGGGCCATTTTCGTACCACCCGACAAAAATGGGCCGAAATTGATATTTTCGGGCCAGACGATGGCTAGGGTTTGAAATCCGACACGGAACGCGAGACACAGTCATAAATTGCGGAGAAGAATTCTATAAGGATCTCGCGGTTGCGATTTCATCTTCACTTTTCGGGCGATTTTCGTACCACCCGACAAAAATGGGCCGAAATCGGTATTTTCGGCCCAGACGATGGCTCGGGTTTGAAATCCTAAACGGAACCCGAGACACAGTCATAAATTTTGGAGAAGAATGCTACAAGGATCTCGCGGTCGTCGATTTCATCTGGACTTTTCGGGCGATTTTCGTACCACCCGACAAAAATGGGCCGAAATTGATATTTTCAGGCCAGACGATGGCTAGGGTTTGAAATCCGACACGGAACCCGACACACAGTCATATATTTAGGAGAAGAATGCTACAAGAATCTCGGGGTCGTCGATTTCATCTGCACTTTTCGGGCGATTTTCGTACCACCCGACAAAAATGGGCTGAAATCGGTATTTTCGGGCCAGACGATGGCTCGGATTTGAAATCCTACACGGAACCCGAGACACAGTCATAAATTTTGGAGAAGAATGCTACAAGGATCTCGCGGTCGTCGATTTCATCTGCACTTTTTGGGCGATTTTCGTACCACCCGACAAAAATGGGCCGAAATCGGTATTTTCGGGCCAGACGATGGCTAGGGTTTGAAATCCGACACGAAACCCGAGACACAGTCATAAATTGAGGAGAAGAATGCTACAAGGATCTCGCGGTCGTCGATTTCATCTGGACTTTTCGGGCGATTTTCGTAACACCCGACAATAATGGGCCGAAATCGGTATTTTCGGGCCAGACGATGGCTAGAGTTTGAAATCCGACACGGAACCCGAGACACATTCATAAATTTAGGAGAAGAATGCTACAAGGATCTCGCGGTCGTCGATTTCATCTGCACTTTTCGGGCGATTTTCGTTCCACCCGACAAAAATTGGCCGAAATCGGTATTTTCGGGCCAGACGATGGCTAGGGTTTGAAATCCGACACGAAACAAGAGACACAGTCATAAATTTAGGAGAAGAATGCTACAAGAATCTCGCGGTCGTCGATTTCATCTGCACTTTTCGGGCGATTTTCGTACCACCCGACAAAAATGGGCCGAAATCGGTATTTTCGGGCCAGACGATGGCTAGGTTTTGAAATCCGACACGGAACCCGAGACACAGTCATAAATTTAGGAGAAGAATGCTACAAGGATCTCGCGGTCGTCGATTTCATCTGCACTTTTCGGGCGATTTTCGTACCACCCGACAAAAATGGGCCAAAATCGGTATTTTCGGGCCAGACGATGGCTAGGGTTTGAAATCCGACACGGAACCCGAGACACAGTCATAAATGGAGGAGAAGAATGCAACAAGAATCTCGCGGTCGTCGATTTCATCTGCACTTTTCGGGCGATTTTCGTACCACCCGACAAAAATGGGCCGAAATCGGTATTTTCGGGCCAGACGATGGCTAGGGTTTGAAATCCGACACGAAACCCGAGACACAGTCATAAATTTAGGAGAAGAATTCTACAAAAATCTCGCGGTCGTCGATTTCATCTGCACTTTTCGGTCGATTTTCGTACCACCCGACAAAAATTGGCCGAAATCGATATTTTCGAGCCAAACGATGGCTAGGGTTTGAAATCCTACACGGAACCCGAGACACAGTTATAAATTTGGTAGAAGAATGCTACAAGGATCTCGCGGTCGTCGATTTCATCTGGACTTTTCGGGCGATTTTCTTACCACCCGACAAAATTGGCCGAAATCGGTATTTTCGGGCCAGACGATGGCTTGGGAGACCTCTTGGGAAATCGTCGTGTTGCACATTTTTTTTTTTGATTTATTTCGGATTTTCTGACCAAGTTTCGGGGCAACACGGGCAAGTTAACAAGAAAGCGATTTTAGCGTGGTTCTTTTTATTTGTTCTAGGAAAGATAAGGTTATTTTTTCTTTAGAAAACAAAATCCCTGGTTCGAATGGGTTTCAATTAGTCGATGGTGTCTTTTTTATGTATTTTTTTGTAGTGCAACACATATATTCAATTACGACGCATTATTTAACAGGTGCGATCATACTAGCACTAATGCACCGGATCCCATTAGAACTCCGCAGTTAAGCGTGCTTGGGCGAGAGTAGTACTAGGATGGGTGACCTCCTAGGAAGTCCTCGTGTTGCACCTTTTTTTTTATTTATTTCGGATTTTCTGACCAAGTTTCGGGGCAACACGGGCAAGTTAACAAGAAAGCGATTTTAGCGTGGTTCTTTTTATTTGTTGTAGGAAAGATAAGGTTATTTTTTCTTTAGAAAACAAAATCCATGGTTCGAATGGGTTTCAATTAGTCGATGGTGTCTTTTTTATGTATTTTTTTGTAGTGCAACACATATATTCAATTACGACGCATTATTTAAGAGGTGCGATCATACCAGCACTAATGCACCGGATCCCATCAGAACTCCGCAGTTAAGCGCGCTTGGGCCAGAGTAGTACTAGGAGGGGTGACCTCTTGGGAAGTCCTCGTGTTGCACTTTTTTTTTTTGATTTATTTCGGATTTTCTGACCAAGTTTCGGGGCAACAAGGCCAAGTTAACAAGAAAGCGATTTTAGCGTGGTTCTTTTTATTTGTTCTAGGAAAGATAAGGTTATTTTTTCTTTAGAAAACAAAATCCATGGTTCGAATGGGTTTCAATTAGTCGATTGTGAATTTTTAATGTATTTTTTTGTAGTGCAACACATATATTCAATTACGACGCATTATTTAACAGGTGCGATCATACCAGCACTAATGCATCGGATCCCATTAGAACTCCGCCGTCAGGCGTGCTTGGGCGAGAGTAGTACTAGGATGGGTGACCTCCTGGGAAGTCCTTGTGTTGCACCTTTTTTTTATTTATTTCGGATTTTCTGACCAAGTTTCGGGGCAACACAGGCAAGTTAACAAGAAAGCGATTTTAGCGTGGTTCTTTTTATTTGTTCTAGGAAAGATAAGGTTATTTTTTTTTAGAAAACAAAATCCATGGTTCGACTGGGTTTCAATTAGTCGATGGTGTCTTTTTTATGTATTTTTTTGTAGTGCAACACATATATTCAATTAGGACGCATTATTTAACAGGTGCGATCATACTAGAACTAATGCATCGGATCCAATCAGAACTCCGCAGTTAAGCGTGCATGGGCGAGAGTAGTACTAGGATGGGTGACCTCCTGGGAAGTCCTCGTGTGCCACATTTTTTTTATTTATTTCGGATTTTCTGACTAGGTTTCGGGGCAACACGGGCAAGTTAACAAGAAAGCGATTTTAGCAAGGTTCTTTTTATTTGTTCTAGGAAAGATAAGGTTATTTTTTCTTTAGAAAACAAAATCCATGGTTCAAATGGGTTTCAATTAGTCGATGGTGTCTTTTTTATGTATTTTTTTGTAGTGCAACACATATATTCAATTACGACGCATTATTTAACAGGTGCGATCATACCAGCACTAATGCACCGGATCCCATTAGAACTTCGCAGTTAAGCGAGCTTGGGCGAGAGTAGTACTAAGATGAATGACCTCTAGGGAAGTCCTCGTGGTGCACCTTTTTTTTGATTTATTTCGGATTTTCTGACCAAGTTTCGTGGCAACACGGGCAAGTTAACAAGAAAGCGATTTTAGCGTGGTTCTTTTTATTTGTTCTAGGAAAGATAAGGTTATTTTTTCTTTAAAAAACAAAATCCATGGTTAGAATGGGTTTCAATTAGTCGATGGTGTCTTTTTTATGTATTTTTTTGTGGTGCAACACATATATTCAATTACGACGCATTATTTAACAGGTGCGATCATACCAGCACTAATGCACCGGATCCCATCAGAACTCCGCAGTTAAGCGCGCTTGGGCCATAGTAGTACTAGGATTGGTGACCTCTTGGGAAGTCCTCGTGTTGCACTTTTTTTTTTTTTGATTTATTTCGGATTTTTTGACCAAGTTTCGGGGCAACACGGCCAAGTTAACAAGAAAGCGATTTTAGCGTGGTTCTTTTTATTTGTTCTAGGAAAGATAAGGTTATTTTTTCTTCAGAAAACAAAATCCATGGTTCGAATGGGTTTCAATTAGTCGATGGTGTCTTTTTTATGTATTTTTTTGTAGTGCAACACATATATTCAATTACGACGCATTATTTAACAAGTGCGATCATACCAGCACTAATGCACCGGATCCCATTAGCACTCCCCAGTTAAGCGTGCTTGGGCGAGAGTAGTACTACGATGGGTGACCTCCTGGGAAGTCGTCGTGTTGCACATTATTTTTTTGATTTATTTCGGATTTTCTGACCAAGTTTCGGGGCAACACGGCCAAGTTAACAAGAAAGCGATTTTAGCGTGGTTCTTTTTATTTGTTCTAGGAAAGATAAGGTTATTTTTTCTTTAGAAAACAAAATCCATGGTCCGAATGGGTTTCAATTAGTCGATGGTGTCTTTTTTATGTATTTTTTTGGTAGTGCAACACATATATTCAATTACGACGCATTATTTAACAGGTGCGATCATACCAGCACTAATGCACCGGATCCCATTAGAACTCCGCCGGTAGGCGTGCTTGGGCGAGAGTAGTACTAGGATGGGTGACCTCCTGGGAAGTCCTCGTGTTGCACCTTTTTTTTTATTTCGGATTTTTTGACCAAGTTTTGGGGCAACACGGGCAAGTTAATAAGAAAGCGATTTTAGCGTGGTTCTTTTTATTTGTTCTAGAAAAGATAAGGTTATTTTTTCTTTAGAAAACAAAATCCATGGTTCGAATGGGTTTCAATTAGTCGATGGTGTCTTTTTTATGTATTTTTTTGTAGTGCAACACATATATTCAATTACGACGCATTTTTTAACAGGTGCGATCATACCAGCACTAATGCACCGGATCCCATCAGAACTCCGCAGTTAAGCGTGCTTGGGCTAGAGTAGTACTAGGATGGTGACCTTCTGGGAAGTCCTCGTGTGCCACCTTTTTTTTTATTTATTTCGGATTTTCTGAACAGGTTTCGGGGCAACACGGGCAAGTTAACAAGAAAGCGATTTTAGCAAGGTTCTTTTTATTTGTTCTAGGAAAGATAAGGTTATTTTTTCTTTAGAAAACAAAATCCATGGTTCGAATGGGTTTCAATTAGTCGATGGTGTCTTTTTTATGTATTTTTTTGTAGTGCAACAAATATATTCAATTATGACGCATTATTTAACAGGTGCGATCATACCAGAATTCTGCAAAACGAAGATTGACCTTCAGAATGAAGATTGATCAATCTTGACCAGACTTGTGCAATACGAAGATTGATTAATACTGACCAGACCTCTGCAATACGAAGATTGATCAATCCTGACCAGACTTCTGCAATACGAAGATTGATCAATCCTGACCAGACCTCTGCAATACGAAGATTGATCAATCCTGACCAGACTTCTGCAATACGAAGATTGATCAATCCTGACCAGACTTCTGCAATACGAAGATTAATCAATTCTGACAGACTTCCACAAAAACGAAGATTGATCATCTGAATCAAGAAAGATCAATCTCGAGCTGAAGACCTCAAACCAAGAAGCTTTGTCAATCTGATATGTTTCTCAAGGATAAACTAAGAAAGGCCTAAAATAATAATCAGTCCAAGTTTGAGGAATCAAAGACAAGCCTCATGAAGGATTACAAAGAAGCAAGATCATTCCTTATGTTGTACAAACACAAGTACAGGTACAGGCTGTAAAAGTACAGTTGCAACTATCAAATCAAAGCTGCACAACTGACTCAAAAGAGCACACAAGCAACCTCTACAAAACAGTACTGGATCGAGTACTAAGTCAGAACATGCTTTAGTTCACCTACTGCCATATGACAGCTGGCCTCATTCCAACGGCTATGAGAGCTGTCCAAGCCTCCATTGGAGCTTATAAATGCAACATCAAGATGAAGAACAAGACACAACTCAAAGTGCCAAGAAAAGCATCAATTTACATTCATAATCAAGCTTACTCAAGTTTCATTCTTTGGCTCGAAAATCCTTTTTCTCTTTGTGTTGTGGTGAAATCAGTAGCATTCAAATACTATATCCCAGAATCTATTTCTCAAACAAGAGTTGAGTAAATATTAAGATTCAAAACATCTTCATCACTATATTGTAATACAAAGCTAGTGTGTCATCATAGCTTGTAAAGTGTGTAGAAATCCTTTTATGATTAGAAGGTAATTTGTAAAATTCCTTGCTGAAATAGGCTAAGGAAAATCTGGAAATCCTTTCTAAGGTAGAAAGGTAGAAGCTGTGTAAAGATCAAGATTGATCTACGAAAGTTGTGTAACAACCAACAACAATCTTGCCTTTGAGCACTTAGTGGAAAATCTCACATTTGTGAGGACTGGACGTAGCCCAAGTTGGGTGAACCAGGATATATGCTTGAGTAATCTCTTTATCCCTATCCTTATTTATTATTTGATTTGCAATAAGCTGTTTCACTGATAAAATCAATATTGTTGTTTTACACTAACCAAGATCGTTCTTCATAATACCAAGATCAATCTTGAGTAATTTTTAGTTTCAAAACAGGAAAATTTTAAAAGGAGCAATTATAATTCAAACCCCCCTTTCTTATAATTGATATTGTTACTTCACAACACATATATTCAATTACGACGCATTATTTAACAGGTGCGATCATACCAGCACTAATGCACCGGATCCCATCAGAACTCCGCAGTTAAGCGTGTTTGGGCGAGAGTAGTACTAGGATGGGTGACCTCCAGGGAAGTCGTCGTGTTGCACATTATTTTTTTGATTTATTTCGGATTTTCTGACCAAGTTTCGGGGCAACACGGGCAAGTTAACAAGAAAGCGATTTTAACGTGGTTCTTTTTATTTGTTCTAGGAAAGATAAGGTTATTTTTTCTTTCGAAAACAAAATCCATGGTTCGAATGGGTTTCAATTAGTCGATGGTGTCATTTTTATGTATTTTTTTGTAGTGCAACACATATATTCAATTACGACGCATTATTTAACAGGTGCGATCATACCAGCACTAATGCACTGGATCCCATCAGAACTACGCAGTTAAGCGTGCTTGGGCGAGAGTAGTACTAGGATGGGTGACCTCCTGGGAAGTCCTCGTGTTGCACCTTTTTTTTTATGTATTTCGGATTTTCTGACCAAGTTTCGGGGCAGCACAGGCAAGTTAACAAGAAAGCGATTTTAGCGTGGTTCTTTTTATTTGTTCTAGGAAAGATAAGGTTATTTTTTCTTTAAAAAACAAAATCCATGGTTCGAATGGGTTTCAATTAGTCGATGGTGTCTTTTTTATGTATTTTTTTGTAGTGCAACACATACATTCAATTACGACGCATTATTTAACAGGTGCGATCATACCAGCTCTAATGCACCGGATCCCATCAGAACTCCGCAGTTAAGCGTGTTTTGGTGAGAGTAGTACTAGGATGGGTGACCTCCTGGGAAGTCCTCGTGTTGCACCTTTTTTTTTATTTATTTCGGATTTTCTGACCAAGTTTCGGGGCAACACGGGCAAGTTAACAAGAAAGCGATTTTAGCAAGGTTCTTTTTATTTGTTCTAGGAAAGATAAGGTTATTTTTTCTTTAGAAAACAAAATCCATGGTTCGAATGGGTTTCAATTAGGCGATGGTGTCTTTTTTATGTATTTTTTTGTAGTGCAACACATACATTCAATTACGACGCATTATTTAACAGGTGCGATCATACCAGAACTAATGCACCAGATCCCATCAGAACTCCGCAGATAAGCGTGCTTTGGCGAGAGTAGTACTAGGATGGGTGACCTCCTGGGAAGTCGTCGTGTTGCACATTTTTTTTTGATTTATTTCGGATTTTCTGACCAAGTTTCGGGGCAACACGGGCAAGTTAACAAGAAAGCGATTTTAGCGTGGTTCTTTTTATTTGTTCTAGGAAAGATAAGATTATTTTTTCTTTAGAAAACAAAATCCATGGTTTGAATGGGTTTCAATTAGTCGATGGTGTCTTTTTTATGTATTTTTTTGTAGTGCAACACATATATTCAATTACGACGCATTATTTAACAGGTGCGATCATACAAGCACTAATGCACCGGATCCCATTAGAACTCCGCAGTTAAGCGTGCTTGGGCGAGAGTAGTACTAGGATAGGTGACCTCTTGGGAAGTCGTCGTGTTGCACATTATTTTTTTGATTTATTTCGGATTTTCTGACCAAGTTTCGGGGCAACACGGGCAAGTTAACAAGAAAGCGATTTTAGTGTGGTTCTTTTTATTTGTTCTAGGAAAGATAAGGTTATTTTTTCTTTAGAAAACAAAATCCATGGTTCGAATGGGTTTCAATTAGTCGATGGTGTCTTTTTTATGTATTTTTTTGTAGTGCAACACATACATTCAATTACGACGCATTATTTAACAAGTGCGATCATACCAGCACTAATGCACCGGATCCCGTCAGAACTCCGCAGATAAGCGTGCTTGGGCGAGAGTAGTACTAGGATGGGTGACCTCCTGGGAAGTCCTCGTGTTGCACCTTTTTTTTGATGTATTTCGGATTTTCTGACCAAGTTTCGGGGCAACACGGGCAAGTTAACAAGAAAGCGATTTTAGCGTGGTTCTTTTTATTTGTTCTAGGAAAGATAAGGTTATTTTTTCTTTAGAAAACAAAATCCATGGTTCGAATGGGTTTCAATTAGTCGATGGTGTCTTTTTTATGTATTTTTTTGTAGTGCAACACATATATTCAATTACGACGCATTATTTAACAGGTGCGATCATACCAGTACTAATGCACCGGATCCCATCAGAACTCCGCAGATAAGCGTGCTTGGGCGAGAGTAGTACTAGGATGGGTGACCTCCTGGGAAGTCCTCGTGTTGCACCTTTTTTTTGATGTATTTCGGATTTTCTGACCAAGTTTCGGGGCAACACGGGCAAGTTAACAAGAAAGCGATTTTAGCGTGGTTCTTTTTATTTGTTCTATGAAAGATAAGGTTATTTTTTCTTTAAAAAACAAAATCCATGGTTCGAATGGGTTTCAATTAGTCGATGGTGAAAGATTAGATGAATGCGATACGGCCAAAAAGGTTTGGGACACTTTGCAAACTCATCATGAAGGAACAAGTCATGTTAAGGAAACAAGAATTGATATTGGTATTCGAAAATTTGAATTGTTTGAAATGAATGATGGAGAAACAATTGATGAAATATATTCAAGATTCACAACCATAGTAAACGAAATGCGTTCACTTGGCAAAGCCTATTCAGTTCAAGACATGGTTCAAAAAATTATGAGATGCCTTCCAATCATGTGGAGACCAATGGTGACAGCCATAAGCCAAGCAAAGAATCTTGAAGTTCTGCGATTAGAAGAACTGATTGGTACACTGAGGGCGCATGAGGTACTGTTGCTGGAAGATAAACCAGCAAAGAAAGGCAAAGTAATAGCTTTAAAAGCATCTCAAAGCTTACCAAATGTTCAACAAACGATTGAAAAAAGTGATTCAGAAGATGGTCAAGAAGATGCTGATGAAGAGATTGCACTTCTCACAAGAAAGATACAAAGAATGATGAGAAGGAGAGATCAGATCAAAAGAGGATCCCCAGACAAAAAGGAATTCAAAACTGAAGTAGATAAAAGCAAAATCACTTGCTTTGGATGCAACAAACAAGGACACTACAAAACTGAATGTCCATTAAACAAGAAGGTGCCAAAGAAATCTCCATTCAAGAAAAAATCAATGATGGCAACCTGGGATGACTCTGATGAATCAGACATGGAAGAATCAGAAGAAGCAAACCTGTGTTTAATGGCCAACGATGAAGATACTGAGGTAACAAATTCTGAACCATGTCTTGTATGCAAACAAATGGAAATCGAATTTGATAATTTGTTAAATGACTCAAATTTTCTTATTCAAAAATGTAGTTCTTTTAAAGAAAAATTTCATAAAGAAAAAGAGAAGATACAGGTTATGAATGATGAACTCAAGGAAATCATTCAAAACTTGAAAAAATCTCAGTTCAAAAAATCTAAATCTGAAGGTTCTGAAAACCAGGATCAATCTTCGTTTCAAACGAAGAATGATCTTCTCAAGGCTGAAATTGAAATTCTCAAAAACGATTTAATGAATTTCATTCAAGCTACTGAGACATTTCAGAAAATCATGGGATCTCAAGTAGGAATTTTTGATAAAGCTGGGATTGGATTTGATAAAACTCAAAAATCAAAAATGTATGAAAATTTCTTTGTTCCGGAAAGAAAAGAGGGAAATTGCAAAATAAAATGTTCATATTGTAACAAAATTGGACACTTGGAATTTGCATGCTATTTTAAAAAAAGAGATGAAAAAATTAGGAACAAAAAGAATTTTAAAAAAGAAGAAAAGTTTAGAGCAAAAGCAATTTTCTCTCAAAATCTGAAAAAACAGGATCAATCTTCGAATGCTATTAAAAACGAAGATCAATCTGGAGGTTTATCAAAATCTGCTGAAACTCGTGATTTCAAATCTTTTCAAAAACAATCAACTGATCACCATTCCTGGACCAATATAAGTCACTCTAAGACTACTTTAAACACCAAGAAAGAATCAGTTTTCGCAACTAACTCCTCAGGACCCAAATTAAAGTGGGTACCTAAAATTGATCCAAAACATCATGCAGGATGGATGTCAAAATGTCAAGAGAAGGCCATGGTTTTTGGACAGTGGCTGTTCAAGGCATATGACGGGTGACAAGAACTGTTTCATGTCATTCATCAAAAAAGATGGAGGATCCGTAACCTTTGGAAACAATGATCAAGCCAAAATCAAAGGAAATGGAACCATAGGTAAAATAAATTCTACCAAAATCAATGATGTTCAATATGTTGAAGGATTAAAACACAACCTTCTCAGCATTAGTCAGCTCTGTGATAATGGCTTTGAAGTTGTTTTTAAACCCAACATATGTGAAGTGAGAATGGCAGTTTCTGGAGAAGTCATTTTTTCTGCATCTAGAAAGAAAAATCTTTACGTGTTATACATTGAAGAACTACCAGTTGAATCTTGCCTCATGTCCATAAATAAAGACAAATGGATATGGCATAAAAGAGCTGGACATATAAGCATGAAAACAATTTCAAATCTGTCAAAACTAGATCTTGTTAGAGGACTTCCAAAAATAAATTTTGAAAAAGATAGAGTTTGTGAAGCATGTGCTAAAGGAAAACAAGTCAAAAATAGTTTTCATTCAAAAGAATGTATATCAACTACAAGACCCCTTGAATTACTTCATATTGATCTTTTTGGTCCCATCAAAACCACTAGCTTGGGAGGAATGAAATATGGATTTGTAATTGTTGATGATTTTTCTAGATATACATGGGTATTATTTTTAAAACAAAAAGATGATGCATTTGAAGCCTTCAAAATTTTTTGTAAAAAGGTTCAAAATGAAAAAGAATAAAAAATAATCACCATAAGGAGTGATCATGGAGGTGAATTTATAAATATATCTTTCAAAACATTCCTTGAAGAACTTGGCATCTCTCACAACTTATCTTGTGCAAGAACCCCTCAACAAAATGGGGTTGTTGAAAGGAAAAATAGAACATTACAAGAGATGGCAAGAACGATCTTGGAAGAATCCAATGTTGAAAGATATTTTTGGGCTGAAGCCATAAACACCTCCTGTTACATTTTGAATCGTGTTTCTATTAGAAAAATTATAAATAAAACACCATATGAAATCTGGAAAAATAGGAAGCCAAACATTTCATATTTTCATATCTTTGGTTGTTATTGCTACATTTTAAACAATAAAGATAACTTGGGAAAATTTGATGCAAAATCAGACAAAGCCATATTTTTAGGATATTCAACGGAATCTAAAGGTTATCGTGTCTTTAATTTGAGAACTAAAATTGTTGAAATTAGTATGCATGTATTATTTGATGAGTTTGATGATCTTTGTAAAAATACGTTTTTGATTATACACAAAGACCAATGGTGACACAGCAACAAAAAGAAGAACTCCTCACACATCCCTTGATGAAAATACAAATAAATAGATTAGATAAAGGTAAAATAATTCAAGTCATAATTCAAATACAAGAGGACCTTAATTACTTTGCATATGCATAAATAATATTTTCAAAAGTACAAAATAATATTTTCAAAATATTAAAATCTTTATTTTTAACAAAATTTAATGTCGTATTCGAATACAACCATCTTGTAGTCGAATACAGGATAAAAACATGGCTAAGTCAGAGAGTTGGCCATCTCATCTGTATTCGACTACACAGTGGAAATTTTGAATGATTTTTTAAACATTGCAGCAGTCGTATTCGAATACAAATATCCTGTAGTCGAATACAAGATAAAACATGGCTAAGTCAGAGAGTTGGCCATCTCATCTGTATTCGACTACACAGTGAAATGTTTGAAAATTTTTAACGTTGCAGCAAGCTGTATTCGAATACAGAAATGTGGTAGTCGAATACAACAGCAACCAATGCAATTTTTCAGCTTTGAATTCAATTTAAAACATTGTAATTCGTTCTCAAACCTCTTGGATCAAAGGCCACGAATCTAAAGAGTTGTTTGAGGACTATAAATAAGTCATAACTTCATTTTCAAATTACCAATTCAAATTACACAATTTCAAAGACTTTGAACTAAATTTTCTAAATTTTTCTAAGTCTTTTTCAGAAATTCAAGTACTTGCATATCATTGTCATATCCTTAAGGTTCTCAAAGTACTTGAATAAATCTTGAATTATTCTATCTCATTCTATTCCCATATCCTTATCAAAAACAACAAAGTGATTGTAAAAGAAAGTTGTGCTTTCTTTGAAGTATTGTATCTAAGATAGTAGTGTTCTATCTTTGAAAGTTTGTTAGAAGATTGTAGCCAAGGTCCCAGGGTGAGGACTTGTACATATTCTGACAAATAGTGAAGAAAATCTCTTGTGGTGAGCAAGAGGACTGGACGTACCCTTGGTGATTAGGGGAACCAGGATAAATCTGATGTGTTCTTTACATTACTGCCATTTACATTATCTGTTACTATTCATAAGCGCAAAAATCAATCACCGTAATTCTAAAAACTATCAAAATAACCAAACACCTAATTCACCCCCCCCCCTCTTAGGTGCACATCTGATCTTACAATCTTGAGCTGGAAAAGAAAGATGAAGATGAGGAAGATCAATCTGGACCAACGCAGAAGATTGATCTTCAGCAAAAAGAAATCGATAAACAGTCTCCATTTCAAACTCCTCCCAAAAGCTGGAGACTTGTAGATGATCATCCTCCAAATCAAATAATTGGAGATACAGCTGATGGCATTAGGACTAGAAGATCATTCAAGGACGATGCAAACAGCAACATGGCAATGATTTCCCATGTTGAGCCAAAATCAATCAAAGAAGCAATTCTGGATCAATCCTGGATTGATGCGATGAAAGAAGAATTGCTGCAGTTTGAGAAGAATGAAGTCTGGAATCTCGTTCCTGATCCACAAGATCAATCCATAATTGGAACACGTTGGGTCTTCAGAAACAAGCTTGATGAAGAAGGAAAAGTAGTAAGAAACAAAGCAAGATTGGTTGCTCAAGGTTATAATCAACAAGAAGGAATAGATTATGATGAAACCTATGCTCCAGTTGCAAGGTTAGAGGCCATTCGAATTCTTCTTGCATATGCATCATATAATAACATCAAACTTTTTCAAATGGATGTTAAAAGTGCATTTTTAAATGGTTTTTTAAATGAACAAGTGTATGTTCGGCAACCTCCAGGTTTTGAGGATCAAAAGAAACCTAATCATGTCTTTAAACTCACAAAAGCTTTGTATGGTTTAAAACAAGCTCCTAGAGCTTGGTATGAAAGATTAAGTTCATTCTTGATTAAAAATAATTTCTCTCGTGGAAACATTGACACAACACTTTTTAAGAAAACATGTAAAAATGATTTATTAATTGTTCAAGTGTATGTTGATGATATTATTTTTGGATCAACAAATGAAAAAATGTGTGAGGATTTTTCAAATCTCATGCAAAGTGAATTTGAAATGAGCATGATGGGTGAATTGAGATACTTTCTTGGCTTACAAATAAAACAATATAAAAATGGCATTTTCATTTGTCAAGAAAAATATATCAAAGATCTTTTGAAGAAATATAAAATGAATGAAGCCAAGATCATGACAACTCCCATGCATCCATCATCCTCATTAGATAAAGATGAAAAAGAAAAATCAATTTCTGAAAAAGAATATCAAGGAATGATCGGCTCTTTACTTTATTTAACAGCAAGTAGGCCCGATATTGTTTTTGCAGTAGGCCTATGGGCTAGGTTTCAATCATCACCTAAAGAGTCTCATTTAACTGCTGTCAAAAGAATATTTCGTTATCTAGTAGGTACTACTGATCTTGGCCTATGGTACGGCAAAGGTTCTCATTTTGATTTTGTAGCTTACTGCGATGCCGATTATGCTGGTGACAAGATAGAAAGAAAAAGCACAAGTGGTGCATGTCAATTTCTAGGAGAAGCATTAATCAGCTGGTCATGTAGGAAACAAAACACGATCGCTCTATCAACCACTGAAGCCGAATATGTCTCAGCAGCAAACTGTTGTTCTCAAGTATTATGGATTAAAAATCAACTTGAAGACTATTCAGTAAGGTACTCTCATATCCCAATATATTGTGATAACACAAGTGCCATTAATCTCTCAAAATATCCTATTCAACACTCAAGGTCAAAACATATTGAGATTAAGCATCATTTCATTAGGGATCATGTTAATAAAAAAGAAGTTGAATTAATTTTTATAGATACAAAAAATCAATTGGCTGACGTTTTTACTAAGCCTCTTGTTGAAGATAGCTTCAATTTAATCAAAGAACGTCTAAGAATTATTAAAAATCCTGGACAAAATTAAAAAAATTGAAACTGGAACATTCTGGTCTTAACGAAGATTAATCTTCGTTTTTCCTCCTAAGAACAAGAACAATCTTCGTGCCTCATCATTGCTATTTTCTCTCTCATCTGAAAAGCGCAGCTACTTTTTGGGAAAAAGTAACGGCTCTGCACACGCCCTCCCTATCTCCTCCTTCCCAATGCAACTACCATCCTCCATCCAATCACTACGCGTGGCATCATCTCCATGTTTCAAACTGCAACAGACAAAATCTTTAATAATTAATTATTCTTTTTACAAAACAGCATACAAGCCATTGATCATTCAACTTCTTCTTCGTTTTCCTCAAGCAAAATTCAAATTTCTTTTTTGTCTTTCTTCATCACAATGGCACGAACCAAAACCACAGCACACAAACGTCAGACATCATCCCCAACTCCATCTCCATCACCATCCCCATCTCCTGACCGTTCACCCTCACATCCACCCAGACCCACCCCCCTGTTTCTCCTCACTCTGATAAAACTTTTTCAGACTATCTATCTTCTTCCCCTGAAGAAAATACCTTTCCAATCACTCTTGCTCCTCTCTCCACCGTTCTTCCCCCTCTATTTCAAGCTCCTCTTCCCACTGTCAATCAGACTCCTCCCCATCTTCGTACCATGAAGAAACCTGCTTCAAGCTCATCCTCGTCCAAACGACGCTCCATGCGTATTCTGGCTGGAATCGGTACTTCCAAAACTCCACAGGTTGACACCACTATCTACACGGTGTCTGATGATGACGATGACATAGACAACCCTCCACCTCAACAACCTCCTGTTGATCCTACTTCACGTTCCTCACTATCCAAATCTCCTACACCTTCCAAATCCTCTAAACCCTCACCTACCTCTCCACAACCAAAAACTACTAAATCTGTTTCAAAGCCTCCCTCCAAACCCTCAAAAACCTCAAAATTGAAACCTTCAAAATCCCCTTCCTCTGAAACTCTTTCAGAATTTCTGGAATCCCAAAAACGTAAACCTCCAAAAATCCAAAACCCTCAGAAGAACAATCTTCAATCCCTCAAGAACGATCCAATGCTCAGGATCAATCTGCCCAACGATCTTCACCACACCCACCGGCTCAGGTTCGCTCTCCTTCAAATCGTTCCCCAAGCCCAAACCCTAACACTCATTCCCCAAACCCTAACCCTGAAGATCGTTCTCCATGCACAACTCCTCAGGATTGTTCTCCGTCTCCTCAAGATCGTTCCCCTTCTCCAACTCCACCAAAAACACAAACTTCAAAACCCTCCAAACCGTCATCTGTTAAAATCCGTATCCCTCCTCTCATTTCTGACAAAATCCAGAAAATCTTTTCTGAAAAATGGGCTCAACGCCCTATTGGAATCGGACGAGTTTTTGATTTCAAAAATCTGACCCTTGAAGGCATTTCTATCCAAGCCTACACAGATGCTCTCGGTTGGACTGATTTTCTCAAAATCTCTGATTGCTTTTATCCTGATGTCGTTCGTGCTTTCTACTGCAAGGCTGAAGTTTTTCCAGACAAATCTCTCATTGTGTCAAACCTCAAAGGCGTCGAAATTCGACTTGACCCTTTTGTGCTCGCTGATATTTTACAACTGCCTACTGAAGGACTTACAATTTTTGGCAAAGATTGGTTTTCCGCTCTAAATATCTCCAAACAAGACGTACTTCAAGAACTATTCATTGATGGCTCCACCAAAAATTTGTCTGCTGAATTGAAATCTTTACCAAAAGTCTTCAACAACATAAGCCAAAATTGCATCCTTCCACACTGCGGCAGTCATGAGTTTGTCTCTGACAATGATCTTCTTATCATTTACCATCTTCTTCATGGCCAAAAGTTGAATCTTCCCTACTTAATAATCCAGCATATGATCGCTGCTGCTCAGAAGGATTATAAGAGGAACACTGTCCCGTATGGAATGGTCTTGTCCAAAATCTTCCGTCACTTTCAGATCCCATTATCAACTGAATCATCCAAAACCAAAATTTCCCGATTTACTTCAAAAAACATATCCCATATGAAACAACTACCATCTCATTCTGTCTCTGTTACATCGGCCAAAAGAAAAAGAAGCGAACGAATCCCACTGCATTTGGACTCTCCTGCTCCTCAAGATCAATCTTCACCCTCTCCTATTCCTGAAGAACGATCTTCGTTTCAGGCAGCTCCTGCACATATGACTTCACCAGCTTCTACACATCAACCTATCCAAGACGGCTTCTGCCCTATCCTTCAACATCAACAAACCTCAATTATGTCTCCCATTTTTGTCTCTCCTCAGAAAACAACTACCTCCTCCATCTTTGGAATAAGTCAATTCTTGACTTTTCCTGATGACACTGTTGGCCCTGTCATTCCACCTTCTTCCGCTCTATCATTTGTCCCACACATTAGCACAAACTTTGCATCACTATCTACTTTTTGCACCTTTGCTGCTCCATCTCAAAATACTCCAGTTGCGGCTCAGCCACGTTCCTCCAAATGCAACAAACTGGAAAAAGATTCATCCAAGGCTTGCAGGGACATTCCAAAAATCTTTGATGCTCTTCAATCGATTGCTGCCCGCCAAGCTCACCATGATAAAGAACAGGCCATATTAAGAGATTGGATGACTACGCAGCTTGCTCCAAAACTAGGAGTTGATCCTCCTATACCGAATCCTGCTCCAGTTTTTCCGGAAATTCCTCAGCCATCTTTGTCTCCTTCATCAGAAGGCTCCTCTCCATCCTTAACACTTTAATTCTCTGTTTTTCCTTGTACTCTCCTGTTCCTTTTTGCTATGACAAAGGGGGAGATGTAATTTTAGATTTTAATGACTGAATATTATGTTGATTTACTTGTATTTTTTTTGGTTTGAACCATCCTTGTAATGATTGTCTTTTTGACATTAATGAAATCATTATTTGGTTCAATTTCGTAGCACATATTGAGGGGGAGTTTTGTTATTAAAAACTCTCTGAATTATTATTTAGAATCAAAATTAAAAATCTAAATTAACTTGTTTGTCATCATCAAAAAGGGGGAGATTGTTAAGACAAAATCTCTAAATTAATTGTTTTGATGATAATTAAACAAATTGTTAATTAAGAATTATAATTATGATTCTAAGTGTTTTTGATATTTAACTTGTGTATTTGAGTGTGTTAAACAAGATAGGTACCAAGTAAATCAAATCAAATATCATTAAAATCAAAGTAAGCAAAAACAGCAAAGCAAAGATCAATCCTGCCAGAATTCTGCAAAACGAAGATTGACCTTTAGAATGAAGATTGATCAATCCTGACCAGACTTCTGCAATACGAAGATTGATCAATACTGACCAGACCTCTGCAATACGAAGATTGATCAATCCTGACCAGACTTCTACAATACGAAGATTGATCAATCCTGACCAGACCTCTGCAATACGAAGATTGATCAATCCTGACCAGACTTCTGCAATACGAAGATTGATCAATCCTGACCAGACTTCTGCAATACGAAGATTAATCAATTCTGACAGACTTCCACAAAAACGAAGATTGATCATCTGAATCAAGAAAGATCAATCTCGAGCTGAAGACCTCAAACCAAGAAGCTTTGTCAATCTGATATGTTTCTCAAGGATAAACTAAGAAAGGCCTAAAATAATAATCAGTCCAAGTTTGAGGAATCAAAGACAAGCCTCATGAAGGATTACAAAGAAGCAAGATCATTCCTTATGTTGTACAAACACAAGTACAGGTACAGGCTGTAAAAGTACAGTTGCAACTATCAAATCAAAGCTGCACAACTGACTCAAAAGAGCACACAAGCAACCTCTACAAAACAGTACTGGATCGAGTACTAAGTCAGAACATGCTTAAGTAATCTGAAGATCGATCCTGGACTGCAAGAACACTCCTAGATTCAATTTCTTCAATCTTGCTTTTTGCCTGCTTTAGTTCACCTACTGCCATATGACAGCTGGCCTCATTCCAACGGCTATGAGAGTTGTCCAAGCCTCCATTGGAGCTTATAAATGCAACATCAAGATGAAGAACAAGACACAACTCAAAGTGCCAAGAAAAGCATCAATTTACATTCATAATCAAGCTTACTCAAGTTTCATTCTTTGGCTCGAAAATCCTTTTTCTCTTTGTGTTGTGGTGAAATCAGTAGCATTCAAATACTATATCCCAGAATCTATTTCTCAAACAAGAGTTGAGTAAATATTAAGATTCAAAACATCTTCATCACTATATTGTAATACAAAGCTAGTGTGTCATCATAGCTTGTAAAGTGTGTAGAAATCCTTTTATGATTAGAAGGTAATTTGTAAAATTCCTTGCTGAAATAGGCTAAGGAAAATCTGGAAATCCTTTCTAAGGTAGAAAGGTAGAAGCTGTGTAAAGATCAAGATTGATCTACGAAAGTTGTGTAACAACCAACAACAATCTTGCCTTTGAGCACTTAGTGGAAAATCTCACATTTGTGAGGACTGGACGTAGCCCAAGTTGGGTGAACCAGGATATATGCTTGAGTAATCTCTTTATCCCTATCCTTATTTATTATTTGATTTGCAATAAGTTGTTTCACTGATAAAATCAATATTGTTGTTTAACACTAACCAAGATCGTTCTTCATAATACAAAGATCAATCTTGAGTAATTTTTAGTTTCAAAACAGGAAAATTTTAAAAGGAGCAATTATAATTCAAACCCCCCTTTCTTATAATTGATATTGTTACTTCACAACACATATATTCAATTACGACGCATTATTTAACAGGTGCGATCATACCAGCACTAATGCACCAGATCCCATCAAAACTCCGCAGTTAAGCGTGCTTGGGCGAGAGTAGTACTAGGATGGGTGACCTCCAGGGAAGTCGTCGTGTTGCACATTATTTTTTTGATTTATTTCGGATTTTCTGACCAAGTTTCGGGGCAACACGGGCAAGTTAACAAGAAAGCGATTTTAGCGTGGTTCTTTTTATTTGTTCTAGGAAAGATAAGGTTATTTTTTCTTTAGAAAACAAAATCCATGGTTCGAATGGGTTTCAATTAGTCGATGGTGTCTTTTTTATGTATTTTTGTATAGTGCAACACATATATTCAATTACGACGCATTATTTAACAGGTGCGATCATACCAGCACTAATGCACCGGATCCCATCAGAACTCCGTAGTTAAGCGCGCTTGGGCCAGAGTTGTACTAGGATGGGTGACCTCTTGGGAAGTCCTCGTGTTGCACATTTTTTTTATTTATTTCGGATTTTCTGACCAAGTTTCAGGGCAACACGGGCAAGTTAACAAGAAAGCGATTTTAGCGTGGTTCTTTTTATTTGTTCTAGGAAAGATAAGGTTATTTTTTCTTTAGAAAACAAAATCCATGGTTTGAATGGGTTTCAATTAGTCGATGGTGTCTTTTTTATGTATTTTTTTGTAGTGCAACACATATATTCAATTACGACGCATTATTTAACAGGTGCGATCATACCAGCACTAATGCACCGGATCCCATTAGAACTCCGCAGTTAAGTGTGCTTGGGCGAGAGTAGTACTAGGATAGGTGACCTCTTGGGAAGTCGTCGTGTTGCACATTATTTTTTTGATTTATTTCGGATTTTCTGACCAAGTTTCGGGGCAACACGGGCAAGTTAACAAGAAAGCGATTTTAGTGTGGTTCTTTTTATTTGTTCTAGGAAAGATAAGGTTATTTTTTCTTTAGAAAACAAAATCCATGGTTCGAATGGGTTTCAATTAGTCGATGGTGTCTTTTTTATGTATTTTTTTTGTAGTGGAACACATACATTCAATTACGACGCATTATTTAACAAGTGCGATCATACCAGCACTAATGCACCGGATCCCATTAGAACTCCGCAGTTAAGCGTGCTTGGGGGAGAGTAGTACTACGATGGGTGACCTCCTGGGAAGTCGTCGTGTTGCACATTATTTTTTTGATTTATTTCGGATTTTCTGACCAAGTTTCGGGGCAACACGGGCAAGTTAACAAGAAAGCGATTTTAGCGTGGTTCTTTTTATTTGTTCTAGGAAAGATAAGGTTATTTTTTCTTTAGAAAACAAAATCCATGGTTCGAATGGGTTTCAATTAGTCGATGGTGTCTTTTTTATGTATTTTTTTGTAGTGCAACACATACATTCAATTACGACGCATTATTTAACAGGTGCGATCATACCAGCACTAATGCACCGGATCCCATCAGAACTCCGCAGTTAAGCGTGCTTGGGCGAGAGTAGTACTAGGCTGGGTGACCTCCTGGGAAGTCCTCGTGTTGCACCTTTTTTTTGATGTATTTCGGATTTTCTGACCAAGTTTCGGGGCAACACGGGCAAGTTAACAAGAAAGCGATTTTAGCGTGGTTCTTTTTATTTGTTCTATGAAAGATAAGGTTATTTTTTCTTTAAAAAACAAAATCCATGGTTCGAATGGGTTTCAATTATTCGATGGTGTCTTTTTTATGTATTTTTTTGTAGTGCAACACATACATTCAATTACAACGCATTATTTAACAGGTGCGATCATACCAGCACTAATGCACCGGATCCCATCAGAACTCCGCAGTTAAGCGTGTGTCGGCGAGAGTAGTACTAGGATGGGTGACCTCCTGGGAAGTCCTCGTGTTGCACCTTTTTTTTTATTTATTTCGGATTTTCTGACCAAGTTTCGGGGCAACACGGGCAAGTTAACAAGAAAGCGATTTTAGTGTGGTTCTTTTTATTTGTTCTAGGAAAGATAAGGTTATTTTTTCTTTAGAAAACAAAATCCATGGTTCGAATGGGTTTCAATTAGTCGATGGTGTCTTTTTTATGTATTTTTTTGTAGTGGAACACATACATTCAATTACGACGCATTATTTAACAAGTGCGATCATACCAGCACTAATGCACCGGATCCCATTAGAACTCCGCAGTTAAGCGTGCTTGGGGGAGAGTAGTACTACGATGGGTGACCTCCTGGGAAGTCGTCGTGTTGCACATTATTTTTTTGATTTATTTCGGATTTTCTGACCAAGTTTCGGGGCAACACGGGCAAGTTAACAAGAAAGCGATTTTAGCGTGGTTCTTTTTATTTGTTCTAGGAAAGATAAGGTTATTTTTTCTTTAGAAAACAAAATCCATGGTTCGAATGGGTTTCAATTAGTCGATGGTGTCTTTTTTATGTATTTTTTTGTAGTGCAACACATACATTCAATTACGACGCATTATTTAACAGGTGCGATCATACCAGCACTAATGCACCGGATCCCATCAGAACTCCGCAGTTAAGCGTGCTTGGGCGAGAGTAGTACTAGGCTGGGTGACCTCCTGGGAAGTCCTCGTGTTGCACCTTTTTTTTGATGTATTTCGGATTTTCTGACCAAGTTTCGGGGCAACACGGGCAAGTTAACAAGAAAGCGATTTTAGCGTGGTTCTTTTTATTTGTTCTATGAAAGATAAGGTTATTTTTTCTTTAAAAAACAAAATCCATGGTTCGAATGGGTTTCAATTATTCGATGGTGTCTTTTTTATGTATTTTTTTGTAGTGCAACACATACATTCAATTACAACGCATTATTTAACAGGTGCGATCATACCAGCACTAATGCACCGGATCCCATCAGAACTCCGCAGTTAAGCGTGTGTCGGCGAGAGTAGTACTAGGATGGGTGACCTCCTGGGAAGTCCTCGTGTTGCACCTTTTTTTTTATTTATTTCGGATTTTCTGACCAAGTTTCGGGGCAACACGGGCAAGTTAACAAGAAAGCGATTTTAGTGTGGTTCTTTTTATTTGTTCTAGGAAAGATAAGGTTATTTTTTCTTTAGAAAACAAAATCCATGGTTCGAATGGGTTTCAATTAGTCGATGGTGTCTTTTTTATGTATTTTTTTGTAGTGGAACACATACATTCAATTACGACGCATTATTTAACAAGTGCGATCATACCAGCACTAATGCACCGGATCCCATTAGAACTCCGCAGTTAAGCGTGCTTGGGGGAGAGTAGTACTACGATGGGTGACCTCCTGGGAAGTCGTCGTGTTGCACATTATTTTTTTGATTTATTTCGGATTTTCTGACCAAGTTTCGGGGCAACACGGGCAAGTTAACAAGAAAGCGATTTTAGCGTGGTTCTTTTTATTTGTTCTAGGAAAGATAAGGTTATTTTTTCTTTAGAAAACAAAATCCATGGTTCGAATGGGTTTCAATTAGTCGATGGTGTCTTTTTTATGTATTTTTTTGTAGTGCAACACATACATTCAATTACGACGCATTATTTAACAGGTGCGATCATACCAGCACTAATGCACCGGATCCCATCAGAACTCCGCAGTTAAGCGTGCTTGGGCGAGAGTAGTACTAGGCTGGGTGACCTCCTGGGAAGTCCTCGTGTTGCACCTTTTTTTTGATGTATTTCGGATTTTCTGACCAAGTTTCGGGGCAACACGGGCAAGTTAACAAGAAAGCGATTTTAGCGTGGTTCTTTTTATTTGTTCTATGAAAGATAAGGTTATTTTTTCTTTAAAAAACAAAATCCATGGTTCGAATGGGTTTCAATTATTCGATGGTGTCTTTTTTATGTATTTTTTTGTAGTGCAACACATACATTCAATTACAACGCATTATTTAACAGGTGCGATCATACCAGCACTAATGCACCGGATCCCATCAGAACTCCGCAGTTAAGCGTGTTTCGGCGAGAGTAGTACTAGGATGGGTGACCTCCTGGGAAGTCCTCGTGTTGCATTTTTTTTTTTATTTATTTCGGATTTTCTGACCAAGTTTCGGGGCAACACGGGCAAGTTAACAAGAAAGCGATTTTAGCGTGGTTCTTTTTATTTGTTCTAGGAAAGATAAGGTTATTTTTTCTTTAGAAAACAAAATCCATGGTTCGAATGGGTTTCAATTAGTCGATGGTGTCTTTTTTATGTATTTTTTTGTAGTGCAACACATATATTCAATTACGACGCATTATTTAACAGGTGCGATCATACCAGCACTAATGCACCGAATCCCATCAGAACTCCGCAGCTAAGCGTGCTTGGGCGAGAGTAGTACTAGGTTGGGTGACCTCCTGGGAAGTCCTCGTGTTGCACCTTTTTTTTGATGTATTTCGGATTTTCTCACCAAGTTTTTATGTACTAGGATGGGTGACTTCCTGGGAAGTCGTCGTGTTGCACTTTTTTTTTTTTGATTTATTTCGGATTTTCTGACCAAGTTTCGGGGCAACACAGGCAAGTTAACAAGAAAGCGATTTTAGCGTGGTTCTTTTTATTTGTTCTAGGAAAGATAAGGTTATTTTTTCTTTAGAAAACAAAATCCATGGTTCGAATGGGTTTCAATTAGTCGATGGTGTCTTTTTTATGTATTTTTTTGTAGTGCAACACATATATTCAATTACGACGCATTATTTAACAGGTGCGATCATACCAGCACTAATGCACCGGATCCCATCAGAACTGCGCAGTCAAGCGTGTTTGGGCGAGAGTAGTACTAGGATGGGTGACCTCCTGGGAAGTCCTCGTGTTGCACCTTTTTTTTGATTTATTTCGGATTTTCTGACCAAGTTTCGGGGCAACACGGGCAAGTTAACAAGAAAGCGATTTTAGCATGGTTCTTTTTATTTGTTCTAGGAAAGATAAGGTTATTTTTTCTTTAGAAAACAAAATCCATGGTTCGAATGGGTTTCAATTAGTCGATGGTGTCTTTTTTATATATTTTTTTTGTAGTGCAACACATATATTCAATTACGACGCATTATTTAACAGTTGCGATCATACCAGCACTAATGCACCGGATCTCATCAGAACTCTGCAGTTAAGCGTGCCTGGGCAAGAGTAGTACTAGGATGGGTGACCTCCTGGGAAGTCCTCGTGTTGCACCTTTTTTTTGATTTATTTCGGATTTTCTGACCAAGTTTCGGGGCAACACGGGCAAGTTAACAAGAAAGCGATTTTAGCGTGGTTCTTTTTATTTGTTCTAGGAAAGATAAGGTTAATTTTTCTTTAGAAAACAAAATCCACGGTTCGAATGGGTTTCAATTAGTCGATGGTGTCTTTTTTATATATTTTTTTGTAGTGCAACACATATATTCAATAACGACGCATTATTTGACAGGTGCGATCATACCAGCACTAATGCACCGGATCCCATCAGAACTCCGCAGTTAAGCGTTCTTGGGCGAGAGTAGTACTAGGATGGGTGACCTCCTAGGAAGTCCTCGTGTTGCACCTTTTTTTTTATTTATTTCGGATTTTCTGACCAAGTTTCGGGGCAACACGGGCAAGTTAACAAGAAAGCGATTTTAGCGTGGTTCTTTTTATTTGTTCTAGGAAAGATAAGGTTATTTTTTCTTTAGAAAACAAAATCCATGGTTCGAATGGGTTTCAATTAGTCGATGGTGTCTTTTTTATATATTTTTTTGTAGTGCAACACATATATTCCATTACGACGCATTATTTAACAGGTGCGATCATACCAGCACTAATGCACCGGATCCCATCAGAACTCCGCAGCTAAGCGTGCTTGGGCGAGAGTAGTACTAGGATGGGTGACCTCCTGGGAAGTTCTCGTGTTGCACCTTTTTTTTGATTTATTTCGGATTTTCTGACCAAGTTTCGGGGCAACACGGGCAAGTTAACAAGAAAGCGATTTTAGTGTGGTTCTTTTTATTTGTTCTAGGAAAGATAAGGTTATTTTTTCTTTAGAAAACAAAATCCATGGTTCGAATGGGTTTCAATTAGTCGATGGTGTCTTTTTTATGTATTTTTTTGTAGTGCAACACATACATTCAATTACGACGCATTATTTAACAGGTGCGATCATACCAGCACTAATGCACCGGATCCCATCAGAACTCCGCAGTTAAGCGTGCTTGGGCGAGAGTAGTACTAGGTTGGGTGACCTCCTGGGAAGTCCTCGTGTTGCACCTTTTTTTTGATGTATTTCGGATTTTCTGACCAAGTTTCGGGGCAACACGGGCAAGTTAACAAGAAAGCGATTTTAGCGTGGTTCTTTTTATTTGTTCTATGAAAGATAAGGTTATTTTTTCTTTAAAAAACAAAATCCATGGTTCGAATGGGTTTCAATTATTCGATGGTGTCTTTTTTATGTATTTTTTTGTAGTGCAACACATACATTCAATTACAACGCATTATTTAACAGGTGCGATCATACCAGCACTAATGCACCGGATCCCATCAGAACTCCGCAGTTAAGCGTGTGTCGGCGAGAGTAGTACTAGGATGGGTGACCTCCTGGGAAGTCCTCGTGTTGCACCTTTTTTTTTATTTATTTCGGATTTTCTGACCAAGTTTCGGGGCAACACGGGCAAGTTAACAAGAAAGCGATTTTAGTGTGGTTCTTTTTATTTGTTCTAGGAAAGATAAGGTTATTTTTTCTTTAGAAAACAAAATCCATGGTTCGAATGGGTTTCAATTAGTCGATGGTGTCTTTTTTATGTATTTTTTTGTAGTGGAACACATACATTCAATTACGACGCATTATTTAACAAGTGCGATCATACCAGCACTAATGCACCGGATCCCATTAGAACTCCGCAGTTAAGCGTGCTTGGGGGAGAGTAGTACTACGATGGGTGACCTCCTGGGAAGTCGTCGTGTTGCACATTATTTTTTTTGATTTATTTCGGATTTTCTGACCAAGTTTCGGGGCAACACGGGCAAGTTAACAAGAAAGCGATTTTAGTGTGGTTCTTTTTATTTGTTCTAGGAAAGATAAGGTTATTTTTTCTTTAGAAAACAAAATCCATGGTTCGAATGGGTTTCAATTAGTCGATGGTGTCTTTTTTATGTATTTTTTTGTAGTGCAACACATACATTCAATTACGACGCATTATTTAACAGGTGCGATCATACCAGCACTAATGCACCGGATCCCATCAGAACTCCGCAGTTAAGCGTGCTTGGGCGAGAGTAGTACTAGGTTGGGTGACCTCCTGGGAAGTCCTCGTGTTGCACCTTTTTTTTGATGTATTTCGGATTTTCTGACCAAGTTTCGGGGCAACACGGGCAAGTTAACAAGAAAGCGATTTTAGCGTGGTTCTTTTTATTTGTTCTATGAAAGATAAGGTTATTTTTTCTTTAAAAAACAAAATCCATGGTTCGAATGGGTTTCAATTATTCGATGGTGTCTTTTTTATGTATTTTTTTGTAGTGCAACACATACATTCAATTACAACGCATTATTTAACAGGTGCGATCATACCAGCACTAATGCACCGGATCCCATCAGAACTCCGCAGTTAAGCGTGTTTCGGCGAGAGTAGTACTAGGATGGGTGACCTCCTGGGAAGTCCTCGTGTTGCATTTTTTTTTTTATTTATTTCGGATTTTCTGACCAAGTTTCGGGGCAACACGGGCAAGTTAACAAGAAAGCGATTTTAGCGTGGTTCTTTTTATTTGTTCTAGGAAAGATAAGGTTATTTTTTCTTTAGAAAACAAAATCCATGGTTCGAATGGGTTTCAATTAGTCGATGGTGTCTTTTTTATGTATTTTTTTGTAGTGCAACACATATATTCAATTACGACGCATTATTTAACAGGTGCGATCATACCAGCACTAATGCACCGAATCCCATCAGAACTCCGCAGCTAAGCGTGCTTGGGCGAGAGTAGTACTAGGTTGGGTGACCTCCTGGGAAGTCCTCGTGTTGCACCTTTTTTTTGATGTATTTCGGATTTTCTCACCAAGTTTTTATGTACTAGGATGGGTGACTTCCTGGGAAGTCGTCGTGTTGCACTTTTTTTTTTTTTGATTTATTTCGGATTTTCTGACCAAGTTTCGGGGCAACACAGGCAAGTTAACAAGAAAGCGATTTTAGCGTGGTTCTTTTTATTTGTTCTAGGAAAGATAAGGTTATTTTTTCTTTAGAAAACAAAATCCATGGTTCGAATGGGTTTCAATTAGTCGATGGTGTCTTTTTTATGTATTTTTTTGTAGTGCAACACATATATTCAATTACGACGCATTATTTAACAGGTGCGATCATACCAGCACTAATGCACCGGATCCCATCAGAACTCCGCAGTTAAGCGTGCTTGGGCGAGAGTAGTACTAGGATGGTTGACCTCCTGGGAAGTCCTCGTGTTGCACATTTTTTTTGATTTATTTCGGATTTTCTGACCAAGTTTCGGGGCAACACGGGCAAGTTAACAAGAAAGCGATTTTAGCGTGGTTCTTTTTATTTGTTCTAGGAAAGATAAGGTTATTTTTTCTTTAGAAAACAAAATCCATGGTTCGAATGGGTTTCAATTAGTCGATGGTGTCATTTTTATATATTTTTTTGTAGTGCAACACATATATTCAATTACGACGCATTATTTAACAGGTGCGATCATACCAGCACTAATGCACCGGATCCCATCAGAACTCCGCAGTTAAGCGTGCTTGGGCGAGAGTAGTACTAGGATGGGTGACCTCCTGGGAAGTCCTCGTGTTGCACATTTTTTTTGATTTATTTCGCATTTTCTGACCAAGTTTCGGGTCCTCGTGTTGCACATTTTTTTTGATTTATTTCGCATTTTCTGACCAAGTTTCGGGGCAACACGGGCAAGTTAACAAGAAAGCGATTTTAGCGTGGTTCTTTTTATTTGTTCTAGGAAAGATAAGGTTATTTTTTCTTTAGAAAACAAAATCCATGGTTCGAATGGGTTTCAATTAGTCGATGGTGTCATTTTTATATATTTTTTTGTAGTGCAACACATATATTCAATTACGACGCATTATTTAACAGGTGCGATCATACCAGCACTAATGCACCGGATCCCATCAGAACTCCGCAGTTAAGCGTGCTTGGGCGAGAGTAGTACTAGGATGGGTGACCTCCTGGGAAGTCCTCGTGTTGCACTTTTTTTTTGATTTATTTCGGATTTTCTGACCAAGTTTCGGGGCAACACAGGCAAGTTAACAAGAAAGCGATTTTAGCGTGGTTCTTTTTATTTGTTCTAGGAAAGATAAGGTTATTTTTTCTTTAGAAAACAAAATCCATGGTTCGAATGGGTTTCAATTAGTCGATGGTGTCTTTTTTATGTATTTTTTTGTAGTGCAACACATATATTCAATTACGACGCATTATTTAACAGGTGCGATCATACCAGCACTAATGCACCGGATCCCATCAGAACTCCGCAGTTAAGCGTGCTTGGGCGAGAGTAGTACTAGGTTGGGTGACCTCCTGGGAAGTCCTCGTGTTGCACCTTTTTTTTGATGTATTTCGGATTTTCTCACCAAGTTTTTATGTACTAGGATGGGTGACTTCCTGGGAAGTCGTCGTGTTGCACTTTTTTTTTTTTGATTTATTTCGGATTTTCTGACCAAGTTTCGGGGCAACACAGGCAAGTTAACAAGAAAGCGATTTTAGCGTGGTTCTTTTTATTTGTTCTAGGAAAGATAAGGTTATTTTTTCTTTAGAAAACAAAATCCATGGTTCGAATGGGTTTCAATTAGTCGATGGTGTCTTTTTTATGTATTTTTTTGTAGTGCAACACATATATTCAATTACGACGCATTATTTAACAGGTGCGATCATACCAGCACTATATTCTCAATTTTTAGAAGAAATAAAAAAAACTATTAAATTTGACTAATTAATTAGTGAGAAATATTTTGTCATGTGTATGAATTGTATAAATGCTTCTTATGGTTACTCATTTTTAGAAAAACAATGTGAAAAAATTAAATTGTGAAAAAAAATCAAAAATTAGCATATGAAAATATAAGTAGATATTTTGTATACCATTTTTTATCTTAACACTCTGTTTCACGAAGGAAATAGATTCTGTCAATTTAGAGTTCGACTTAGAGATAAGTAAAGTTTAATTAATAAAAATTTAGTCGTGATTCATACTCGAGTAATCATAAACAATATAATAAATATTTGGCAATAGAATTATCTAGTTGGTGGGAAAAAAATTGAAGCCTTTTTTAAGATTTATAATATATGTGTACCTCATTTCATTTAAAGGGTCATACTAAGTTGTGTATTAAGATTACTTGTTAAAAAAATTAAAAAATGAATTAATAGAAAACTTTTGTCTTTACAAACACAACTTTTAAAATTTAAAGTACACAATTTTCAAGATGATATTAATGTATTTGGTTTTTTATTCAATTATTTTTTATTTCTTTTATAGTCACTTAAAATAAATTATGTTTGATTTCTTAGCATATGTCAATTGT
>JBBPBP010009779.1:69374441-69408852 GCA_037974735.1 Cicer chorassanicum
CCATAATATTTTTTTTTACTAATAACAAAATATATATTATATATTTCATATCATGTCTTAAGTCTTAATGGTCGGTCATAATACTTTCTTTTAATAGATCCATTATCGATACTAATTATAACTATTTATTAGTTTTAATATGTTTTTAATTATAATAATAAAGTTTTTATAATTATGATTTTATTTGTTCTATAGTGATTTTTTTTGTCAACATCCCACCATGTGATCATTAAATGTAACATTCAATACAAATTCATTAAATATTAGGTGACATAATATCATACCACATGTACTATGTGTCATTTTGCAACCATTTGTTTATAGTGTAGAAAACGCAATAAACTATTTTATAATAGTTATTAGAAATCAGATCCGTGTTTGGTAAATCGATTGTTTTTTATTTCCATATATATAAATATTTTTGAATTAAATATTAATCGATTGGTTTAATATGTTTAATTATGAATCGATTGATCTCATTTATTTGATTTAATTTGTTACTATTATGAACTAATTAGTTTATAAATAATACAATTATTTACCATGTCACACTCTTTTAGAGTTTCCATTGTTTTACTCGGAGTAAGTTTGAGCAACCCTTCTTCTTCACTCGCCGTTGATGGATCTTGTATACAACAAATACTGGGCGACGGAGAATCGTTTTTTCCAGCCATCCTATAAATATTGATAACAAATATTAAACGTTGTTAATTAATATTTAGTGTTTAAATATATTAAATATAATGTATACAATGTTAGTTAAAATAATTAAATACCTTTTTTTAAAAAGGTATTGCAGTTGAGAACTCAGAATTGAATATCCAATTTGTTGAGTAAATAGAATTATGAATCGTGTGGGAGTACCTATTCTCTTATAAAGATGTTTCTTGTGAGAATTTAAACACGATGAGTAGTAATGAGATTGTATGATTTTTAATATTCCAGAAATAAAATATTATTTGTAATTAATCTAAGGGTAATTTATTTCTTGTAAATGTTTGTATGTCTTAGAAATTTAAGGTCAATGCAATATATCAATAATAGCCAATAAAAATTAAAAAATATAAAAATATAAATAGTAATTTGGAATTTAACAAACTCAAAAATGAGTAAAAAATTATCTTGCCATAGTTTTACTTTTGCTAGCATCACAATGACGATCACATTTTCGGTCTCACCAGCAGCAACGAATGAATTAAGTTCTTCAACATATTGACCAAATAATGTAACCGTAAACATGAATCTGAAAGATATAATAGTTGACATAATATATGTAAAAGATATAGAATAAAACGACCCTCTTGTAAGTCATTTTCGAACTAGTAAATCAAGGTTCTACGCACGATTTCATGTATTCTTTTAGCTAATAAAAAAGTTGCCGATTAATAATTTAAATTCAACGCATATGTGAAATTTATTAAAAAAAAATTAACCACACATAAAATTTATTATTAAAATAAAACAAACAAATAATACATACATTTGAATCCATGAAAATCATGTCAAGCAAGAATGAATGTTTGTCACGTGCAACATACCTGACAAACCATAATCGTACCACACGAACATTCGAAAATGCTATCGTTGTTTCTAGGAGCCATGGGTAGAATTGATATGAATTTGTTTTTATCTTTGGTAATATATAGACAAAACTCTACGACATTTAGGTTAAGACGATTATTACAAATACAATTTCAATCGATTATTACAATTAATTTTCGAAATTTTCAATATAAATGGAAACTATATGCCAAAATAATTTGATTATCGCATAAAAACTAAAGCGTTTAACTCAAGATTGATATTGGTTACAAACGAAGAACGTTCTTGGTTAGCGGAAAGAAAACAACAATATTAACTTATCAATATAAAAACTAATTATAAGACAAAAAGTAAATAGAGATAAGAAAAGAGATATCACACAAGAATATATCTTAGTTCACCCAACACGGGTTACGTCTAGTCCTCATAATATGTGAGATTTTCCACTAAGTGCTCAAAGCAAGAACGTTCTTGGTTTTCCCACAGCTTTTATAGATCAATCTTGATCTATTACGCAGTACTACCTTTCTACCTAGAAAGGATTTCCATAGGTTACCTTACACTCTTTCAAAAAGGATTTTACAAACTACATTTTAAATCATAAAAGGATTTTTACAAACTTCTCAAGCTATGTCAACAATATAGCCTTGAGTTACAAAGTAATGATTTTTGGTATTGTTAGATATTGAGGATACTCAACTCTTGTTTGAGAATAGATTCTAGATTCTAGAACTCAGTAAGTACTGATTCTAATATCACACTAAGGACAGAACTGAAACTTAGAATGATTGAGAAGCTCGAGTATGATTGAATAAGTGATGTTTTGCTTGACACTTTGAGTTCTGATTTGTTCTTCATCGTGAAGATTTATTTATAGGCTTCAAGAAAGCTTATGACATCTAATTTAGCCGTTGGAGATAGCCCAGCTGTCATGAATAAGTGAATGGATAAGATCAGCCATAAAGAAAAAATGTTCTTGCTGAAAACAGGAATGTTCTTGTGATCCAAGAACGTTCTTCGAATTTGTCTTTGAGATGAGCTGACTTATGTTTTGATCTTGACAATTTTCTAAGGTGATCCCATGCTTTGAGTCACGTGTGCAGGTCTGTTTGAAAGTACAACAGCAATGTCTTTTCCAGCTTGTCAGTTTGTACTTGCACTTGCATAACTTGGAGAATGAAGTTGCTTTATGTTTTTTTGAGAAGCAAAGTGTTTTGCCTTTGAATTATGGAGTAATTCTTGCTTAGATTGATCCTTGTATATTTCTGATGAATATATGGAATGGATTACAATTCCTGGATCTAATCTCTTATATAGAAATCTGATCATTCTTGTTAATCTACAGATGTGGAAAACGTTTTTCGTTTTCCAGAAATCTGTCAAGAACGTTCTTCGTTTCACTAGTTTAGCTTTCTTTATTTTAATGTGATCAGCTTAGTAATGCTTGGTACCTATCTTGTTTAACAATCTCAAATACACATGTTAAATGCCAAAACACTTAGAATCCTAATTAGAAGTCTTAATGAACCTTTTGTTTAATTACCATCAAAACATTAATTTGTGATTTTGTCTCAATAATCTCCCATTTTTTTATGACGACAAACATGTTAATTCATATTTTAATTGTGATTCTAAAAATGATTATAGAGAGCTTTTTAGTTAAAAAAAACTCCCCCTCAATGTATGCTAATCATTTGAACCAAAGTATAATTTTCATTGATATAGCAATAAAATTATGATCATACAAGAGGTTCAAAACAAAAAAATACAGAAGTAGTCATACAAAAAAAGAACTTCTGAACTTGCTTAAAATCTAAATAACTTCCCCTTTGTCATGGCAAAAAGGAATAGGAGAGTATGCTAAAACTAAATCAGAAAGATTGCGAATGGGAAGACCCCTCAGATGATGGAGACAGGGACGACTGAGGTATGTTTGGAAAAGATGGAAGAGGATTGGGCATGGGAGGTTCAAGACCGAGCTTTGGAGCCAGCTGGGTAGCCATCCAATCCCTCAAAATAGCTTGCTCTTTTTCCTGATGTGCTTGCCTAGCAATGATAGTCTGAAGAGCAGCAAATATTTTGGGGATTTCCTTGTATGTGTTTGATGTTTCCCTTTCCATTTTGGTCCTTTTAAAAGGACTCTGATTATCTTCAATTGGAGTGGATAGAGGAGTATGTTGAGATGGTGCTGCAGTGGTACAAAATATGGACAAAGTGGCAAATGCGGTATTAATGTGACGAAGAGAGTTTGTAGGAGCGGAATGATTAGGCACAGATGGGCCAGCTATGTCTGAATCTAGAAAGACCAGATATTGGCTTATTCCAAATATGGAGGATTTTTTTTTTGTGGTGACACAAAAGTTGGTGACATCAAGGAATTGTGTTGTGGTTGAAGTGGAGGACAGTGATCACCATGGTTCATAAAAGTAGTGGAGTTTAGAGACATAGGAACAGTTGGGAATACTTGATCTGGGAGCGGATTCAAATTTTGTGGAGCAGGAAAAGGCGGAGAACGATCTTCAACATGTTGTTAAGAGGGAGAACGTTCTTGATGTGAAGGTTTTTCAACATTGATTCTAATGGAAGAGGTGCTGGCAGACCTTTTTCATTTAGTGGTAGGTGGAATGAAAGTAGCTTTTGGTGAGGGTGAGATCGAGGGAATCTGTTTCATGTGTGAAATATTTTTCGAGGAAAATTTGGATATCTTGATGTGAGAGGATTCAGTCAATAGAGGGATATTATGATATCGAAATATTTTGGAGAAAGTCATAACATATGGGACGATGTTTCTTTTGTAATCCTTGTTGATAGAAGTAATCATGTGGTGGATTATTAGGTAGGGCAGATTCAGCTTCTTGCAGTGAAGAAGATGATAAATGACTAACGCGTCATTATTAGTAACGTATTCATGACTGCCACAACGAGGAAGTATTGAATGCTAACTAATGCTATTAAAAATTTTAGGAAGTGGTTTTAGGTCAGCTGAGAAGTGGCTTGTAGACCTAACAATGAACAACTCTTGAAACACTTCCTTTTTGGTAGTGTTTAAGGCTGAGTACCAATTATTTCCATAAACAGTTGGTCTTTCAGTGGACATGTCAAGAATAGAGGCAAGAATGAAAGGATTCAACCGTATTTCAATGCTCTTCAATTTTGACACAATGAGGGATTTATCTGCAAAGGCTTCAACTTTGCAGTAAAATGCTCGAATAACATCAGGATAATAGAAGTCAGATATTTTAAGAAAATCAGTCCATCCAAGGGCATTAGTGTGATGCTAAATGGAGATTCCTTCGTATTGTAGGTTTTCAAAAGTGAAAACCCGACCAATGCCAATAGGTCTCTTAGCCCATTTGTCATGATAGAGTTTTTAAACATTTGAAGGAATCAAGGGAGGAATAAGAACTTTGGAGGAAGATGGTTTTGTTGAGGATTTAGTGGTTGTTAGTTTGGAGGATTTTCGTGGTTCTGGGTTTGAAGTTTTGAGTGGAGAACATTCTTGGGTTGATGGTCTGAGCGAAGAACGTTCTGGGTTTGAAGGTTTTTGTTTTGAATTTTTAGGGTTTTTCAATTTTATGAAGCTAGAAACTGAGAAAGTGTTGAAGAAGAGTTGGATTTGGGAATTGTAACATCCTCTAAAATTATTAATTAAAATAATTTGGATCTATAAATATATATTTTCCAATATTAAATTTGGTGTGGTAATTATTTGCCTTGTTCGACTTATTGTGGTAAAGTTGTTAGTAAGAATTATTTAGTAGATGTATTTTTTATCTCTAAGGCAAGAAGAATTTGGGCTAAGGGTTGTGGCTTAGTGTCACACAATCCATCTGTATGAGTAGAAAGTTGGGTTGGGAGTCTGTGCCTTGTTTTTGATGAAGGTTAACTAATAATAATAATAATAATAATAATAATAATAATAATAATAATAATAATAATAATATTTTCTCCCTTCTATTCCTTATTCAGGCCCAACACTATCTACCCAATAATATTCCCTTTAAATAGAAAGGAATACTGAAACCCTAGCCACAATCACAAACCCTATTTCACAAACCTTTTACAAACAAGATTCTGTAAAGAATATCAAAACCCTAGCCACCATCACCATCACTTCTTCTTCTTCGTACATCAAAAAGCTTGAAACTTCTTTTCCCTTGTGAACAACTTTGTGGGGCTTAGAGATTTGTACTAGGAAGAAAAACGGCCAAGGTAAGGGCTTTTCCCCACACAAATTATAGTTAGACCGTTGGTTGGATGACATGAAATTAATAATTGTGATTGCTTGCTTTTTGAAAGAAATAATATGTAGACTAATGAATTAAAATAATAAAACCCCAATCCTTTGTGTTAAGTTTATTATATAATATATGATTTTTTAAAAGTAAAGTATGAATTTTGATGTTATACGTGACGAGGTTTTGATTTTTATGGCGAATATGAAGTAAAGTATGAATTTTATGTTATATGTAATAAAATTTTAATTTTTATAATGAATATGAAAGAAGAGTTGAATTTGTATGTTATATGTGACAAAGTTTTATGATTATGTATGAGTTGGAGTTGAATCTTGTTTGTTATATATGTTAACGTGTTAATCTTTATGGTGTGTATGATACCAAGTCTTGATTTTTCTGTGTATGTGGTGAAAGTTATGATTTTCATGATTATTTGTTATGGGTATGTGATCTTAGTGATATGTATATAAGATAATGACTTTAAAAAGTGATTTGAATGCATATGACATGATTCTTAGTGGGTTGTGTGGAAATATATCTCTTGATAATATATCATCATATCATGTCATGGCATATGCATCTGTGTGGAAGTTGCCTTAGTGGCAGGTTTTCCCCATTGGTATGGGTGATTTTCTGTGTGGAAGTTGCCTTAGTGGCAGGTATATCCGGATCATATAGTTTTAGGAGCATGCATCATGTATATATTTTTGTTATGCAATTTATTGGTTTGTATATTTTTCTTTTAAATTGGAAGTTTTTACTCTTATATATTGTGTTATTCTTCTATATGTTTAACTTTGGTTTGATGTGGATGATGGATAAAACTGACCCTTACAACAACATTTTAGGTACTAATGAGTTCGAGGAGATTCAAGAGTAGTTGATGAGTATTAATGTGCGGCGAACGGGGGATAAAAATGGGTTTTCAATACAATTTTGTAATGATAGAGTTGCCGCAATATTTCTAAGTTTATTTTTAATTTTTTGTCACCGACTTTTAAAATGCACTAGGATTCTAGAAATACAGAAGTGGGTTCCCTTCCGTCAGGAATTATTGTTTTTCTTGTTATAATCTTGAATAAACATTTTCTTAATAAAATTAAATAAACGTGGTTGTTACTAATTATTTGCATGAATAAAGGTTAGGTAGTTAGATAAAAAAAAATTGTCGTAAATCTTTCTAAACAATATCTTTTCATGTAACGTTTTGGATCAAAAAATCTGGGGCGTTACAGGAATTGTTGTTTTTGTTTTAGAGGGAGTGGATTTGGATGAAACCACTTTGGAAGGGTTTTTTTTCAGGTTTTGGGGATTTTTAAGAATCAGAGGGTTGTGATGAAGTAGCAGATTTTGGTTTGGGAGTTTGTGGTGGTGGTGAAGGTTCAGATTCATCATCAGAGATGGTATAAATTGTTGTGCCAATGTTGTTTGTTTTGGATGTGCCAATACCTGCCAAAACGCGCATTGATCTTCTTTTAGAAGATGAAGTGCTTGAGTTAGGGTTGAGAGTTTTACGGAGATGTGGTGGAGCTTGCCTGAGTGAGGGAGTAGTGCATTTATGTAATGGAGGAAGTACGGTGGAGGGTGGAGCAAGTATGATTGGTTGAGGACTTGACTCCGGATATGAAGACATGTAGTCAGAGAATGTTTTCTCTAAAGACGAATGTGGTGGTGTTGGTCGTGGTGGAGGTGATGGTGAACGCTTTGGAGACGGTGAAGGAGATGGTGATGGTGTTGGTGGTCTGGGGTTTTTGCATGTTGTGGTTTTGGTACGAGCCATTTTTTTGAAACAAAATGAGAGTTTGAGGAAGAAGGAGACAAAAGGATGAACTTTTTTCAGAGGAAAAGTGTGAACTTGTTGTTTAGTGGATAAAGATGAACGATTTTGGGTTTTTGCAGTTGGTTTGTGAGTGGAGAGAGTGGCACACGTGTGATTTGATTGATAGGGCATTTGTTTATTGGGAAGGAGGAAAGTGAAGATGATGTGGCAGAATAAGCATGGGTATTCGTTACCTTTTGTAAAGTAGCAGACGTTTCAGTTTCAAAAGCTGATTTTAAATTTTTTCTTCACAATGAAAACGAAGAATGTTCTTGAGCTGTTTGTTGCAAACAAGCACAAAATGGAGAACTTTCTCCGTTATGACCAATGATCTGGTTATAATTTTAACTATTCTGAGTGGGATTTCTAATGATTTTTAATCGTTCTTTGATAGAATTAAAGCTTTCTTCAACAAGAGACTTTGTAAAAATGTCAGCTAACTGATTCTTTGTATCAACAAAGATTAATTCAATTTCCTTTTTATTCACATGATCCCTAATAAAATGATGTTTTATTTCAATATGTTTGGATCTTGAGTGCTGAATAGGATTTTTAGACTAGTTAATGGCATTGTTATTATCATAATAAATTGGAATATGAGAGTAACTTACTGAAAAGTCTTCAACTTGATTTTTGATCCATAAAACTTGGGAGCAACAATTTACTGCTGAGACATATTCTGCTTCAGTGGTTGATAAAGCAATCGTGTTTTTCTTTCTACATGACTAGCTTATCAATGCTTCGTCTAGGAGCTGACATGCACCACTTGTGCTCTTTCTTTCGATTTTATCACCGGCATAATCAGCAACACAATAAGCTACAAAATCAAAATGAAAACCTTTGCTATACCAAATGCCAAGATCAGTAGTACCGACAATATAACGAAAAATTCTTTTCATAGCGGTTAAGTGAGATTCTTTTGTGATGATTGAAACCTTGCACAAAATCCTATTGCGAAAACAATGTCATGCCTACTTGCAGTTAAATATAGTAATGAACCAATCATACCCCTGTATTCTTTTTTAGATATTGATTGTCCATTTTCATCTTTGTCTAAAGAAGAGGATGGATGCATGGGAGTAGTCATAATTTTGGCTTCACTCATTTTATATTTTGTTAAAAGGTCCTTTATATATTTTTCTTGACATAAGAAAATTCCCTCTTTATGTTGTTTAATTTGTAATCTTAGAAAATACCTCAATTCTCCCATCATGCTCATTTCAAATTCACTTTGCATGAGATTTGAAAAATCCTCACACATTTTTTAATTTATTGATCCAAAAATAATATCATCAACATACACTTGAACAATGAGTATATCATTCTTATTTGTTTTCTTAAAAAGTGTTGTGTCAATATTTCCACGGGAAAATCCATTTTTGATAAAAAAAGGAACTTAATCTTTCATACCAAGCTCTAGGGGCTTGCTTTAAACCATATAAAGCTTTATTGACTTTAAAAACATGATTTAGTTTCTTTTGATCTTCACAACCTGGAGGTATACGAACAAAAACTTGTTCATTTAAAAAGCCATTTAAAAATGCACTTTTAACATCCATTTGAAAAAGTTTGATATGTTTATGAGATGCATATGCAAGAAGAATTCGTATGGCTTCTAACCTTGCAACTGGAGCAAATGTTTCATCATAGTCTATTCCTTCTGGTTGGTTATAGCCTTGAGCAACTAACCTTGCTTTGTTTCTCACAACCTTACCTTCTTCATCTAGCTTGTTTCTGAAGACCCATCGTATTCCAATTATTGTTTGATTTAGTGCATCTGGGACAAGAGTCCAGACTTCAATCTTCTCAAATTGAAGAAGTTTTTCTTTCATTGCATCAATCCAAGATTGATCAACTATAGCCTCTTTGATGGATTTGGGTTCAATTTGAGATATCATTTCCATATTGCTGGTTACATTATCTTTAAATGACATTCTTGTTCTAATGCCATCAATTGTATCTCCAATGATTTGATTAAGAGGTTGATCACCTAGTAGTTTCCAACTTCTAGGAGGAGTTTGAAACGGAGATTGTTTATCAATCTCGTTTTCCTGGGGAACAATCTGCTGTGACTATTCAAATTGTTCTTCCTCCTCATCATCTTTCTTTTTTAAATCAAGATCATCAAACTCATCAAATAGTACATGCATACTTATTTCAATAGTTTTGGTTTTCAAATGAAAGATGTGATATCCCTTAGATTCTGTTGAATATCCTAAAAATATAGCTTTGTCCGATTTTGCATCAAACTTTCCTAAGCTATCTTTGTTGTTTAAGATATAGCAGTAACAGCCGAAGATGTGAAAATATGAAATGTTTGGTTTCCTATTTTTCCAAATCTCATAGGGTGTTTTGTTTATAATTTTTCTAATGGAAACACGATTCAAAATGTAACAAGAAGTGTTTATAGCTTCAGCCCATAAATACTTTTCAACATTTGATTCTTCCAAGATTGTTCTTGCCATTTCTTGCAATGTTCTATTTTTTCTTTCAACAACTCCATTTTGTTGGGGATTCTTGCACAGGATAGATTATGAGAGATGCCGAGTTCATCAAAAAAATGTTTTAAAAGATGCATTTATGAATTCACCTCCATGATCACTTCTTACAACAATTATATTGGATTCTTTTTCATTTTGAACTTTTTTACATAAGGTTTTGAAAGCATCAAATGCATCATCCTTTTGTTTTAAAAATTGTACCCATGTGTATCTACAAAAATCATCAACAATGACAAATCCATATTTCATACCTCCTAGACTAGTGGTTTTGATGGGACCAAAAAAATCAATGTGAAGCAGTTCAAGAGCCCTTTTACTTGATATAAATTCTTTTGAGTGAAAACTACTCTTAACTTGTTTTCCCTTTGCACAAGCTTCACATATTTCATCTTTATCAAAGCTTATTTTAGGAAGTCCTCTAACAAGATCTAATTTTGATAAATTTGAAATTGTTTTCATACACACATGTCCAATTCTCTTATGCCATATCCATTTGTCTTTGTTAATGGACATGAGGCAAGATTCAACTGGTAATTCTTCAATGTATAAAATATAGAGGTTTTTCTTTCTAGATGGAGAAAATAAAATTTCACCATAGTTTGCCATTCTTATTTCACATATGATTGGTTTGAAAATAACTTCAAAGCCATTATCACAGAGTTGACTAATGCTTAGAAGGTTATGTTTCAATCCTTCAACATATTGAACATCATTGATTTTGGTAGAATTTACTTTACCTATGGTACCTTTGCCTTTGATTTTTGCTTGATCATTGTTCCCAAATGTTACGAACCCTCCATCCTTTTTGATAAAGGACATGAAGCAATTTTTGTCACATGTCATATGTCTTGAACAGCCACTGTCCAAGAACCATGAACAGCCATTGTCTATTCTTGACTCAGAGTGGCCAATCTTCGATCAGGAGGAACATCTAGTGATTTGTTTTAAAAAAGATTTAGAAAGCTGAGCAGTAACTGGTTTTGGTAAAATTCCAGAATATTCTTCTTTTGTTATATTTGCTGGAGAACGTTCTCCTTTTTTTTTTCTTCTGATTTTGATAAAACATTTTTTTTGCTCCAGAATGTTCTTCTTTTCTGAAGATCCTTTTGTTCTTAAATTTTTTATCTCTCTTCTTAAAATAGCATGCAAATTCCAGATGTCCAATGTTGCTGCAATATGAGCATTTGATTTTACATTTACTTTCTTTTCTTTCAGGAACAAAGAAGTTTTCCTACATTTTGATTTTTTGAGTTTTATTATAACCAAACCCAGCTTTATCGAATACTCCTAATTGAGATCCCATGATTTTTTTGAAAGGTTTCAGTAGCTCTAATGAAATTTGACAATTTTTAATAAGTTCAACTTCAGCTTTAAGGAGAACATTATCCTTTTGAAATGCAGAACGTTCTTGATTTTCTTGACTTTCAGTTTTAAAATCCTTGAGTTGAGATTCTTTCAGATTTTGAATGATCTCTTTAAGTTTATCATTCATAGCCTGAGTTTTCTCTTTCTCTTCTTTTCTTTGTGAAATTTTTCTTTAAAGGAGCTACACTTTTGAACAAGAATGTTTGAATCATTTAGCAAGTTATCAAATTCTTTTCCCATTTGTTCACATAAAAGACAAGGTTCAGAATTTGTTACCTCTATATCTTCAGAGTTTGCCATCAAACATATGTTGACTTCTTTGGGTTCATCTGTTTCTGATTCATCAGAATCATCCCAGGTCATCACCATTGATTTCTTCTTGAAAGGAAATTTCTTTGGTGCTCTTTTGTTCAAGGGACATTCAGTTTTATAATGTCCTTGTTTGTTGCATCCGAAACAAGTGATTTTACTTTTATCTACTTCAGTTTTGAAGTCCTTTTTATCTAGAGATCCTTTTTTAATTTGATCTCTTCTCCTCATCATTATCTGTACCTTTCTTGTGACGAGAACAATTTCTTCATCAGTATCTTCTTGGCTATCTTCTGAATCACTTTTCTCATTTGATTGTTGCATGCTTGGTGAATTCTGAGATGCCTTTAAAGCTATTATTTTTCCTTTCTTTACAGGTTTATCTTCCCGTAACATCACTTCATGTGCCCTTAGAGTTCCAATAAGTTCTTCCAATTCTAATACCTTAAGATTTTGGCTTGACTTATAGCTGTTACCATTAGTCTCCACATGATTGGAAAACATCTCATGATCTTTCTTACCCTGTCTTTCACCGAATAAGCTTTGCCAAGAGAACACATTTCATTCACTAAGGTTGTGAATCTTGACTACATTTCATCGATTGTCTCTCCTTCATTCATTTCAAATAATTCGAACTTCCGTATGCCAATGTCTATTCTTGTTTCCTTAACATGGCTTGTTCCTTCATGGTGAGTTTGCAATGTGTCCCATACTTTCTTTATCGTATCACATTCATCTACTCTTTCACTTTCTTCCATACTTAAAGCATATGATAAAAATAATTGAGCTTTTGGGTTTAGAAGTACCTTAGATTTTTCATCTGCTTCTTTCTTTTCTGCAGATGTTGAATTGGTTTGATCTACTCTTGGTATGAAATCTCCATTTGTGATGATGCGCCACATACCAATGTCTTGTGACTTTAGAAATAACTGCATTTTGCTTTTCCAGAAATAATAATCTGAGCCATCAAAGTATGGTGGTCTGCTAGATTACCCTCATTCAGCAATGTATTTAGCTTTTCACATTATCTTCCTGAATATTTTGCTCTAACACTTTTTGGGTGTTAATCTTTAGAGACTAGCTCTGATGCCAATTGATGTAATCATTTCAATTATAAGGAAGGGGGTTGGAATTATAATTGCCCCTTTTTAAAAAAAAATTCTATTAAAAACTAAAACGTTTAACTCAAGATTGATCTTGGTTACAAACGAAGAACGTTCTTGGTTAGTGGAAAGAAAACAACAATATTAACTTATCAATATAAAAACTGATTATAAGACAAAAAGTAAATAGAGATAAGAAAGGAGATATCAAACAAGAATATATCCTGCTTCACCCAACACGAGTTACGTCATGTCCTCAAAATATGTGATATTTTCCACTAAGTGCTCAAAGCAAGAACGTTCTTGGTTTTCACACAGCTTTTATAGACCAATCTTGATCTATTACACAGTACTACCTTTTTACCTAGAAAGGATTTCCACAGGTTACCTTACACTCTTTCAGAAAGGATTTTACAAACTACTTTTTAAATCATAAAAGGATATTTACAAACTTCTCAAGCTATGTCAACAATATAGCCTTGAGTTACAAAGTAATGATTTTTGGTATTGTTAGAATATGAGGATACTCAACTCTTGTTTGAGAATAAATTCTAGATTTTAGAAGTCAGTAAGTACTGATTCTAATATCACACTAAGGACAGAACTGAAACTTAGAATGATTGATAAGCTTAAGTATGATTGAATGAGTAATGTTTTGCTTGGCACTTTAAGTTCTGATTTGTTCTTCATCATGAAGCTTTATTTATAGGCTTCAAGAGAGCTTATGACAGCTCATTTAGCCGTTGGAGATAGTCCAACTTTCATGAGTAAGTGAATGGATAAGATCAGCCATAAAGCAAAAATATTTTTGCTGAAAACAAGAATGTACTTGTGATCCAAGAACGTTCTTCGAATTTGTCTTTGAGATAACCTGACTGATGTTCTGATCTTGACTGTTGTCTGAGGTGATCTCGTGCTATGAATCACGTGTGCAAGTTTGTTTGAAAGTACAACAACAATGTCCTTTCCTGCCTGTCAGTTTGTACTTGCACTTGCATAACTTGGAGAATGATCTTGCTTTATGTTTTTTTGAGAAGCAAAGTGTTTTGCCTTCAAATTATGGAGTAATTCTTGCTTAGATTGATCCTTGTATATTTCTGATGAAGATATGAAATGGATTACAATTCTTGGATCTAATCTTTTATATAGAAATCTGATCATTCTTGTTAATCTGCAGATGTGGATAATGTTCTTCGTTTTCCAGAAATTTGTCAAGAACGTTCTTCGTTTCATTGGTTTAGCTTTCTTTATTTTAATGTGATCGGCTTTGTAATGCTTGGTACATATCTTGTTTAACACACTCAAATACACATTTTAAATACCAAAACACTTATAATCATAATTAGAAGTCTTAATTAACCTTTTGTTTAATTACCATCAAAACATTAATTTGAGATTTTTTCTCAACAAATATGAGTTGTTACTATATACAAAATTAATTTTCTTAATTATGAATTTATTTGTCCAAATTGATTTTATTTGCCTGTTATAACTTTTCATAATTATGATTTTATTTGTCCAAATTAATTTTTTTTTTGCTAACAAATCGTCATTAAATGGGTAGAATTGATACGAATTTGTAATTATCTTTTGGTACAATTTCTTAATTTATAAACAAAAGACTACGACATTTAGGTTAAGACATTATTACAAATACATTACAAACGATTATTACAATTAATTTTTCAAAATTGACATTTTAAAATATTTCCGAAAAATTATGCCAATCTAAATGGAAACAATTGAAAAACTAATTTGATTATTGTTATTCAACAATTTGACATTTAGTATTTGTACGACATTTATGGAAAAAAATTAGTCATAATATGAGATGTTACAATATGTCAAAGTGATTTTCGTAATTATAACTTTGTTTATCCAAATTGATTTTTTTTTTAACATATCATCATTAGTTGTGAGAAATCATTAAATAGCAAATGACTCATATCATGCAACGTGTACTATATGCCATTTTGCAAGGCATTTGTTGATAGTGTAGATTCTGTTTGCTATGTTTTACTATCAAGGTGACCAAGATAAGTAAGTACATTGCATCTTTCAATTAATTAACTAATTTTTAAAATCCAAAATCAAGTTGAAACTATAATGGCATTAGTATACAGTGCACTTTTGTTTACAACTTTGCTACCTACACTTGTTTTGCTACTCACACCCCATCAAATTTTCATAAAATTATAATACTTAAAATACTCTTTACTATTTCAATCATACTTAAACTCTATTTTTTCTCTTTCTCTCTTCATCACGGTCACTCACCTCCTAATATCTCACATCTATATTACATACTCATAACTCACACCTCTAACTCATATTCATTCATAAGTCACACCCCTCACTCTAGGTTTATTTAATGTTTTTATGAAAACTTTGTTGATATTATACATGGGGAAGAATTTGATGCATGATCAACATTAAAATTGATAAAAGTTTTTAAAAAAAATAATGAAATTAATGATAATGATCTTAAAAGAAGATATGAGTGATAGTTGAGAATTAGTTCAACTAAGTAAGAGGAAAACATGGTAATTTAGAGAAACTAAACAAAGATGAATTGGAGAGGCAATATACGTCCCTTAATTATAAAAGGAAGTGAATATCGACCTGCAACTATCACTATGAAATTATTCTTGTTATTTCACTGTGAAGAAGATTTCTGATTTTGTAACTACTGCTACATTTCACATGTATTACCTAACCTATGTTTTTGAAAACTTTACCAGTTTTTTTGTTTATGTGGCATGGGTTGCTCATATCATTATTATCCATTAATTGATCCTCCTCTTTCTCTTTTTCTGAATGAAGTTTTCATCAAGCTCGACGATATATGGGGTATGTTGGAAATTTTTGCCTTTCTTCTCATTCCATAAGCAATATATTTTTATTTCCATTTTGTTATTCGTCATAATTTATATATGTTGTTTTGTTCAGGTCATCTGGGTACTACTGCATTTGCATTTTTCTGCTTCTACCTTCTCCTTGCAAGAGTAAGTGCAAATGACAACATGAAACACATAAACAAAATCGAGCCCTTAAACTGTAAGAAATATATATGGAGTTCGATGAAAGAAAGAGTCTGATGGAACAAAATGCAAAGTTAGTCCAAATCTGCATCAAAAGATTATTAATAGTTGCTCCACCATCAACCCTAAGCAAAAACTAATCTTTCTTATATTCATCAATACCATAATCTTTGTTCATTGAGTCAATAACATATTTTACTTGAAAACATTTGCTCTCAAGAACAGCTCGAGCAATGTGAGCCTTGTCCTTATACCTTGTAATTCCCATACAAACTCATCGAACATCATCACACCACCATGGAGCAAACAATCCATTAAAAGCGGGAACAAAGTAAACTCGGCTGGTGCATTCAACCTCTAATGCAAAAGTCTTTATATCTTTAACACTAGAAATGAGACCGAGATTGTCTCTAAGCCATTTCACCACAGCTCCAGCAATCGCAACAAATCCTTCGAGTGCATATTTGGTTCGCTCCAACCTATTTTGCCCTCAAAGGATTTGTTCCAAAATTTGTTAATAGACCAAGCTTCCAATTTTCAACTCATTCCCCTCCCAAGAAAAGCTTGAACGCTGTCTTCTTTCATCTAAGTGTTTGTGTGAAAGTGATTTCTCATTTCCAATGGGACTGATGCAATATACGTGTAGTTCAATATGCTTCACCTCTAGACCAATTTTCTCACAACCATTGAAGAAAATCGATTTGTTTTCCTTTCCTACGCTGCGTCTCCAGCTCGTCAGAAAAGTTGGCCAAGGCAACACTACATCTTCTGCAAGCACAAGACTCTGTAAAAGCTATAAAACACTAACACATACACGAACATCTGACATGACAAAGACAATGACACGGGTATAACCATAATTTCAAGAATGCAAACTGTATATTATTGAAGATGAAATGGTGAGCTTGAAGCTCTTACAGTTGAAAGTAGAAGATAAATCAGAGTTCTAAGAATTCCTAAACCAGAGCTAGGATCCTAACGAGAGAGAATATCTCTTAATCAATTTTAACCTAAATACATCATAATGTCATACAATAAGGGAATGTAGTAACTAACTTCTATTCTCTAAACAATGTATCCATTAGGCTAAAGCCCAATACTAGTGTCCTATTAGACACAGACATCGATAATAATTCGAGAAAATAGGAGTCGTTGTATGTAATCACAAGTGTCAATGTCTTATCAATATCGGATACCGACTCGTGTGAGATACTTAGACAAACATTTCAATATATAGTGTCAGTGCTATATAAAGTAAAAGTGAAATCTTGGGATACCATGGTTATCATCATTCCCATTTGGAGAAACTTTAGTCCTATCACTGTGCTTGTAACTTTTGAGAAGAAAGGAAACAGTCTGTATCAAAATTTCATATTGTTTCACATCTACAAACACCTTTAATATTGCCAAATTTATTATGAATAGCTTCCACCTGTAATAACCTTTCCTTTTTCTAAGAAAAACAGGAAAGAGTAAATGAATCCTAAAGGGAACCTATAAGAAACTCAAAAGAAAAAAACTATTAGATGAAACGATGATCTTAAAAAATGTCAGATAACCATCAAGTGCGTAAGTGGCAAGGCAAAGAACACCTCCCTGAAAATGTAGTTTTCTCAAAGTGCATATTTGTATTGACAATGAATTTGACTAAATCACAATAAATTTGGGAAAAACTACACTTTATAACTTTAACAGAATTATTATGCATCTGTGCTTTCATTAAACTCACTGTCTAATAATCATTAATTAATTAATTACTAACTTTTTCCATATTCCCCTATAAAAAAATACATTTGTTAAAACACTATTTTGACCAGTATTTGAAATTTTGAGACTTCAAAGGTAATTTGATGAACATTTGAATTGAACTTCTATGTTTAATCCATTGCCCCAAACATATAGATATTCTATGGATTAATTGTATATGTGAAAAAAAAATATTCATATAAAATGCGTTAAAAAGAAATAGTTTTACTCCAACCCGGTCTAGTTCATCAAACCAACCGAATCATAGATTTTCACCGATTTTGGCCAAGTCTCGCTTATTCTTACATTGGTATATTAGGCGAGTCAACTTGGCCATATCACATGTTTTTTGTCCAACCGGTCGGTATGAACCGGTTTTTAAAACACTTTGCAGACACTAACTGTATGTATTTACGCAGTCGGTGATTGTGTAATCATACGATTGAGATCGAACGGTCTAGATATTAAATTCAGTAATTGTTTTAAAAAAAATATTTAATTTGGTTTGAAATTTGAACCATTTGATCAAAATCGGACGATCACATAGTCAGAGTCACTGACTACATAAATGCGTGCAATAAATGATTGCATCAAATCTAAATGACTAAATTGCACTTTTAGTTCTTTTTGCTTGATCGAGTTTTTGGATAGGTCTTTTATGTTTGTTTTTGTCCAACTAGGTCCTTTAAGTGATATTTCGTTTGCAACGTTAACCTTTATGTTATTGTTAGTTTGCAAAAATGTCATTTTCCGTTGGTTCCGTTATAAAAAACGTCATGTGACCGTTACAATGTTAACATGTGCATAATAATGTCGATATGACAAATTACAAATGTAAATAATTCTCAGATTGGTCCTTTAAGTTTTGGAAAAATACATTTATTATCCTCTAAGTTTAAATCAGTTTTAACTCAGACACAATTTTCATTTTTTACCTCTTCACCATCTTCCTCTTCCATTCTATTTTAAATAACCTAAAACACCAAATTTGTAATTCCAATAGAAAAATTCAAAACGTCATCCATGTGAATTAGAAAAAAAAATCAAAACAAGAAACTCATCATTCCAACAATAATTAAAAGTGAGTAGTTGTAAATAAAGAGAAATCCACCATAAGTCTACTAAAAATAAATGAGTTGTTCGTACACTCAGGAACTAGATCAAACATAATGAAATTCAATATTCTGTTTCTTACAAGTATCAAGCACGCACATAAAGAGGTGCATTGTCTAAGAACATTTGAGTTGGTATGAGTTGGAGGACTATGCGATGTCTCCTTAACTTTGTTATAGTGTTTTGATGTATGTGAAACTAAAGTTTAACACGTACATGTTATTGTAGCTTTGTTGATCTCAATATCCACCAACCTTGAAAATAAGAAAACTTGTGATAGAAGACTTATAGTTAATCAAATTATTAGTTAAAATAGTCTAATTGGTATTTTAGTTATATTAGGATCCATTCGGAGTGGTAGTGAGTTTCTGATTTTTTGTTTTGAAAGTCAATTTCAAAACCAAACATGTTCGGGTAAAATGGGGTATAGGTTTTTTACTTACTTTCAAAACAATTTTTCCTGAAAACTCAAAACCAAAAAAATAAGTTTTATAATTTTTGTTTTCATTTTAAAATTAATATGTCACCATTCGTAGACATAAACACCACTCTAACAACCATCAACCACCACCTCCATCATCAACGACCATCTACCTCCGGCCACTGCCAACACCACCATCTCCTGTCGTCGCCATCACTACCGACCACCATCTACGACCACCGCTAGGGTTGTACATGAGTCAGTTTGAGGCGAGTTTGGTCAAAAACAGTATCCAAACCATGTAGGGATCCCAGTTTGGATCTAAAAAATAAACTGCCATTTACAACATTGGGTTAGTTTGGGTCAAACCACTTTTTTTTGTTTAGATTGGGTTGGGTCCTGGTTTACCCAAATTCTTTTTATTTTTAGAATTATATTTTTAGCAACAAAACAAAACTATTTTACCATATTTTTTCCTAAAACATAATATAACTTATTGTCACTATTGTTTTAGCATCAAATATTCACACATACAATAAATATCAAAGATATAAATTTTATCATAAAATACTTGCACGCATGAAAATAACCAGAGTTGTAGGTGCTTAAAATAACATAAAATATTTGCAAACATCAAAATAATCAAAGTGCAAGATACAAAATAAACAAAAAAAATGGTCGATCTATGGGCAAACCTTCTAAAATCTAAGGTTTAAAAAAAAAGTTAAAAAAAATTGAGAAATTGGGTGGTTCGGTTTTACCCAGGTCGGGTCCAATTTTACCTAATATCCAATTTAAGTAACCGGTTTTCTTGTTTTGAAAACCAAGTTAACTCATTCACCCTACCCAAACTGTTTTTCCAGGTCGATTCAAGTTTGTTTTACCAGTTTAGTCGAATTCACCCAACTCATGGATACTCCTAACCACTACCACCACCACCGATTATCATCTCCGACCACCTCCATCATCACCACCCACCCACATCTAACATACGCCACCACCATCTTTGACCACTCACCTCCCATCAGTGCCAACCACCACCCACCACCGTCCAACACTACAGTACCTGTCGACCATGCTCCGACCAACACCTCCAATTATCAACAGTCTCTTTTGACCGATGCAGTCGCCTTCGACGACCGATCACAACTATGATAGTCATCTTTCACAACTACTACTTTTAACCACTATTACCAAAATTATTATAATTAAATCAATTATAATTTTATAATTAAAAAAATAAAAATAAAAAATTACTTTAAATTAGTTTTACTTATCAATATTTTTTTATATTTGGTGAATTCATAATGAGATAACATAAAGAGAGCGATTCAATTCAAATAAAATATAAACTGAAACTCAACTAAAAATTGAAAAATCAAAATTGAAACTGGTTTTAGTTTTTGAAAATTTTATAACAGAAAACTAAAAGTCACCCCAAACATGGCCTTAGTAGTTTGTTTATATTACTATGTTTTCTAGAATGTTCTTCGGGTCGTTTAGATTATGACAACGATAATTATGATTTATTTATAATAGTATATATTAGTGTAATGTCCTCTTCCAGTAATCAATCAATAAAAAAATGGTTTTTAATTTTATTAGTTATTCCCATTTATTTATCTTTCTTAGCTTAGAGCCCTTTTTTATTTTTATTAGTTACTCTCATTTATTTATCTTTCTTAGCTTAGAACCCTAGCTTTTGTAGTGTTGGTAGGAAAACATCCTATCTACTTGTTAAGAAAATCAATCTTAATTATGCATGACATTAGGTGCATCTTGAGATTACTTTTGAAATTCATGGAAATGTATGGAAATAATTTGGAAGTCAATTTTACATTTATGAATTCATTCATTGTTACCCTAAACATGTTTTAAGAAATGAAGAAAGTAAAAGACAAAATACTTTCATGTTTTATTACTACAACCCTAAGTTGTTTATATAGGAAAAGAAATTACAATAGTAATACTGAGTAATAATGACATAATCATAAAATAAAAATAAACATAATAATATAAAATAAAAGAGAATCAAATCTGATTTATTTTGATTCTTCAACACCCCCCTCAAGTTGGTGCATAGATATTTGTCAAGCCTAACTTGGCTATAAGTCGCTCAAAATTGGGTCTTGCCAAATTTTTTGTCACGATATCAACAGTTTGCTGATTGGAAGTCACAAATGGCAGGCATATAATTCCAGCATCAATTTTTTCTTTTATGAAATGGCGGTCAATCTCAATGTGTTTGGTTTTATCATGTTGTACAGGGTTGTGAGCTATACTTATTGCTGCTTTGCTATCACAACAATTTTAAGGGTGAGTCAACTTTCATTGTAGTTGGTCCAAGAGTTTACGAACCCATAAAAGTTCACAGATTCCTTGAGCCATTGCTCTGAATACAGCTTCTGCACTGCTTCGAGCAACAACCCCTTGTTTCTTACTTCTCCAAGTGACTAAATTTCCCCAAACATAGGTACAATATCCAGTGGTGGATTTTCTATCAGTAATTGACCCTGCCCAATCAGCATCTGTAAATATAGAGACTGCTCTGTCGTTAGTTTTCTTGAAGCACAAACCCTTTCCAGGAATGGATTTCAAGTACCTTAAGATCCGATAAACTGCCTCCAAGTGTTCTTCATAGGGAGAATGCATGAATTGGCTTACAACACTCACAGAGAAAGCGATGTCAGGTCTAGTGTGGGCTAGATCAATAAGTTTGCTGACTAACCTCTGATATCTTCCAATCTCAACACGAACATTGCCTTTCTCCCAAAGTTTAGCATTTAATTCCATAGACGTATCTGCTCGGCTACACTCACTCATCTTCGTTTCTTACAAGAGATCTAGGATGTATTTTCTTTAAGAAACAACAATTCCCTTCTTTGAGCAAGCAACTTCCATACCAAGAAAATATTTAAGCGCGCCTAAATCTTTGATCTCAAATTCTTTTGTCAAATTTTTCTTCAATCTTTCCATCTCAAAATTGTCATCTCATGTGAGAATAATATCATCTAAATATACAATTAGAATTGCAATTTTACCAACACTAGAGAACTTCATGAACAGAGTATGGTCTAATTGTCCCTGCGTATATCCTTGCCTTTTGACCGACCGAGTGAATTTTTCAAACCATGCCCTTGGGGATTGCTTCAGACCATAAATGGATTTTTGTAGTTTGCACACATTTGAACCAAATTTATCTTCAAAGCCAGGTGGACTATCCATGTATACTTCCTCCTCTAAATCACCATTCAGAAAAGCATTTTTTACATCAAGTTGGTTAAGAGACCAATCTAAATTCATTGCCAAGGACAAGAGAACTCTAATAGTGTTTAATTTGGCAACAGGAGCAAAAGTCTCTGAGTAATCAATGTCATATGTCTGAGTAAACCCTTTAGCAACCAAGCGTGCCTTGTATCTTTCAACTGTGTTATCATAATTATATTTTACAGTAAATACCCATTTACAACCAACAGTATTCTTTCCTGTAGGTAACGTCATGACTCTCCAAGTTTGATTCGTCTCAAGAGCTCTCATCTCCTCAAAAACAACTTCCTTCCACTTTGGAATTTTTAGAGCCTCCTGTATATTTTTTGGAATTTCTGCAGCAGACAACTTAGAGGTAAATGCAGCAAATGAAGAAGACAATTTTGAGTATGACACATAATTAGACAAAGGATATTTAGTGCATGATCTAACAGGTTTTCTAATTGCAATAGGAAGGTCTATATCAGGATACTCGACGTGACTCTTAAGAACAGAAGAAGACTTAACTGTATCAAGATGATGTGTTGGATTATCTATTGGTTTGGAATCTTGGAAGGGTCGGAGAATGGGTCCTTCATTTCTCTGTTTATGGTTTCTTCTTTCAAAGACATTTCCCTTCCAAGTAGGGTCAATTGTAGTAAACCTGCTTTATGTCTCTTTATCTGAGTCATTATGTTGTGGCATTTCAGGTGGTCCTTCATTATTGTGATTTTGATCATTGTGATTTTGATTTGAAATTGTCTCCCCCAAATCTGTCAAAACCTCATTCATAAGTGGATTGAGTTTTAATATGGATTCTTGGGCATTTTCTTTTGGTGCATCAATATAAGTCTCAGAATTTTGTGACAACACTATATCACTTAAAGTAATGATGTTTTCAAAAGTCAAAGATGAATCTTCCTTAAAATTTCTCCCCTGAAGATGATTTTCAACAAAAGTAAACATCCATGGTTACAAAAATTCTTTTTGATTTTGGTTCAAAACATCGATAACCCTTCTGAGTTGGAGAGTAACTGGTAAACACACATTTTATTGCTCGTGGCTCGAGTTTGTCAAGGTGTTTATGTTCATGAACAAAAGCAGTGCAACCAAAAACTTTTAATGGCAAATCAGCAGAGACATTAGTCAAAGGAAAATAATTTCGAAAAACATCAAGAAGGGTATGAAAATCTAAAACTTTAGATGGCATTCGATTAATTAAATATGACGCAGTTAAAATAGCTTCACCCCACAAATATTTTGGAACCTTATTTGCAAATAGTAAAGCTCTAGCAACCTCAAGAAGATGCCTATTCTTTCTCTCTGCAATTCCATTTTGTTGGGGTGTATTAACATAACAACTTTGATGAACAACCCCATTTGCAAGAAAAAAATCGGACAAAAGTATATTAAAATATTCTTTACCATTATCACTTTTGAAGACTTGAATATTTGTTTAGCATTGAGTGTGCACCATTCTAAAAAAAAATATGACAACTTGTCCAACTTCAGATTTTTCTTTCAATAGATAAACCCAACAAATTCTAGTATGATCATCAATAAAAGTTATAAACCATTTTTTATTAGAAAAGGTGTTTATTCTATTAGGACCCCAAACATCGCTATGAATAACTGCAAATGGTTTTGATTGTTTATATGGTTGTGTAGAAAAAGAAGAACAGTGATGTTTAGCAAATTCACAAGTTTCACAATGAAATAAAGACGAATCCTTCTTAGAAAATAATTTAGAAAACAAATGTTTCAAATACGGAAAACTAGGATGTCCTAACTGTAAATTCCATAACATAATATCATCATTATTAGAAGAGACAAAAATAAATTAAAAGCAGGTACTTGTTTTTTGTTGGTCTTTGAAGTCAAGTCCATTGTCAAGATAATAGAGTCCTCCACTCTCCTTAACATTGCCAATCATCTTCCCCGTGCTCAAATCCTTGTAAGTGCAATGAGAATGAAAGAAGTTAGCTTGACAATTTATATCCTTTGTTAATTTAGTAACGGACAACACATTACATGATAAATTAGGAACATGTAAGACATCTTTTAAGGTTAACACAGGTGACAGAATAACAAAACCTTTTCCTGCAATGGCTGAAAGAGAGCCATCTGCAATTTTAAATTTGTGGTTACCTGCACAAGGACTATAAGAAGAAAACAGACTCGACTTCCCAGTCATATGATCAGTAGTACCAGAATCGATAATTCAAGTATGACTGGGAGTAACACTAAGTAGATAAGTATTTGGAAAATTACCTCTCTGAGCTATAGAGCAAGAAGGAGTTTGAGACTCAAGGAATTTGTACAATTGATCTAATTGTTCCTTGGTGAAAGGAGATGGGATTGAAGTAGACTGTTTCTCTTGATTAGAGGTACCAGCTTGGAGGGCATGACCTTCGTTTCCTTCTTTTTTCTTCCAATTTAGAGGTTTTCCATGGAGCTTCCAACATGTATCACGTGTGTGCCCTGGACGTTTGCAATGTTCGCACCATGGTTTCTTGCCATCTCTCTTCCCGTCTTCATTCTTAGTGACTAGGGCAGAGCTTTCAACCTCACCAACAGAAGGTGTCTTACCCATCATAACACCTTGTCTCGCCTCTTCTCTTCTAACTTCTGAGAACGCTTCCCGAAGTGATGGCAATGAAATCTTTCCCAATATTCTACCTCGGACTTCGTCAAGCCGCTTATTAAGCCCAACCAAGAACATGAATACTCGATCGTTCTCATGTCTCTTAAGAAACAAAACATTGTCCTCACATCACTTCCAATGATCATCATAGCAGAGATCCAATTCTTGCCATAGTGTCATCAACTCATTATAATAGGTAGTGACATCTCTATCTCCTTGTTTGGCATGCCACAATCGTGATTTGAGATCGAAAATTTGAGAAGAATTCTGAATGTTATAATATGCTTCTTGGACGGCCTCCCAATCTTCCTTTGCAGTAGGCAAAAACATAAAAGATTTTTTAATCATTGATTCCATATTACTAAGCAGCCAAGCAATAATAACAGAGTTCTCATATTTCCAAAACTTGTAATTCGGATCAGTTGTGGCAGGCATTTGCACCTCTCCTGTTAGGAAACCATATTTTTCCTTACCGTCTAGTATCAATCTTGTGGTTTGGGACCATTCGACATAATTTTTTCCATTGAGTTTTTGGATTTCAACCTTGAGGACATTAGAAGTTCCCTCATGGCCAAAAAAGTTGGAAAAACCATTGTTAGATAAACCATTCCAACCGCCATTGCCGCCGTCTGGGCCGCCGCCACTGCCGCCTGGGTCGCTGCCTAAACCAATATTGTCGACGTAGTTGACTACTTCTGATTTTTTATCTAAACCATCATCGCTACTGCCGCTACCCATAAGGGTTGCCTTTCATGGGGTATTGTGTGCCATTAGCACAGTTGGTTAGAGCCCCAAACCCTGATGGGTTGTGGAAAGCTTTACAGAACCCTAACCAGAACTCTTGATACCATGAAGAAAGTAAAAGACAAAATACTTTCATGTTTTATTACTACAGCCCTAAGTTGTTTATATAAGAAAAGAATAATACTGAGTAATAATGACAGAATCATAAAATAAAAATAAACATAATAATATAAAATAAAAGAGAATCAAATCTAATTTCTCTTGATTCTTCAACAAGAAATTTGGTGCACATGAATTGATTCATCTGTTGTATGAATCGATTCATAAAAATCTTTTTATCTCGAGATGAATCGATTCACACATGACATAAATTGATTCATGACAACTCATGATTAATCCTAGTGCTTCATAACACAAATTTAGTTTTTGCAATGCATTAAGTTGTGTTTTCTCATTTGACCATTTTCCAATAAATATCATTCATCTCAGAAATTTCATTTCAGCGTACATTCTTCATCTCTTTCACTCCAAATCTCAATCTAGATTACACAAATTTTCTTATTTACTTTCTTGGTGTAAGAATCTTTTTTATCTTTTTCTTGATAAGTGTTCATAGTACTAGAGTTTGTGAGGTATCAAGTTCTACGCTTTAAGAGAGAATAAATGTGTTATCTTGTTCTTTTGATGAATGTTCATAGTGTGATTGTCTACCAAATTACAAATGTATCCTCAATGGGAAATTTTATAATAGGTTTGATTACCATCAGTTACTATGAACTGCAAATTAAACTTCTGAAGTTATCTATGACCCTGAATAAAATTTGTTAATAGATCAAGCTTCCAATTTTCAACTCATTCTCCTCCGGGGCAAAGCTTGAACACTTTCTTTCATCAAGTGTTTGTGTTAATGCGATTTCTCATTTCCAATGGGACTGATGCAATATACACGGGAGCCAATATGCTTCACTTCTAGACCAGCTTTCTTACAACCATCAAAGAAAATCGACTCGTCTTCCTTTCCAATTCTACGTCTCCAACTCATCAGAAAGGCTGGCCAAGGCAACACTACATCTCCTGCAAGCACAAGACTCAGTAAAAGCTATAAAGCTCTGACACAAGCACGAGCATCTGACATGACACGGTGATAATTTGAGAAAACAGAACTGATTGTATGTAACCACAAGTGTCAATGTCGTATCAATATTGGATACCGACTCGTGTCGGGAACTCAGACAGACCTTTCAATATGAAGTGTTGGTACTACATAGAGTAAGAGTGAAATCTTGAGAAACTAAAAAAGCAAGATAGTTCAAAGGATTTCTAGCAAGATACCATGGTTCTCATTATTCCCTGTTGGAGAAACTTTGGTCCTGTCGCTGTGCTTGTAACTTTTGAGAAGAAATGAAATGGTCTGTATCAAATTTGCATATTGTTTCACATCTACAAACATTTAAGATTTGAGAGAGAAGTTAGTTAGGAATTGCTTCCACCTGTAATAATCTTTCTTTTCTCTTAGAAAGAAAGGAAAGAGTAAATGAATCCTAAAGAGAAGCTATCAGAAACTCAAAAGAGAACAATTCGAAGAATCAATGATCAGAAAACTTGATAATCATCAAGTGCATGAGTGACAAGTCACAGAACACCTCCGTAAAAATGTAGTTTCTTTGAAGTGCATATTTGAATTGACGGTGAATTTGACTAAATCACGTTGTGTTACCGTAGATTTGACAAAAACTACACTTTGGAACTTTAACAAAATCAAGGTGCAACCATGATTTCATTAAACTCACCGTCATTCTAAACATTCACTAAATATTTTAGCAAGAGTTTTCATTTAGGTAATGGTAAACAGTAACCACCAAGTGACAGCTTAAAATAGATGGACATTTCATATAAAATTGCAAATAATAGAAAAGATATTAACCATTAGAGTATGTAGAAATTGCACTCCCCTCCCCTGAGGTATACTTAAATACCACATACACCCCTTCTATTTTTTAAACAAACACTCACTACCCATATTGTTGGACAAACGGCACTCATCTCGCCTTAGGATTGTTAAAATGATACCCTCTCTATTTTATAGCCGTGAGTGTAACTGATGTAATGAAAGTATCTTTTACAAAACAGAGGGTGTATCGTTTAGACATATCTCAGGGGATGAGTGCAATTTTCACCAAGGAGTGAGCAGACAAAGCTGTAGTTTTACTGGTTTAAGGCCAATAATGACTTAGGCTGTTCCTTAATGGATAAATTACATTAGTTATAATATATTGAATCAATATTTATTTAAGAAGAAAAAATGGGTAACCAAGACAGTAAATAAGAAGATAATAATCTTACACAATAAGATGTCACTTGCAATGATCAGGTCCCAATCAGGGTCAGGATTTGGAAACTTGTCTCCCCAGATGTCTGAAAACACAAACACAAGCACATTTAGTAGTTCTAAAGGAGAAAGAATTATGAGAATAAATAGTAAAACTAAGAGTACATTAAATTCTATAGAATTAGAGGAAAAATAAGTGAGTCTAAACAAGCAAATATTTACATTTTGTACCATGTTAATTCTAAAAGTAACCATCTCCTAAATTACAGCGAGTCAAGTTGATCAACCTACAACTCAGTAACATCTAGAGGCCTGTTTGGATTTGCTTATTTGAGTTTATCTACTGATATAAGCACTTGCGAAACTGTTTGGTAGAGCTTATGAAAATAGCTTATGACATGTTAATAAGCAGTTGTCAGCTTATTTCCGTAAACTCTCCAAGATAACTTATGAGAACAACTTAAAGTTTATATGAAAACCGTTTAACTTTATTTTATCTTGTTATACAAATAGCTTATACATAAACACCTATATGATAAGTGCTTATGCTATATGCGCTTAATTAAGTTGTTTTTCCAAACAAGGTCCAAATACTAAATTATAGATGTTCTTAATTCTAACAGATTATTAAAGATGTGCTTAATTGTAACAACCCCTCTCAAGTTAGAGCATATATATATATATATATATACACACACACCAAGCCTGTTAAAACAAAGTTAATGCAAGGCCCTCAAAGGAGTTAACGAACATATCAGGAAACGAGTCATTGGAGTTAACAAACATGTAGTAATCTTACCTGAAGGCTCCTTTTCTCATTAAAAATGACAGCTAGCATTTCTGTGTTTGAGCAATAAAAGATGACTAGATAATTTGAAAGAATACTCACGTTTTATATGAGGAATGACAGGTAAATCATTAGCACGGCAGTTGTGAGCTATGTTCTCCTGTATTTCTTGATCATCATAATCTGAAGTTGTGATATCAAGATTATATGATTTTTGAAGAAATATGGCCAAAGCACCAGTGCCACTGAAAATGGATGTAGCATGAGCAAAACAAAACATGAAATCAAAATATGTTAACACTTAATACATTTCTATAAGAGATGGAAGTTAGGTCTTCTATTTAAGAAGAGAAATGTACAACCAATAGTGGTTATTCATAGATGCATGCAAATGACAAAGGATCAAGTTAAAATTTTACAAGAATAGGGAAACTTTACATCGTCCGGTGTTGTCAATTGCGGATTGCAGAAAATAACAGTTTGTTCAAATTCCACTACGTTGAAGTGTTATAGCATCGCAATAGGCAATAACAATTATTTGACAACAAATTGTACTAAATAGTGCATTACAGAGCAATAGCGATTTGTTCAAATTCTGCTATACTATAGCGCTATAGCGCCGCTATAAAGTCTATTTGACAACACTAACATAGACGTATACAACCAGAGGTCAGTTTCAAAAATTATAAAAAAGAATAATATACTTTGCAAATTATTGCTTATATAAATAAACCAATGTGCAAGTAATTGAAGTACCTCCCTAACTCAATGGTACGCCGTCCTTCAAGGCATGATCTGTGTTGAACTAACCATTCCGCAAATGCAAAAGTTCCTGGCCAGAGCAAATTAGCATTCAGTTGATGAAAAGAAAACTCTCGGATAATCAACTCCTGCGTAAAAGACAATGGCATAAAGCTACTCAGAACCAATACAATCTCAAGAACAAGAAGAGTTGAAGTTTACAGATGTTGTGTCGCGAGCAAATTCACAGAACTAGCATGTCTAACAGTAACAACATGACAGACAAAATGACCATCTCAAGTTCTCAACAGAAACAACAAAAGTAAATAGCACCTATCGGCTAAACAACAGCAGAATCCCATACTTCAGATGTGGGATTCGAGTCCTACAGATCGGTATTGGAACTGAACATTCCACCATGCTTCACCTTCCTAGCGCCCATGGATCTTGGTGGCCTAGTTCTTTGACTACTCTTGGGTGAAAACGGCAATGTTAAATTATTCTTTCACAAGCAGACTAAAGACGCATACGATTGCAAGCAATTATTTTTTTAAATACTGGACATTACAATTTCTCTTTAATTATAGCCTAATTTCAGATATTAGAAAAATTGTAATTGTAATGATGGCATCTTTGTTTCTATTCCTTATTCTGATACTCCGCAAGCAAGTGAATACCGCCAATCTTTACTTCCCTTGTTTTCATCCAAACCAAGTATGCTTAATCTTTTTGAAAAATGGGTGGATTGCCTAAGCATGTGTGCAACACTAAGATCTTTATAAGAAAATTACCCACTACCTTTCAAAATTTTCAACTCTGCGTGGTAGAACACGTCGGCTCAAAAGCTTCACCTTTCATAACACATAACAAATTGGATTTCCATTGAGACAACATAACAATCAACATTTTAAATAAACGTCGTCACTACAATCTAGAGACATCAGTGTTTTCTCTGCAACCACAACACGGCCACGATTGATGCCGCATCAACTGCAATTCTCTGCAATATCAAACCTCAGGATGCAACCGCAGACGTGATTTAAAACCTTTATTACAATCTCATTGTTGCTCTATCAACAAGACTCTCTTGTTTTATCATTCTATCAACAAGACTAATAGTATGCAACACAATAAAACAAACAAACAAACAAGAATGTCCAAGAGAGGCTAGCTCAGCGGTAAGATCTCAAGGGACAGAATTTCAATCCTGTATGCAACAGTTGTAAAATGGCCATTAGGGCCGCTGATTAATAATAATATTCCCCTTCCCCAATTTTTCTTTTAAAAAAAAATAAACAAGTATAAAACCCATTTCAATCCCAAACTCAACTCCGGTGAAGTAAATACTAAATAAACAAGCATAAATAACATCCATTTAAATTCCAAATTCCTTGAAATTAAGCAAGCAATTAAGCTAACTCCTTGAAATTGTACTCTCTATAAAAACTAAAACACTGAATTTAATAGACCCCAAAACAAAACACACATGACGAATATGATAAAGCAGCAATTGAAGATATTATTAAAGATGAAAAGTTTACCATTCCAGGAAACTGATGCTTCCTCTCAACATAGGTTTCCTGAGTCTCGGCGTTTTCGTCAGCTGCATTCAGAAATAGAACTTGTCAACGGATGAAACAAGAAGAAGCAAAGAGAGAGAGAGAGAGTACTGACTCTTCTGAATGTCATCATCATCTTCGGAGAAGAGCGATGATGCAGAGAATGTAGCAATTTCCATTTGTTAGTTCCTTTCTTGCCCGTCACTGGAATTAAATTTAGGTTCTTATAATTGCATTTTGTTTGTTCAATTTTAAATTTCAAACTTTAGATTTCTTAATAAATAAAAGGGGAAATTATTCTACATCTCTCTTTTTTTTTTTTTTAAATGCACTTATATTTCGTGAACTCCATAAAATATTGTACATAAAATGTATAAAACATTTTGTTTCCACTACACTTACATCTTTACTTATCATTTATTAAAACAACATTTGAATATACATTTTAATTGTGTCGTTAAAAATATAATCATATCTTTTAAATTATAAATACTAGAGGTATGATTCTACCTCTATAAATAAGTAAAAATTCTAATTTTCTCATATAGTAAATGACAATAATATATGTAAGTGTCATGAAAAAAAAAGTTTGATATAGTTTTTTTAATAGGGAGTATAAAAGAGGTGAATATTTTTTTAAAACTAGGTGAAGTGTAAGTGTAAATTTAAAGAGAATTCATAAGAGGTCAATACAATTTACCCTAAATATACTTGTTGTCTTGTTGAGAAAAAGTGTATGTAGTAAATTAATTTTACATTGATAATCAATTAAAATCAAGTATTAAAAACTATTTTTTTATATAAAATTAAAAACAAAAACTTAAACGATCGAACGAGGGAAAGACATCCCCTCTCTAATCATCATCAAGGAGAAGTAATACATTGGAAGATATAGTAGATAGATCAACAATACTAAAATCCCCACTTAGATTCAGATTAGCTAGTTTATCTGCACAACGATTAGTCTCACGACGAATGTGATTAACCACATAATTCAATTCCTCGTGATCCACAAGAGAGGCGATTTTTTTGGAGAAGAGGCGTAAAATAGTCACTACTTGTTTTCCTTGACCGAAGCATGTTGACTACAATAAGATACTCAATTTCCATCCAAAGAATAGTCAAACCCAAATTGCAAGTCACTCGGAGACGATGAACTAGCCCCAAAAGCTCATTTAACATAAAGGTATCTCGACCGAGATTACAAAAGAAACCGCATATATAAACTCCTCTCTGATAAGTCCTCCTTAAGCAACAAGGTATATAGCGATATGATAAGAACCATCAATATTGAGTTTGAAAGAATTAGCATCAATAGGATACCATTTAACATAAATCTACCTTTTACGACCCTCTATAAAGGAAAAAGGGCAAAGGTAAACATGTTGATGAATTGAGAAAAAAATTCTATCATAAGATTGCAAATATTGCTCAGGATCAAGTGGTGTTCCTAAGAAAACTAATTGGTTTTTATCCATCCACAACATATTTACCATGATTCCAAACACCAGAGACCAATGACCTATGATCGAACCAACATTGGTTAATGTAAGATTAAAGTCAATCAATTGAGAAAGCCTAAGGCTAGAAAAGGAACTCAATTGTTCATCCTCCATAGTAATAAAGTTCTCCCAACTATTATGTGATACAATCTCTAAGAATATGCATAATGGTTTTCGAAGCTTGAGAGCATCTGATGCAAACATCATTATCTAACATATCCTGATGATTTCTTTCGACATTAGTTAAAAGTTTTTCATGTGAAAGCTTCCAAAGAAAGATACGAATTCTCGGAGGTCCATTCTATTTCCACACCAAATTGAAATTAGGGGACTCATAAGTAGTAGAGTCCTTTGTTGACAAAGTTTGGTATGTGTCTGATTGATCATGAATCATCATTAGAAATTAGTGTGGCAATAGTATAAATAGTTATTTAATGACAGTGTAAAATAATTTTATATTATCAGTGCATCTTTATCATACTCATATTTGTTGTCGTAGCCTCAAAATTATAGTCTCAACTTACATTTTTTTAGACCTAAATAGTGGTTTTTGGCACTAAAATATGGTGATTTATTACTGCATATGTAAATTTGAAGAGAAAATGTTACTCTTAAAAATCATCATATTTAGAGTAAAATTCATGGATTGAAATTAAAATTATAACAAATATGATAGTTAAGAGGTAAAAATGTTCAATTTAAAAGAGGACATAGTGCTTAAGCCCTAGCTCAACTGACAAATGTCGATGTTGTTAAATTGGACGTCTTATCCCGAGTTTGAACCCAAGACCTCACAGTTGTGTGAGTTCATTATGGTGAAATTTACCATATCTTCTAAGATAAAAAAAAGAGAGCATATTTTCGTAATTGTGATAAAATAGGGAACTAAAATGCAATTATAAAAAAGTACAATTAAGCGTAAGTTTTATTTTGGAGTTTATCAAAACATAATATAAAATTTAGGTCTCGGTTCGCTGCGAGTTATAAAAAAAATTATTTTAACATTCAATAATTTAAATGTTATTTGTTAGAGGTTTTTAAACAAGCAGATGTTTTTTCATTGTAATGTTCAAATCACTTTTTCTTTAAATGATTATATATAAAAAAAAAAGACGGGGCATATTCTAGGTTGACCGATCTACCTTATTTTGATACTTAGGCTCTATTTGATAACATTAGTAAACTAGCTTATAGATTATTGGATTAGTTTATAAGCTTTTTTGATTTTGAATTTAAAAAGAAAAACTATTTTAAAATTTAGTAAAAAATCAAATTAGTCTCATTTTATCCGTACATATTTTATTTTTGAACACCGAACAAACTCTAGATAAGTTAAATAGTTCAATTTTCAATTTAAAATCACAATAAAAATTTTAAAAATAACAAATTTTTTTGATTACAACAATAAAATAATTTAAATATACAAATAATATTATATAAAAATAATATTGTAGTAAAATATCCGTGCTTAAGCACGGGTACCATGCCATTTCTATACTTTTCTTATAGCTAATAATTAAAGAAAATCAATAAAAAAATTAATCTCTTATTTATCTTATAGGTACATGATTTAATTTATTATAATTAACAATGACAAAATAAAATTGATTTTGGTAATAAGTTGTAATATTTTATTTTTGTGTATTTTCAAGTAAAATGCG
>JBBPBP010009779.1:69409506-69424177 GCA_037974735.1 Cicer chorassanicum
AAACTAAAACCTGTAAATACAAAAAAAAAAAAAGACGGATGATGTAAAGTGTAGACACAATTTATCCCCAAAAATATCTCTTTTCTATTTGTAAGGAGCTCCAGTAAAGAAAAAAGAAACTCTTTAGAAGGTAAAAAATTATAGGTAAGAGAAAGGAGAAATTAATAAAGCAAAAAAAAATGTTAACTCTATATATTACTTGTGGAAAATGCAACTCCCATTTTAAATTCTATTATAAATCAAATAAAGTCATATATTTGAAAAACGTTGAAACCTAAATCCATAAAAAATAAAAAGACAAATGAACAAACCTTTTAAGTACTACGACTTGAAATAAAAAGGAGAAAATACATATACTAAATGGAAATCAAAATTTGAAGATGAATTTTATTTTATCGTTGAAATGGAGGAAGAAGACTGCAACCAAATAAGTGTATTTAAATGACATTTTCTGCATTGGCACGGAAGATAAAATTATAGAGGATAGTATTGTATTTTTGCTATAGTTTGAATTTTTTATTTATATAGTAGATATAGTAGATATATAGTAGATAGTAGATTATTTATAGTACATATTTAAAGATTAATTAAGATTCTTTGTTCCTTTGCCGCATTGATTACAAGTGTTTTTTTTTGCAAAAAAATGAGTCCTTAAAAAAAAAAAAAGTGGGTTCTTCAGGTTCAACAAACCCCTCCACGTTCACAACCCAATAAGAAAAAAAAGCAAAAGCTAACCACAAAACAAAACAAAGAACCATCTATCGTCGCAAAAAACAACAGAACACAGACAACCTCGACTCCGTTGTTCAGTACAGCCTGGTTTCAAAGCACCAACAAGAACATCCCACACTTTCACAGCACCAAAAACAAAAACCTCCAATTTCGTCTAATACCCCTCAAACTACATTCCCATCATTCCTCATCAGAGGGACAAAAAAGTAATTCCAGCCCACCATCCCCAGACCACCACTCCCAAACCACCACAACCAAAAAAAGAAAAAGAAAATGCTCTTCATTCTTTCATTCCCAAATCCCCAACCCTAATTTCAACACCGAAACCCTAAATCCCCAACTCTTCTATCGATCAATCAAGATCCACGAAGAATGGGAGATTTCAACTTAGCTCTAGTAATCGTAGCGATCGTGTTATGTGTAATCGTGTTCCTCTTCAATGTCTACCTTCTTGTGAACTACCAACACCCTGATGACGTTAACCAAGCTTACTTCCCCAAATTCGTCGTCGTTTTGGGTCTCTCCGTTGCCGTCATTTCCATTCTCATGCTTCCGGCGGACGTGGCTAACCGTCATGCTTGTCGACACGCGATTTACAATGGCGCGTGTAATCTCACGCTCCCTATGAAAGATCTTTGGCTTGCTATTTATATCGTTGATGCTATTCTTGTTTTCTTTGTTATTCCGTTTGCTATGTTTTACTATGAAGGTGACCAAGATAAGTAAGTGCATTACATCTTTCAATTAATTAACTAATTTTTAGAAAATATTGTTATTATTTTTAATTATTTGTCCAAAATCAAGTTGAAACAATCATGGCATTAGTATATAGTGCACTTTTGTTTATGTTTAGATTATTGTTATTTCTATTTTTGATTATTTGTCCAAAATTAAGTGGAGACAATTTTGTAGTGTACTTTTGTTTTTGTTTTGTTAAAATTTGAGTTCAGCTTAACTTAACACTACAAAATCGACTTATAAGGTGACCCCACTTATAAACACATTATTAGCACATTGCCTATTCAATGTGAGACTCTTAACACCCTCTCAAATCCAGGACGTGACATCTTTGAGACCTAAGTGGCCTGATAGTGGGTGGTTCAAAAGATATTGGATAGACTTTGATAAAATCTTAAAATTTGAGTTACTTTTTAACATATTTGTTTTTTGTTAACTTTCGTAATGATTTTGTGTGCAGGAGTATTGGAAAGCGGATTAAGAGTGCATTGTGCTGGATGGTGACAACTGCTATTGTGTGTGCTCTGGTTTTGGGTATTTTGTATGGTAAGTATGTATGCTCTTGTTGATTTTATACTTTTCAGTTTGACATTGTTGGTTTATTTCTTTGGTTTGCTCTGTGTTTGTGTGAGGTAGTGGTAAGTTGGTAATTTGAGGGTTGTTTTTAAGTTTTAACTTTGTTATGAGAACGGTTATGTCTATTTTGGGATTTGGTTGGTTTGATAGGCATTAAATTAGAATGCAATGGTCTGATGTTATTTTTGGACAATGATTAGTGTGATTGAGCAGTGGGCCAAACGTTAGAACTAGATAACAGATAGAGAAGGAGGGAGGGAGGAATTGTCGGAGTTCGGCTGTGTTGACACAAAGGATCATTCGTTTGCTTCTTGCCGGTGACCACTCGCTGATTCATAATTGGTAGGCAGAGACATCCGTTGATTATGATGCTCCTTGTCTTGGTTGTGAAGCTATCTATCCGTCTTCTGAACATTCTCCAGTCAATTATATACAAGGAAAATAAACAAGTTGGGTTTAGACTTTAGTAGTTTATTTCAGAAGCATTGTTCCATTAATTTATTATCAAAGGAATCACTTATTGAAGTTTCATTGTTACATAAAGCAATGTATCACTTGGATAAAACAATGTTTAAGTATCAGTGGTTTAAGAAAAAAAATGCTTTGAAGTGGATTAGTCGTAGCTTAAATGTTGGGATTTAAATAAGATATGTTGGGTTGCTACTTTGTGGCGATATTAGTGCATTTGTTTCATAGTTTATGTGGATAATGTATTGCCAAATTTTGTGGTTCGGTGGTTCCTAAATTACTATTCCAGATATGGTTGGAAGAAAGTCTTAGGTTCAGTGTAAGATAGAAAACAAGAACCAACTTTTGTGAAAATTTTGTGTCAAGTATAAAATTCTATTATTTCCCATAAAACGTTCTTGATGTGCTGTAATGTGAGTTTAAACCAGTATCTTGACTGTGCTTTTTATTATGAGTGGTATATCAGGGCTTATTGGGAAGGTGGATTTTACTGTGAAGCATCTGTCTTCTTCCACAAGCTCGTTTCCAAGCTCATGGGAATTCAATAGTGGTCAACAGTGTATTGGAACTGGCTCTCGTCAGGTCCTTTTTTTTCACTTGTCCAATTTTTGCTGCTTTTAAAGGTATGATTTTGCTGTTTCTCATTCTTATTTTTCATCTTTTTCCAAAAAACAGTGCTCTGCATATTCTGCTAGTCCTTCGTCGGAGAAAACCTGGACCATGCGTACTACCTTTCCAGAATATGTTGTTGCTCTTGCTACTATTGTTGGATCTGTGCTTTTTGCTGTAAGTTAATTCTACTTATCCAATTCATGGCTTTATCCATGTTTTGATAGCTTTTTATTTTTGCAAAAATAGTACCTTATTTCAATTATGTTATTTGTTTTTGCTGAAAGTCTATGAATTAGGATATAATGATTTGTTTTAATCCCTCAAAAATATGGACCAATACCATGGACAGTGGAAAAAGATTTTGGTGGTTGTTGATGCCATTAACTGCACACCAGAAGTAGTCTCTTATAATGACTTTAATAAAGCCTTCCACCCCAGATCAAATTTACAGCTATTTTTTATACTTATTATATTAACAGTGTTTTTCACCATTCAATCCAGATATTTGGTGGTGTTGGTATTGCTTGTCTTCCATTGGGACTTATATTTTCATTTATTCGGCGTCCAAAGGCTGTTATCACCCGCTCACAATATATCAAGGTGCTTTGTACTTTTATTATAGCAGATGTTATATTTAATGTTGATGTTATATTTTTTTTATGATATGCTGTACTATATTTATGGTGTACGTGGGTGGTTGGTTCCTGTTGTAGGAAGCAACTGAACTGGGTAAAAAAGCAAAAGAACTAAAGAAAGCAGCTGAGTCACTTCATCAAGAAGAAAGAGGTGGTTCGAAGGGTAGGAAATTTCGTAAAAATGTGAAAGCGGTGGAAAAGGTAAAGTTATCGGTGATTTAATAGTATTATCCAATCTACACTAAACCTTCTTTTTAGTATTTTTTGTGCACTCTTGTTGGCTTATGGGATTTGCATATCATAATTGACATGTGTGTGCTATCATAGTTTGTGGCTGAAAGTTGTCTACAGTTGAAGAAATGTTCTTGTTACAGTCTGAATGTTTCTGGTTTTATACTTATAAATCTTGTTTGATATGATAGGAGTTGTTTCAATTAGAAGAAGATGTAAAGCTTCTTGAGGAGGTGTATCCACAAGGGGAACAGGTAAATACTTAACTTTTAGCTTCTTGATTTCTAGGAATAAACAATGTGCAACATTTCCCACTAACTAATGATCCTGTATGAATGCAGGCTGAGACAACATGGGCACTAACAGTTCTTGGGTATCTGGCAAAATTTGTTTTAGGAGTTTTAGGGTAAGCAATGACATATAATAATTTAAGTTGCTTGGAATAGATGATGCTAGATGAGTAAATGAGACCCCTTGTACATGGTATTAGAAAGCTATTTCTTGTGATTGATTGTGTGGGGTTCCGTGCACCATGGGATGAATTCACTTTAGTATAATTTAGGACATATTTCTCACACTGAATGACTGAATTATACATATGATAATTTTTAACAAATGTGCTAGATTAAATAAAAACTGGAAATTCACTAGAACAAAAATCACAATTATCTGAAAAGGACCTTTATGATAAAACACTTAACTTTGTCCAAAGCATGCTATTATAACTTTATAAGGTAGAGAGAAGAGATGAATGTGAAGGATGATGTACTTTCATAACAGCCAGCTTTCCTTCTATACAAAATTACAGGTGTGCTGATGGATGGTTTGTTCTTATTGTAATATTGTGAATTTGTTATGCAAATTTTAATACTGTTGAATGTAGCGTTTCAAATGTGGGTCACCTGGAATAAATTTTTTTCTTGTTTCATTTGATTCATAGTTGATTTAGTGTATTCTTGCCTTCTGTGTGGCTTTGAGCTCAACATGATTTTCTCTTTGGTTTTTATGCCTATTTCTCGATGTTGATTCAGGGAAGTAATGGTTAGTGCTCCATGTTTTTAGGGAAACAAATTTTCAATTATCACTCACCATTATAATATTAATCTATTATCTATCATGGACTCATATGTCATGGTATCAAACTGATCCTCTCTGTTGTGAAGTTAATAAGAGTTCAACTATACAGCATGTACAATAATTATGATTTGCAATAATTCTAACGCATTGGGTTTATTTAATGCTTTTATGAAAACTCTGTTGATATTATAAATGGGGGAAGTATTGGATGTATGATCAGCATTAAAATTGATAAAAGTTTATAAAAAGATTAATGAAATTAATGATAATGAGCTTAAAAGAAGTTATGAATGATAGTAGAGAATTAGTTCAACTAAGAAAGAGGAAAACATGGTAATTTAGAGAAACTAAACAAAGATGAATTGGAGTGGCAATATACGTCCCTTGATTATATAAGGAAGTGAATATCGACCTGCAACTATCACTGAAATTATTCTTGTTATTTCACTGTGAAGAAAATTTCTTATTTTGTAACTACTGCTACATTTCATATGTATTATCTGACCTAAGTTTTTGAAAACTTTGCCAGATTTATTGTTTCTGTGGCATGGGTTGCTCATATCATTATCTATCTATTAATTGATCCTCCTCTTTCTCCTTTTCTGAATGAAGTTTTCATCAAGCTGGATGATATATGGGGTATGTTGGAAATTTTTGCCGTTCTTATCATTCTATAAAGCTATATATTTTTAATTTCATTTTGTTATTCGTCATAATTTATATATGCTGCTTTGATCAGGTCTTCTGGGTACTGCTGCATTTGCATTTTTCTGCTTCTACCTTCTCCTTGCTGTGATTGCTGGTGCCATGATGCTTGGGCTGAGACTAGTTTTTATTACTATACATCCCATGAAGTAATTCAATTTTGCAGCCATATACACACACACACTGACACACACTTTGCTTTTAATCTGTAATTCTGTATTGATCACTTATTACTTATATTGATATCTCACAATGTGAATTACCTATGGCAGGTGGGGAGGGACTCTCATGAACTCTTTTCTGTTCAATGTGGGACTTATCCTTCTTTGTTCCATCAGGTCAGTAGAGGCTTAATGTTACATTTCCAAATAAATTATTATGTGTTAAAAAAGTTCACGTTTTAAGATAATTTCCTTAGTGGCTCAACACCATATTTAAAGTTTTTATTTTGAACCATGACAAAATTTATATAATGACTTCATTCGTCTTTGGTTAGATACAGTAGGAAGATATAATTTAAAAATGACGCATAATTGAAAGCGGTGATAAATACTTTTAGGTTTTGAAATTACCTGTCATTTTAAAAATCGAAGTAGCGGGGAAATTTTAATTTATTGTATGAATGGTGTTATAAGTTGTATTTGGATTTCTTGTCGCTCTATGTAATCTGTCATGATAATGTCATTCTGTGATGAGATTGATGAAAGTTTAGCTGTTTTATTTGTTCAGTGTGATCCAGTTCTGCTCCACAGCATTTGCCTACTATGCTCAAGCAACTGCAGCACAGGAAATATTTGGTCACACTTTGGAGTCTCTTCGTGGAATTAAATATTTGTACAAGTAAGTCGAACAGGATTTTGTTTTCTATCTGCTAGTTCTCCCCCAAGCCCTCTGATCGGGGATAAACTGACAATTTTTTTTTCAACTTACAAATTTAAACCACACTATGGTATGGGCTGGCCAAATTTGTCCTTCCAGCTCTTTAATTACACGTTTGGAATCACGTTCACATCAGCTCTAATGCGCAGCCATTCATAAGATACTATTTGTAGCTTCAGATATTTCATGTCCAAATAGCCTCGAGACACGAGAATCAAAATTTAAATGTGAAAGCTAAATCTCTTATGGACCCTACACAACTCTCACAAAACCGGTTTGTAGGTTGAGGACTACCTACTACTTATAAATACCTTGTGAGGCCTTATCTCATCTAATGTGAGATTCTTAAAATACACTTTAGGACATTGATGAAACACATTGTTGAGATTTTAGTGTTTTGGGTGTTTGATAGGCATCATTCACCTAAATAGTGCCATTAGAAATTTTTATGATTATTCTTAAGCGAGTAAATGATAGTTTATACTTTTCTAATTTAATTAACCCAAGTATTTTTCACATCACAGGTACAACGTATTTCAGATTGCATTTGTTGTTTTGGCTGGATTGACTTTTGTGTATTATGCTGCTTTTGTAAGTTTCTCTCTGGAAAATTTTCTTTCTTTTTTTCATGTGTTCAACCCTATGAAACACTGGGCACGACACTGTCACTAACCCGTAAACACCAAAAATAATTTAAGAAAAAAGAAGTGGTTGAATGTAACTACACGTGTCAGTGTTGAATGGGACATCAACATGTGTCAGACACTCGCCGCACCTTCAATTTGAAGTGTTAGTCTTGCATAGGTTCTAACCTACCTTATGCAAAAAGAAGGCTTGATTTTGTGTGTAAATATTGTTGCTAATCTTGAATTGGTAATTATCAGGGATGGAGAAGAAAGAAGCCTAGTGGCAGGTTCCAATTGTCTACATAAGGTATTTGATTTATGACATATGGAAGAGTTTTTTTCTAAAGCGAACCATTGAAAATTCCTAGCAGCAATATCTCATTTGGAGTGGCTTTTTTATATTCGAATGAGATTTGGCCTAGTTTTGTCCTGTTGAAAAATATAGAGTAAGGCTGATATCATTTTAGGTGAGAGCTTGTGCTGACACTTAGGTCTTTGATTCTTTCCTCACCCCTTGTATCTATTGTTCCTTTCTTTGATTTGTGTTGCACATTCTTCACATTATGTAATTGAAATATATACCACGTTCACACGATACTATTGGGTTTCTAGAAACCCTTTTGATGATGTAATGCAATGCAACCCTTGTCAAACAGAAAGTTGTACCTGTTAACTTTTTTATATTATAAAAATGTTCATGTCTTTGTGTATATGGCATATTCCTAGTGTTAATTGAGGTGCTTCTACCGCCGATTAATTTATCATATAAATAAAATTGGATTTGAAAGATATATATTATCAATGTCAAACTATTTTGCATGACATCTAATGAAAATCTATTATTTTTCTATATGAGAGACTTTTGTAGTAATATTTTGAAAAGAGAAAGAAAGGTGCACTGTCAATGTAAATAAGTTGTACATTGACGGATAATAAGAACGGATAATAAGAATTGTTAGATTTTGTTATTTCATCACACGGTCGTGATTGTTATCTTAAAATAATTATATATTCAATGACTTGTATTTTTTGTCAGTATATGATCATTAAACTCTTTTATAAAATGGTAGTTTCATTAAATATTAGTGTAATGTTGTTTTATGTTATGAGAGCATGTCATATTTCATTAGATAATAGTATATGATCATTAAACTCTTTTGAAAATGGTAGTTTCATTAAATATTAGTGTAATATTGTTTTATGTTATCAGAGCATGTCATATTTCATTAGATAATAGTGTAATATTGTTTTACGGTTTTAGTGGATGTCATTATGGTACAAGTAATTGAGTCACAATATTATTATATTTTTCATTATTGAGATGTATGTTTGGTTTTAAACTGATAATATTACTGTTTTCTTTCATTTTAAAAACAGAAGTTTTGCATCAAAGCGTATATTTAAAAACATAAAAATTAAAAGTCATACATAAATCTTCATCCGATTTCCATTACAAGTAAAAAATATAAGATTTAAATATGTCTTTGGTCCCTGTAAATATGACCTTTTTTGATTTTGGTCCTCGTAATATTTTTTTTTTGGTTTACATCCCTGTAATATCAAAATAGATTTATTTTTGGTCCTTACCGTTAAGTGGACGTTACAAAAATGTTAACTCACAAAGGGAAACAGTTTTTGGTCCCTGTAAATATAACACTTTTCAATTTTAGTCCCTGAAAAATATTTTTTTGAATTTCATCCCTGCAATATTAAAAATTCTTTTTAAATATAAAATAACATACAAATTGATCTTTATTAATAATAAACTTATGCCAAGTGATGTTTAAAATATTTTCATTGTAACTTAAAATAAATAAAATATATATTAGGTGATAGATTTATTTTAATTATTATTTTATACTAATATAATTGTAGTTAATATAATATTAATTTTATTTTAATTATAATATAATATTATATATTTATTTTAGTTATATTATATTATATTATATGTTTATTTTAATTATTATTATTAATATAATTAAAATAAACATATAATATTATATTATTATTAATATTATATTATAGTATATATTTTATTTATTTTAAGTTACAATGAAAAAAATCTAAAGCGTAAAAGGAGATTTTAATTAAAATTATAAAACTTAAACATTTATAATTTAAGTTAAAAGGAGAATTTTATTTATTTTAAGTTACAATGAAAATATTTTAAACATCACTTGACATAAGTTTATTATTAATAAAGATCAATTTGTATGTTATTTTATATTTAAAAAGAATTTTTAATATTGCAGGGATGAAATTCAAAAAAATATTTTTCAGGGACTAAAATTGAAAAGTATTATATTTACAGGGACCAAAAACTGTTTCCCTTTGTGAGTTAACATTTTTGTAACGTCCACTTAACGGTAAGGACCAAAAATAAATCTATTTTGATATTACAGGGATGTAAACCAAAAAAAAAATATTACGAGGACTAAAATCAAAAAAGGTCATATTTACAGGGACCAAAGACATATTTAAACCAAAATATAACCTCACACTTATTGAGATATTCAATTAGCTATAATTAAATTTAACTTCTTGATCTCATAAAAATACACGTATTTTAAAAAGTGTCTTTCATTGAAAACTTGTTCTAGGTAAAAAATAAAGAATCGTTGAAAAATAAAACTTATATTTTTATTAATTTAAGAGTATTTTAATAATGACACCATTAAATATTGCTTATATTGAAAAGACTACTAAATATTACTTTTTATTTACATTCAAGACTTGGGAGAGAGTACTTTATTTATGATCATTTATATTATTTTAATGATAGAATACCAAATAAAATCCCTAATTCATTATTTCTTCAATGTCTACATCTCATTATTAATATATAATCTTAAGATGGTGAAGTTGAAGCCCTGTTAAAAAAGCACAACACTTGAGCTCATGAACCTGAAATAACTTTCCCAAAATTCTTCTAAAGGAGCCCAAAATATTTTTCTTTATCTCATTTATAGACCTTGCTGTTTTGTAACAGCTGATTCTTCAATTTGAAGGGCATTCAATGGTTTACACAAATCTCTTTCCCATTGGAACTTTTTCTGGAAGTACCAATTGGAGATATTTACAGTAGTTTTTTCATCCACACCAACTGGATCATATGGTGAATCTTCTGCAAACTCATTTGGCATTGATTTCCAGTGTAGACTAGGTTCCCAGTCTGCTTCTTCAAGGACCTTCAATATCTCTTTTACCACTATCTTGTTCCCCTCATGTGACAAATGAATTCCATCTCTATCAAATGAATGAAAAACAAGTTTGAACCTTTTTCATTAGATATATGTGATTAAAGTTTTAAGTCACAGTTGCGAACTGTAGAAAATTTTGGTCAAATATCGCTGATGCAACTTAATTATGGTCGCGACATAGTCGCAGAAACATAAAAACTTTAATAAAAGTCACAATTTTAATTGCAGACCTTTATTTAAAACGTTACATGTAGTAGTAAGGATTTGGATTTAGTGTAGTTGACACCCTCTAACTGCACTGCACTCAGCACATATGAACCTTCCAAAAATTAAAACCCAAACTTGAAATTTGAACGTCCGACCAACATCGGATGATTCAGATGTGCTGACTGTTGTGCAGTTGACTACAGTGAACCCAAATTCATAATAGCAATTGTCATAATCATTACTTACGTGAAACAAACGTTTGACCAGTCATCCCTTTGTTGAAGTGCAGACCAGAGGTCAATGGCTTTGACATTCATCTCATGACACAACTCCAAACATGCTTCTGAATAAAGTCTACATGATTCATTTGTCCTCTTTATTGGCCCAAATATGTTACTGCTTTAAGTTCAATACAAAGTTTTATTATTGAAATGTACATTGAAAAATATCAGGTAATATGAAAGTCATAACACAACTGTTTTATATATAACATAAAGGTTATAAATTATGAATTGTTGATATAGACACAAATACTAGATACGATGCTGACACAAACACGTAGACACCAACAATAGTTTAATAAGATGAAAGTGATTGAACGTAATTGTATCAATGTCAGACACCAGACACACTTTCAATAAAAAATGTTTGTACAGCATAGGTCATAATCAATGCATCTAACATAGTTTTTTTGTGAAATTCTTTCCTTTTATTTTATTTTATTTTATTATTATTATTTTTTTTCTGTTCTAACTTGTGTACTATAAATGCTACCTAAGTAAAGGTATGCTTCATTGTTTAATCACATAGCAAAAATAGAACTATAGGCATCCTCATTATAAATTAAAAGTGAACCAAAAGCCATTGCAACCAGAACCTGAATGTTTCATGAATTTGTGCCTCATTGACTGGTGGAGAGCTGAGTAAAATTATGCGAGTCTTCTTTGACAGGCTCTGAAAAGCATTAAGATTAGTCAAATTTTGTTGTGGTAAACATGACAACAAGTAAAGAAAACTCAGTTTTATCCTTACAATCTCTGAAGATATGGTTAAACAACTTAATTAAGCATGAGTAATATTATTGGAACACAAAACTTATGTATATCATATAAGTACTTACTCTTAAGCATTTATCATATAAGTACTTATATATAAGTTAATTCTGTAACAATAGATAAAATAGTATCAAACTGTTTTATATAAGGAATAAGCTGTTTTCATAAACTGTCTCGAAGAATTTATGGAAATAGATTGAAAACGATTTATAGACATCTCATAAGCTCTCTCAAACAGTCTCACATGTACTTATGCGAGTAGATAAAATCAAATAAGCTAATTCAAACAGACATTGAGTGAAAAAAGAGGAAAGTGATAGTGTGAAATTCAATTCAACCTTAAGATGGATTATAATCTTCTTCATATTTTCAATGTATTCTTCAAGTGGTACATGAGGACCAAGGCCAGATGGATGTGGATGCATAGAATCATTGCCACCAAAGTACACAATAACCAATGATGGTTGCTCAGCTGCATTCTGAGTTGAATTATGACAAAACAAAAGGCAATAGAGTGATTCCTTTAAGTATGAGAAATAATCAAAGTAATCACATTGTACAAAAATGAATTAAATATTATGAGCTTTTATGAATCTAAATAAATATTGTACAACCGCTGCATGCCGCAGCAACATGTAGAACAGTTAGATTTAAAGAAGAAAGAAAATTTTATATTTTTATTAAATTCAACTATTCTACATGTTTATACTACACTCATGACAATTTTAAAATGGATGATCTTAATATGTAATTATCAGCATGAGCTAGGCAATTTACCAGGCCTAATTAGTTATTAGTTACTACCACAAATATAATAACCATAAGTTAGCAATTATCAAGAAAATGTGAAGTATTCATGCTAAATTAAAAGGTAAATTTTTGAATCAACAAAAATTATCAATACCTTGGGAAATATTGTATCCAAAACCTTCAAAGCACGCCTTGAATTCCAACCACCATATCCTCTCAAAATTATATCTGCCTATACAAAATCAGTGTGTGACAAGTTAAGCTAATTGAGCATCATAATATGCTTCACTCACAAAAAGGCATATATAAATATTCTGCGGTGATGAAGATTAATTTTAAATGAATTAATTTTATAAAATTAATTTTACATAAAAATGAGTTAAATGTAAAATGATTTACGTAAAAGTGAGTTGAACAATTAATTTTAGTGTAAAAATCACGTGTAGATTCAAAGTTACAAATCTTAATTTCAAATTAAAATCAATTCTTGAGGTAAAATTAATTCTACTCGAGAGCAATCAAACATGTTAAAATCAATTTTTTACGTTCAAAATCAATTTTGAGTACTCCAAACATGAAACCAAAGATAAGGTTAACAGTTCAACAACTTTAGTAAGAAAATTAATTGATAGAGAAGAGAAGGAGTACCTATAACATTAATCTTTTTTCTGTTCAAGCATTTCATTTCAATATTCATCTCTACTATTGTATCATAATATTGAAATCCCATCAATGAAATTTTCATTTATTTATTTTTTGTCTAATTTATGATACAGTTCTATTATAGGACCACCACCTCCTTAAAAAGTTATTAACATTGTGACATTTATGGATGGTAGATTTGTATATTGTTGAAAAATTATACGTGGAAATCATCTCTTATTTTATAAATCGAATTGTATGGTCGAATTAATTTAAATTTTAAGATGATATTAGTGTTTATCTAAGATTTGTTTCTGCTATTGGGCTACTCGGCTGATATTCTAAATGTCTATCTTTGAACATGAGTGGGAGATATTTTTCACCTGAGACATTTCTTACCTTATAAATTATTTTGTAGGATTCAGTTAAAATAAACCAAAATTTAAAAAATATTTGTAGATTTTTTTTAATCCAAAAGGAACTATTCCATTGCATGCAATCCTGTTCTTGTTGAAGATTATATATAAAAAAAATCTCAGAACAAATATTGTAAGTCCATAATTCACAAGAACAATTTCTCTATTGAAAAACAAGTGCTTGACAATTGGAAAATCATGACACACAATTGCAAGTCTTGATTTCATATATTATATCAACATGCAAAACCAAAAGGATACAAATTTTATTTACATTTTTTAATCATGAATAATAGTAAATATACAAAAAAAAACTTGAAAAAAAAAGAATTCATATAAAAAAATAACAAGATGGAGATATACAAGTACCTTGCGAGCATACAAATTTGTAAGAATAGCTCCCCAACCTTCATCACTATAACTAAGTTGAACAATGGAAGAACCAAACAACACAATTTGAGGTCTCAATGGTCCTACCATTATCTCTCAATTCCAGAACAAAATAACTCTCTAAGATCTTAATTTATAAAAATGAATTGTGTTTTCTTTATCTTCTTTTGCATTCTTTTGTCACGGTCAGCTTTTATAACATTATAAATTTTTATTAAAAAGGTTTACTTTTGTTCTTTCTATTATCAATTATTAAATATTTAATGTTTTCTTTTGTTCTTTCTATTATCAATGTCAACGTCATATGCTGTTTGGCACCAAATCCAATTGTTGTAGAATTTGGATGAAAAGTGTATGGTGTAGATACATGTAATACTTCATTGGACTGAACATTAGGACAATTGTATATATTTTTATTTCTTTTTCTTTCTTTCCTCTTTATTTTTTGTTTTAGTTTTTTTCTTTAAATAGATAATGAACTTCAATTAAGTTTTTATTTTGTACGACTAAATTAAATTGTAAAGTAAGAGTTACATCTCATTATAAATTTATTTGATATTTCATTTTTATTCTTTGTGATATTTGAATTTTTCTCTGTACAAATTTTGTTCAAAGTTTTTTTTTACTCAATTTTATCTCAAAGAATAAATGCTAGCAAAGAATAAAGATTCAAACAAAATTTAGAAGAGGTAGAAATTATGTTTAAAAGATAAATGCTTTACAAGATTT